>JAQNCA010000028.1:22699873-22710090 GCA_029783725.1 Acanthurus tractus
AGCTTAGCTTAACTTTATTTAGTTTGCTGCAACTAAACTGACATGAAAACAAAAAAATATCAAAAGACAATTAAAAACGTCACAAATATGTGACAAGCAGCAGAGCTTACTGCTGAAGTTTATTTTATACTTTTGTAGCTTACATTAGCATTCTTAGTTTAGAAAATTGTTTGTTAATTTTTTTGTTATATCTTGATCTTAACCTAAACTTGACTTAGTTATCAACTGATTTCTTTAAAATAAACAAGCCTAAATAAACCAAAATTTTCAGTCTAAACAGTTTAAGTTGTTTAGTTTATCGTAGCTTAGTGTTGTTTGTTGTTTGTTGTAACATAACATGATTTAAAATGGTGGGACTGTACACGCAATCTGACTCAACTCAGCCTTATAACCAGGCCTGTAAAGAAACAACAAGAACAAATCCTCAAAGAATTTGCCACATAACTTTATCAAACCTTTTGATCAATGGTATAGTTTCGAAATCTTGGAAGGAAATATTGGATTGCTGTACACCAACAGAGGGCGCTATTTGTTTTGTGTAAAATGTAGAAGGTGTCAGGGTTTCCAGCAGTTGCAGCTGCAGATTATGGAAGATGTAAATACATGGAAAAATCACTATTAAGTCTATTTATCTTCTTCAAGAAAGCCAAACTGTGAAAAGCTTTGATTTTGTTAGAGGAAATGACAGGATTGTTGGAAAACGTGGTTCTAATCTTTGGCCATTTACACAGAAACAGCACCGGTGATTTGAGACGGCAGTCATCAATCATTTTGACTGACGTCCGACTTAATTGTTTCAAGAAATCTGAGTTAATGTGACTTTGATGTATGAGACTGCACCTTTAAATCCAAAGCCCGTGATCATTCCTTGGTGTGCGGTTCCTGTCGTTTCAGATGAAGTTATTCATTCCCTTCACATATTCACATCCACATCTTGAACATGTTACTGTATGAATCATTGTCATCAGTAAGACAGGCAAAGGCTGGATTGATGAAGTGCAGAAGCAGGCTGATCTGAAGACATCGTGTGACACCTTTCATTCTTGTTCTCCTTCAACTCACCTCAAGTTTGAAATCCCCAAATTTGGGCATCAGAAGACAAATTTCGACATATTTTCATTGCAAAAATGTTAAAATTATAAAGCAAAAGACTGACGGCTGGTGGCTTGTCACTGGTCTTTAAGCTTGTTCTGTTTTAAGGTTTATGATTTTAAAAGCATACAAATCACCGTCTTTGGCACGAGAATTAAAATGATGTGAAACATTTTCTTCATTTTGTGGTATATCTCACAGATACAGTCAGAAATAAGGTAAAATACGCCTTTACTGAGTCAACTTCCTTACCCTCGCTGAGATCAAGTTCAGTCATAAAACTAAAAGCTGATGTGTACACTCATATTAGCTCCGTCCAAAGAAAACATCTTACACTTATCCCACTCCAGACAAGATAATTCAACCAAATAGTGCTTTTATGCAGCAACTTATCCAGACTGTAAGTTAGGAAATGAGTCCGAATGACCCTAAATAACACGAGGAGTACAACAAATCTTGGTAGGCAGTTTTTTTCTGGAGGAAGTATACATCTTAAACTACAAAAATGATAAGTGTGAGATGAATGCAACATATCAGGTGTCTACTCAAGCTTAATGCATGCTCTTGAGTTGGGTCTAAACACTGGATGTAGGTCTTATCTCACAGAAAGCCGGAGTTACTCTGCTTTTTTCTCCTCCTTTTTTTGAGTGTATAAGTGATTCACCCACCTTCAGACGGCTAGAGGGGAGCCGATGAAGGCTTTTGATGTTCTTAAATGAAACATCTGCACATTACAACACAGAAAAAAAGGGAGAAGGAGAGACCGAAGGAAAGTGAGGAGGAAAAAAAAAAGAGCCCAGACATGTGACTGAGGTTTACTGGACTGAATAAAGTGGGTTTAAAAGACACAAGAGGGGAATAAACCTCCCTTTGAAAACATCTCACGGTCAATTTCCCCCACTTTATCTTAACATTAGCCACAGGGCTGCTGGCCCCTGAAAGCTCCCTCTGAAGTTTCTCTGTGGATCTACAGACAATGGATGAAAAATTTTTAGATCTTTTTATGGATGTAAACACGGATCAAAAGACACCATACAGTGTATAAAGCCAGCACAGAGTGGGTTTTTATCAGTGGTTACAACATATTTTGTCCATTTGAAAGTCTTTTATTGGATTCACAGACAGTCATGTTGCAGCAGTTTGTGTTTTTTTTTTTAGATTATATTTCATAGAAAAGCATTTTGGCAGAAGTGTATGGAAGCCGGAGCTTTCTGGCTCAAATGGAAGTCACTTTCATGCTCTTTCCTTTACTGTTTGACAAATTAAGCAGAACTGAATCTTGGAAGAACCAAATGTCCTGAAACACTTCACCGCAAAAAGGAACATTGTTTAGCTCTGAAATTTAAAAAATAAAATAAAATAAATAAATTAGAAATGCACAATAATGACGTACAATGAGAAGAATGCGACGGAGTCCAGGAGAAACAAAGACTGTCACATCTGTTGGATGAATTCATATCACGGTAGATCAGAATAGATTTGTTTGGAGTTAATTCCAAAGAAAACAGGACAGAAAACAACATGTCTTAAATTACAAATCTGAAACTCTGTAATTTAGTCACGGTCAGACAAATGGACCAGCAAATCAAATAAAATGTATTATTTTTGGCATGTTACGCTCATTATTGCTTCAGTTTGTCCTCCAAGTAAATTACCTTGTTGCTCTCAAGTCATTTCATCATGTTTATGTCACATTTTTCACAGTTGGCGCATCAAACTCATCTTGATGCGCAATCTTCTCTTTAAGAATATAAAAATAAAACACAAAAAAACTCCAATGCTTTAAGTCTTCCAGCAAATGGTGTGATTTTTTACTTTTGACAGTGTTCAAATGATATAGTTTCAATCTAAAGAAACAAGCATGCCCCCTGGTGGTGGACTTGGAAGAGCCTGGAGGAGCACATTGACAAAAAACAACAAACCAAAAAGACCCATTGGAAAAAAGAGGAAACACGAAAAAATACAAAAATAAAAAAGTAGAAAAATAAATGTCAGATTTCTCTAATGATCATCTACAGATTACAGATCACTTGTATCACTTGTTTTATGGTGTGTGTTGAGACTCTGATTCACAGGTAACTGAAGTATGATGCTAATCACATCCCACGAGTTAAACATATTCAGGATATTGAAGACGTAGATTGACCTTTCAAAATAATTTTCAAATATTTATCTTTATCTTCCTGCAATTAAACCAGCAGTAAAATGTGTAAGATTTCATGAGACATTTATGAGATTTTACTGTACTTAGAAATAAGTAGAAATAAATGAATAATTTACATGTGACAGATTTCATTTTAAATCAGCAAACTGAATCAGTCCCTTTGAAAAATGTTTCTACTTGAATTCCCGGGAAAATACCTGAATTGTGAAACTGAAGTGACCTGCCTAGTTTTTCATAAAATGGTTTAATTCATTAAAAAGCAAAAGTACACAATGATTTTTGAATTAAGTGACTGACCCAAAATTCTTTCCATAACAATCGTAGAGCTGCGCATGTATTGATGAAACTAGCTACAGGTAATATTTTTTCCCACGGAACACATATTTCTTTTTCCTGTAGTTTTCCTTCCTCTTCTTTCGGAGCCACCGGAGGCGGGCCTTGTCCGTTGTGTCCTGGCTGGCTGATGGGAACGTTCGGTCCGGAAAAATCTCCTTCAGTTTGCTCAAGAAAAACACCTCCAGGCTTCGACCGGCCTGTGCGACCTCTGAGTCCGGCTGCAAAGCAGTTGGAGATAAATGTGAAACAAACAAACAAAAAAAAATGATGCCAGGTCAACATCATAATTTAATTCATCCAAAACTTTCACAACTTTTTAATCAGCTTCACCTGTGCTCCTATTCAGTGTGAATTAGCACATGCTAGCATGCTAATGCACACAAGATGATGAACATGATTGATATTATACAGTCCAATCATTAGTATGTTAGCATGCTAACTTAAGCATTACAGATGTGAGAGAAAACCTCTATTTCTTGTCAATTTAGGCACCAAACCTGAGGTCGAAAGTGCTGCTGCTGCTGCTGCTGCAGTCAAATCAAGCCTGTAATATCACCTGTGATTGAACATATAGATGAGATTTCTGCATAAAGAAATCAAAGTGGAGAACTGGTCCAGCTTTCTGCTGCATGTGGAACTTATTGCCACAGTCTGCATGTGCAGAAATAATTCAATTACACCAGAAATTAGATTAAATTGATTTAGAGTCCCGATTCCAATAACCTCATGACAAACGTACGTAGTTGAATGTCGCACAGTTCTTGAACATCAACAGGACGTCATCGACAAACTGCTCGGCTGTAAAGTAGTGGAGGGTGTTACTCTTGTCCAGTTTCCTGCGGATCACGGACAGGTTGATGGGCCTCTTGATGATCTGGTAGTAGTTTCGGGCCTGGAGCACATTCACAGAGATTAGATCATTTCAGCAGACATTGTTTTCATTTTAACATCATGGTTTGTAATGAAAGTGAGGTGGAACATATTACATGTGAAGTACAGCGAGTGTTTTCTTAGCTTTGTTGTAACCGTTGTAACATACTGCCACATCACTTTGTGCTTTTTCTAGCCTGTAGAGTTTAAATCGAGGTCAGCAGTGTAAGTCTCCACTCTAAAGTTGCTAAATTATTTTAAATAATTTGTTTTGCTCCATTTGATTCGTAGGATTTTGTTTAAAAGCTGGGAAAGTAAGAGAAGCTTCATTTAACAGGATGAAAATTGGGTGAATCAGGTATTCGCTAATGAAGCAAAAATGGTGTCTTATTACACAACATCCTGCTGGATTTTTGTGTATAAATATGATACTGGGCAACAATGCATAACGTGCAAGAAGGGTAAATGTCATTCAGTCCTGCAGTGTGTTTTATTAGATGAGCTTTCATTGAATAAAACATGTGACAGTGTTACAGATGTTCATGGGAGTGTGTGGGACTGACCAGAGTGCTGACAGGTTCGTGAAACGGAGCGCTGAGTGTGTGACAGTACAACAGCAGAGTCAGCTTCTCACACCTCTGCACAACAAACACACACACACACACACACACACACACACACACACACACACACACACACACACACACACACACACACACACAAACAGTCATTAAAACACATCTGTTCATCTGCTCAGGCTGACACTGTCACAGATGACAGAAAGCAGATCTGTGTTGTTGTTTTTTTCTCACTTTGAATCAATAATAAGATAACAATCGGCACGTTAAGAGCACTGATCTTATTTGTTTTCCTACCAGAACCTGCCTTTTTCTGCTTTCTGCAGGTTGTTTTTTGATACTGTGTCTGTTTGTGAAACAAAGATCTGCAACCATTATCATCAAGACTTTCCTAAAAGCCCATAAACGTAAGACAAAGGAAAGAAAATTAGCACTTTCACTAATAGTTCTTCATATCTGATGATGGTCGAACCAAACCGATTCCACCCTGCAGCTCACCCTCTGGTCCTGGTTGGACAGTGTGTATGGAGCTTTGACCCCCCCACAGGGGTGCATGTTCTCACACTCATAGTTCTCCACAGGCTCCATGTCGGTTCTGCACAGCGTGCACACCCAGTCACCTCTATGGGACACAAAGGATTTCTGTTATTTCAGAATTTAGTGATGAAAAAAATAAAAGATGTGTTTGATGAGTTCATGGGTCGAAGGAGATGAGTTATACAGCTCCTGTCACATGCACATGCAAGTTTAACTCTCAAGTTTAACTCTGAAAATTGCAAGTCAGCACTGTCTGAGATAACGTACAAAACTGACCTTTATGCTGTCATCTCTCTCTGCAGCATTTGAATTCAGCAGCCCATTTCTACACTCTGCAATGAGAAACTGCTCCCTACACTCTGCTGCCTACATGTTCTTGTGGACCTCCTTAAGGCAGCCCTGATGAAGGTAACATATGACTGCATGGAGGCCAATATTGTCCATTTTCTTTAACAGTGATAATTTGCAATTTTCAATAACACAAAATAGATATGCTACAAAAGTTTTCAACTTTAACCTCTCCTCATAATCACTCAAAGAGTTGACCTGCATCTGCGCATTAGGTAAACTTTGTACCTCGACTCCTTCGACCTTGGGCCAAATTTATAAATCACCTCTTAATTATTCCTCTTTAGATTTTTTCAGATATTTAATATTTTTTTTTTATCAGTGTCTTCCAATCCCATTTAATGATCAAAACCAAAAGAAAAATGTAATAAAACTTCATAAAACAGTGCTTTCCAGCTGACAAAGGTGAACATAGCCTGCTAACACATGCAGCACTCACAGAGGGAAGCTGATGAGAGGAGGAACATGACAGTCCAGGTGGTAAACTTTGGGACAGCGGTCACAGCAGAGCAGATCTCCTCCATTCAGACACACAGCACAGAAATCCTCACTCTCCATTTCCTGAGTCCCTGGTCCAGGTTCAGGTCCAGGTCCAGACTTCTGGATCGATAAGTCTGCCGCCTCCTGCTGGCAGCAGAGATCGTGTGTTTGATCCTCACTGTCGTCCATCTGAACTAAATCCTCTTCACATTTGGTTTCGCATTCATCTTCCAGCTCCAGGGTTTGATCCTGATTTGCCTCCGGTTCTGGATCCAGTTCAATCACCACAGTCTGCTCTGGATCTGGATCCAAAAAAAATGTTTCTGAATCTGTTTTCCTGTCCTGATCCCATTCATCAGATTCAGAATCCAACAGGATATACGGCTGATCTGGATTAGATTCACAGTCGAAGCCGGAGTCCTGCTCTGGTTCCCCTGTGGACAAGCTGTCAGGACAGTACGGCTCCGTCCAGGAAGTCGGCGTTGAATCCGGTCGACTGAAATCAGAGTGAGGTGACACCTCTTCAGACAGACTCGGTGTTTCTTGCAGCTCCAAAACATTTGCCTCGTTTTGACTCAAACCATTCTGCATGCAAAGACAAGGAGAAAAAGGTGATGATACTGGAAGTTCACGCTTGATCGGAGTGACGAGACCTTCATCTCTGTACCTGTTGTGGACGATCCAACCAGCAGGTGTCACTGTGGAGCTTGACAGGTGTTTGGCATGGCAGCCGTAACAGAGACACCACAGGCTGCAGAGATGATGATGATAAAAACACAGACTGGAAATTGAGACGCTCCAGGCTTACGACTGGTATGCAGGAATTACCCAGAACCCTTTGGGCCTCTGGATGAATGCTGTGGAAATAAATGTGTAGTTAGTTCATATTTTGCAAGTAGAGCCATAGCATGTTACGGCCTGGCAGGATTTGTGGCACTGAAGGCACAAACAAGACATTTTTCTCTGTCAGTGAAAATGTCTTTTATTCAATGAGGATATTATAACATTATTAAAGGAATGGTTTTGATGTTTTTGGAAACATTTATGTGATTTCTCCTTTAGAGAGTTAAATAAAAAGATCAATGCCACACATTTGTCTCTTTTATTTAAATTTAGCTTGTAATAGATACGGCTGATTCAGCATTAAGACTTGATAAACATGGGACACAACATGTCTGACCAAACGTCAGGCTCTTCATTTAAATAGTTTTCCTCAGTGAGTTTTTTATCTGATTTGTTTTTACCTTATTCTCTTTAATAAAGCAGCAACATTATTTCCAGGGTGTCTTTCTCTTTTTTCCGCTGAAGGAGAAGCTGCTCTGACGTTTCCATTGCAAGACTGGTACGCCACTTTTTCCATTTCACAGAATCCAGTGGTGCAGAGCTGAGTTTTTGATAGAACAGAGGTTTACTGATACTTGATCAAACAGATAGTACAGACAAATATTAACGCTTTGAAAGCTTCTGGCACTCTTTTAACACTGCATGGCTCATCCAGCTCTTGTGAGAAACCTCTGCTGGTTATTAAAACATTTTTAAGACTGTATGTGTGTGTGTTACATGTTCTGCTGGGAGGCTTCGCTCCTCTGCTGTGGTTGCTGGATTTGAGCCAGTCTCTGCTGGGATGGTCTCCAGTGCCTGTGGCAACAAGGTGGCCCGCCTATGGGGAGAGTTGTCATGGCATCTGTGGGGCAGGTGTGCCATCTCCAAGAGATCAGGCCCCCTCGGGATGAAAAAAAAAACAGAGGAGAAAACAGAAAAGAAGCCGCTGGTTTGAAATCTCCTGTGAGCTCAGTGTTTGATGGCAAGAATCAAAACAAACAGAAAACCACCAAAGACACAACAGAATTACCATTTTGGGATTTATTCAATTGTTCGTTTGTGCAAGAAATTATTATCTCACCCGTAAGTCGATATAAGCCAAATGGACGGTAACAGAGACACAGAAAAGACATTAGATACAAAACAATTAGTAACAGAACATAAACAATTTGCAGGAAGCAGTTTTAAGTTGCATCATATTTGTCATCTTACCGGAAAGTGAACGTAAGCACTGCAAAAAAAACAAGATGTCTGCTTCAGAAAGCCAGGTGAGTGTGTCTCCAGGTGGATGTGAGCTCAGGATGAGACGAATGACTGTTCCATGTGTCCGGTGTCGAGGGAGACACGGATAATTTGATTGGTGGAGAGCTGATCCAACCTCAGTCCTCTGACATCTCAGCACTGTTTTTTTTTCAGATTAATCACGTGGTGCCATTATTCCTCTTAAACAGGAGATTCCAGGTTTAAAGCATGTAGGGAAATGAAGTACATCCATTCATAAAAACTGATTAAAAGAAACTCCCTTACAGGTTTGATGACGTGGGATCTGGTCACAGCTGGACTGTGAGTTTTTCTTTGCTTCAGCAGAAAGTACAAACAGAGTTCACTCCCAGTAATTCTGACCAATGACGAGTTACAGGCTGTAAAGTGGACTCACGCTTTGAATAACGGACAAACTATGTAAATCCACTGTAACTTTGTCTCGTGCAGTTTAATCTGATGACCTGGCCATTGAAAAACCCCACACATTTAACTCACGTATGTGTATTCCATTCATAAAACCTTAAAGTTTTTAAAATCAATGTATGTATAAGCTTATAACATTATGTTATATAAGCTGTATCCTCAACATGTTATTGTTTGGCCTACAATCTTGTTGGCATGCCCACCTTTGCGCTCACTTAGGATTTATCAGCTCTATAAAATATTTAGCTGAAATATCTCTTCCTCAGAATTTCTGCAGAAAGACAGCAGCTCTTTTACATCTGCAACAGACAGGAAAAACTCACCTGCCGCCAAAAAACTAAACATTAATGAATACAAGGAAGAAATCCTCCCATGGTACTTACATTTGTGTGAATGTTTGATAAAACACTAGCATGTTTGAGATAAAAGTGTAAATTAGTGAAGAAAATATTCTAATTTAAGTGATGATGTTTGACCAGAGCTTCCCAAAGTGTGGAAACTTGAGGTCCCTCAAAAATTCAGCAAAACCTCCAATTTTGTCTCGGACATATAAACACTGTCATGATAAACACTGACAAGTATCGGACAAAATAACACAGAATAACAATATTTATTCAGTAGTTTTGCTGCTGATTAGATTTTGGTTTGAGTTGTTTTAACTATCAAAGAGTTTAATATTACTTGAGAAAATTCCATGGTAACTAACCATAACTAACCGGGTCATGAAATAAGCCTTTGTCTTGTTTTAGTTTCAGCCTTCAGTCATGATGTGGAGTTTACAGTTTAGTTACATCCTGTTTTATTTTGTCCACCCCTGTCTCTGGTGTCTTTTATTTTCTCGATTTCTGTCAGGTTTCCTCCAAGGGGCAAACTTCCCACTTCCGCATTGAAGCCAACCAGGAAGTACAAAAACTTGCAATTCTTCGACTGACCGCTTGAGGCTCCAAAAAAGAGCAAATTCCCATTGGAGCCCATGTTAAAATGGCCAACTTTAGAGCAGATGTAAACATATTTACAGCCTGGTTCAAAAAACGTTTTTTTTGTCTACAGCTTCTCTACCATCTCATGAAAACTCTGAGGGGGGGTGAATTGGGGCTGTTGATTGACAGCCTGTTGACAAATAGCCGGGGGCTGTTAGCTGAGTGGGCGTGCTGTCTGTCCTTCAACCCCACCTCTTTCCCCATCCATCCATTCATCCATTTTCTTCTGCTTATCCGGAATTGGGTCGCGGGGGCAGCAGCCTAAGCAGGGAAGCCCAGACTTCCCTCACCCCAGCTCCTTCATCCAGCTCTTCCCGGGGGATC
>JAQNCA010000028.1:22861009-22874641 GCA_029783725.1 Acanthurus tractus
CCTTTGGTGGCCCAGATGTGGTTTGCCAGAGGTGGCCCACACATGAGCCAGCACGAGGCCAGCTGCAGACACACAGGTGGCCCAGAACACCACATATCAGCCTCATGTATACCGTAATCAAGCCATTTAATATCAACATATAATATATAAAACATAATAACTTATTCTAAATAACAATATGTCAAATAAAAAATATAATCAATCAATCAAAATCAACTAACAAACAGAAATCAGATAAAAAAAAATTCAAACACACATTTTGCATTGGCACACTGTCAGTCCTTAAACTATTGCAAAGGTAACGTGGGTAGATCGCAAAAATCGATCCAATCGATCCAATCGATCCAGTCCAATCCAGTCCATGCAGACGGGAAGCTGGACGTGCTTTTTCAGAGCAATTTGCGGGTGTTTCCCCAGTTACCATGGAAACAGACGACAAGAAGTGGAGGGACTCATGTGCAAGTTACGGAGTTGCCCAGTTTATTTCTACTAAACTTCAGAAAGGGTAAAAAAATGAGTGGGGGGGGGCAGCGCAATTCAGAGTAAGGTAATGACAAAAAAATGTGCACAGTGCTGCTGTGCAGTATGGGTTCATGTAGTTATGGGACTCATGCAACATCAACTCATTTTGTGAGTAGCGTGCAAGCTGAAAACGTGTGGTCACTCCTGGTCCAAACTGACTGAATGTCCTCATGACTATAAAAAATTTCTGTTTAAATCTTTTTGTTTTGTTTGCATGTTGTTCCTTCAAACCAATAAATTCATTTCTTCGTCTTTCTCGTTGTTTTTTATTGCAGGAGAGTCAAACGCATGCTTTGATGTGTTGCCTCGATGCTGAGAAATCCCTGTTTAAAAAGAGTCAAGTTTCCAAAATGAAACACGTCAACAGGCTCATTGTTAGCAGGAGGGCTGTTGTGGAAGAAATGTGACGCTGCATTTCAGAGTTATGACCTTTGGGTTCTTTAAACCTCTTAAGGCCTCTCTCTGCCTCATCCTGTTAAAATAGCCTTTCTGCAGACTCAGTTTCCTGCAGCTTTGCTCTGCTGTTTGATTTCATTTCTCTGTTTTTCTCCTCCTTTCTGTCAGCAGCGTCCTTATCGCCGCCCTTCAGCGTTGCAGCTGCACTGCTTCTGCTGCAGTCTGCAGTCCAAACAAGGATGAGTCCACGACGGGACAAAACTCATCCCACACAGTTTTTCTGCTCTTCAATCGAACATCAATAACTTCCAACATCTTCACAGTTCGCACGCACTCAGGATAAGTGCTTTTTAATGGATGTGAGGAGTTCTGATGACAAAATGAGAGAATCTGCAGCTGTGTTATGGTTCTTTTTTGTTATTCTTACGTGTTTTTACTTTTTTACAAGTCAGCACAATTTCTCTCGTGATAAAAATGTGTTGAGTGTTGAAATAAATCTTTTTAAGCTGCAAAACTGAGTGCACTTCTGAGAACATTTAAGTTTTATGGTCCAATTTTCTCCCAGCACTGTTAATATGTTTTGGAGGTTTTTCTTTTTTATTTTTGTTCATATTTTCTTTGTGTGCTTTCGCAGGGTTTTTAAGTCCAACGACAAGCTCTTGTCTCATTTTCATCTGATCATGTTTCATCTAATGAACACACTTAAACAACCTGAACAAGCTGGAAAAACACCATAGTTTAAGGTCAAAAGGGAAGCTTTCAGTTACAGTTAGGAGCTGAATAAAGTTTGTTGATGTCATGTGACACATGAGATGAGTTTGTTGTTAAAAAATAGTTAAAAATGTTGAAAATTAACTTGTTTCCTTTCCTAATGTGAGATGGAAAGTTGAATGTAGATGTTCTGGTTTGTTAAGTGCAGAACTGGAGTCAGGATGTGATTAGCCTAGCTTAGCATAAAGACTGGAAGCAGGGGGAAACGTTAGCCTGACTCTGACCAAAGTTTAAAATGACACCTTCCAGCACATCTCCAGCTCACAAATGAACATGTTTTATCTTGTTTTGGTGTTTGATATGTGACAAAAGTAGCATGAAAAAGAGAGAAGTTTGTGGGGGTAAAAGAATGAACCATTCCTTCAAAAACAGAAGAAAAATATTTTGCATTCCTTTAACAATGTATGAGTCAAGATGGACAGTTTACAGAAAAAGCAGCAAAATCAGAAATCGTGTCTTTTTGTCAAGTATGGCGCCGAGTACATTTACCAAAATGCAGCCCATCCTACCAAAAGTTCAGCAGTAGATTTAGCTGTTTTCTACTCGAGGCTGATGCTGATGTGGCCTGGAGCCCGAAGCTGAAGACAAGCAGCAGCTGCAAACCCTTTGTCATGTAAATCTACGTTCTGCTGCTGTGATCAAACCCACAGGTCAAAGAAACTGCACTTCAGTGACTTGAATTTGGCCCAAAATGTCCCATAAATGTGGTCAAATGTGGCGCAAAGGAGCCAAGATTCTACTGAACTGTTGCTATAGAAACGCTGTTTGATAACTTAAGTCAAGAAACTTATAAAAGTGAAAGTCTCAAAGCTGTTCAATCTAATCGAATTCACATCTGTGGACTTGACTAAAATGATTATTGTGAAAACAGTATTTGATAAAGTCTGAAAGAAATCCAGTAAAATAAACTCGTACAAAAAAGTAAAATGCTTTTGATTGTAAATGAAACAATTAAGCTGAGAGGAAACATTTAGATGATGGAATATATAAATGAACATTAAAATCAATTTGAAAGCGAAGTAAAGGGATTGCAGGGAATTAAATCAAGTTCAGGGTAGTATAGGGATGTTTATTCCTCATTTACATATTGTGCTTTTTAATATATTTCTTAGCATCTTGATCAGCTGCATGTAGAATCTGATTTATGCTTCCATTTAGTTTCCTTGGTTTCAGGATTAAGGAAAGAGACGGAGACTTTCTGCATTTGTCTTATTGTTTGCAAAACGTTTTAAAAAGAGAAAAAAACGATAACAGATTGTGTTTAGTGTTGTGGTATATATCCTCCTACACTGAAAACACACTATAGTTTATATTGACTCAGTTCCACACACACATCCTCAGGCTGCACCACATACTCACTACAGCACCCACTGTAGATTAATCTGCTGCAGAAATGTGTTGTTTCCCCTTGTTGGTTTGAAAATGAGCCTTTCAAAACTAACACTTTATATTTGCAGGTGTGTTTTAGAGTGTGATGCTTAAAGTAGCTCTGAATGTTCAGTCAATTTCGGATGTCATAATCATTACAAAAGAAAACAAAACCTTTGAAAAGTCTTTAGAAGCCGTAATGACACAATTCCACCACAGGGTGGCAGCAAACATGTTTCCGCTGTGGCCCCACCCTGACTTCAAGCCTGCAGAGGGAACTCATCATGATCCCTTGACAAATTAAATGTCTGTCACTCTCACGTACAATCATTTTAATGGTCAAATTCTAATTGAGATTCTTCACAGAAAATGCTGGAAGTAACTCCGCTGTCTCTCTCTCTCTCTCATACACAGTCAATGTCTCTCTACCTTCATTCATTCAAAGCTCAGCCTGCAGCAGCAACACTCTGCTGTTACTATTTCTGTCAAACTGCTTTAATGCACATTACACGCTCAGTACAACACAAAGAGGGCGAGTGCTCCTGTACACACACAAACACACACAATTAGTAGCAGCCAGTAGCTGCCGCCTTCCTCCCTCCCCCCCCTCTCTAAAACACACAGAGATGCTCGTCCGTCCTCAGTCTGCGAGCTCTGTGTGTGTTGGATGGAGCTCTGAGAGCTGAAAGAGCAGCGATGTGGATGAAGAAGATGAGGATGATGAGGAGCCGCGTTTGATCCGGAATAAAACTTCTGTCCAGCTTCTGATTTTAAGCTGCTTTCAGATTCTGCTTTTAACAAGGAATCAAGCTTCTGGCATTTTGAGATGACAACAGTTTCTGTCCTTGAAGACGAGTCCGGTTTCTGGGCTCTGATTTAAAAAAAAAAAATTAGGAATCCAGATTTTTGTTTTAAACACAGAAGAGCTTCTTCATTTCAGATTTTTTTATCTTCTTTACTGAACGCTGCAGATGAAGGAGATGAAGAACAGTTACTGTCGTCTCTCTGTTTGGAGGCTGAAGCAGCAGAGCAGATGGTAAGCAGTGTGTGTGTGTGTGTGTGTGTGTGTGTGTGCAGACTCTAAATGCACAGTAATGTGCATGTACCTTTGGAAGTGGGAAAGAGTGCTTGCCCTGTGCATTTGAGAAAATCTACTATACGGCCAGAAGTTAGAGGACACTTTGACGTACTTTTGGATTGTTGTTCTTCTGTTAAATCTTAATGCTACAGAATTCAGCTAATGATTACTTTGATCAGTTCTATTTGATTCTTTTCACAGTTAACTGATAAACAGTGAGGTCCACAAAATGTTAATCCCTGTTCAGAGAGCCTCAGGTGAAGTCTTCAAATGTCTTGTTTTGCAAAACTGATTAAAAAAATGAATGTAACTATCAACACAGATGCCTAATAACTTCTGTCAGTTGGCTAAATGCTACTGCTAATAAACAGCACACAACAATATTTTAGACAACAGTGTTACAACTTCAACGGTGGTTGACACTTTTCTCTGTCAACATCAAAAAAAGCCCCAGTGGGGGCTAAAGCTTGACTGACCCGCAGCGTCCTGACCTCAGCTCCCCCCAAGAGCTCTGACAAAACCTCAATCTTCGACATCAGTGTTGAACCTCACTGATGCTTCTGTGGCTAAATGGGGTTAAATCCCTGCAGCAGCTTCAACATCTGGAGGAAAGACTGAAACCAGGAGCCTAAAGGCTGTTAGAGAAGCATCCTAACGGCCGTCCACATACTTTTGGCCACACTGTGTGCAAGTGAATATCTGTGCTTTTAATAGAGAAAGAGACTAAAAGCATGTAGGAGTGAGCCTGTGTGTGTGCTTGGCATGCGATCGGTGTGTGTGTGCATGTGTGCGTATGTGTGTGCATGTGTGCGTATGTGTGTGTGTGTGTGAGTGTGTTTCCTTGCCGTCCTGCCTCAGCGTGGATGCTGCAGTGTTAGTGCTCTCAGCCTTTTGGACCAAACGCTCAGATGCCGTGTTCACAGGCTGTTTGGAGGAAAAGTGCAGGCACCGGTGGGGTGGAGGTGGGGTGGGGAGGGGGGGTTGGCTGCCTGTCATAGACCATTAAGCAGCCAACGGGACGCCACGTTAGGCCCAGAAAACCGGAGCAATGCAGTGCAGATGAAGCCGGGAACATCACATTGGCAGGACTTCAATGACAAAATCAAACAGCGGAGCTTTAAATCGAGATAATAAACCACCACTTCTCCACATGGAGAAATGTCTGCTATGCTGCTTTTTTATCATAATGTCAACCTGCTAACAGGAACTGAAAGGCTGAAAAACTGCTATCCCTGAACCATCAGAAAAACCATGAGAATGTCCTGAAGGAGTTTCCTGAGGGGATGTTTTGGACAGTTGCTGCCACTTTTCTCAGCTAGGAAAGCATTTGATCAGTGAAGGGTGGAGCTCTGGTGATGGGAGCACGGCTGACTGTGATACACAAACATTGACCCCCACATGAAGTCAAAAAGTACAGCTACACAGCGTGAGTCACCTTACTTTTAATGTAGCGCGGAGGTGCACAGCAGCTAACGCTAATATCAACATGATAACAACAACACAGAGGAAAAGCAGATGTGGTAACGACGACGGTGAGCTGAGCTTAGCTTGGTTAGAGAGTGAACAAAGTCGGCTGCACTCAACACACAATCAATCACACTGATCAGTGATGAAACCATTAGTTCACAGACAGAGAGGGACAGAAACGTGCCACCAACAGCTGCTCAGAGCCAGTGGTGGACCTCCCACAGCGTAGCTCCACTGTTAACGAGGTTGTCAGCTTCATAACGTAAGTACACACACTGCGCTTACAAGCATTTGCTGCAGGTGTCATCAAAATACTCAAAAAGTCGCTCTCAGCAGCAGATGTGTGATGATGACGCGGCATTAAAAACAGAAACATGAGCATGTTGGATTGGATTGGACCATTTCTTTTGACACCATCTGGACTCCCGAACTGGCGTCTGTCCTGCTCAGGGATTGAAACAACAGTTTTAATCTGTGACCTGCCACTGCTGTGTGGGCGGCATCTAATCTGGATGATGGTGCTTTTGACAAGCTGTTTCAACATCTGTTTGCACCCAAAAAAATCAACAACTGAGGAGATTTTTCTCATCAATTTCAATAGCTGTGGGAGCATCTTCTAAGCAGTCATCGCTGATTCTTCGTGTTACTGTAAAACTGAAAAGAAACTGAATGATGTTCTTTTAGGAGAACATGTAACTTTTGGGCTGGGGGCAACAAATCATCCACGATCGAACAATTGTAAAAACAAGCATGAACTACCGTCTAACTACCGACAAACCGAGAACAAAAAAACTGTAACACTGGTATTGAATTACTGGTTGCATTATTAAAAAGGAATATAAGCTTCCTTGGATTGCAAGCAATGAACTACACTTCAGTTTAGAACTTGCTTTCTGCCGAGAAGTTGATCAGCCAATCAGCTTCAACACATTGAAGCTATCTGGGCGACATCCACATTGGCTCCTCTGCCGACTGCAATTTCCCATAAAACCCTTCTCTTGTTTTCTTTGATTTGATAAACATGGCCTCATTTAATGAATAATTAAGCACATTTTAGATTTCACTTTTTTGTTTTTCAGCTTGGCTTCTTTTGTTTAACAAGAGGACAAAGCGTCAAAAGTAGCTACTAGCAATGTTCTATTAAGAAACAGCAGAGCTTTAACATTAGCATTTAAACTTGCGCACAGCGATTATGCTAATGTGCACGTGTTTAATTGCGCAATGTTTTGTTTTACATGTTTAACATCTGAAGTGTTAACACGCTAACATATTTTAATCAGCACGTAACACCCAACAGCTGAGGCAGCTACGAATGTCTGACATTTGCTCATAAACCAAGAAAATAGACATTAGCATTCTGACCTGGTGGTGGCACTAGAGGAAAAAAACAAAAGGTCACTGCAAAATCTTACGGGACAACATATTTCATGGTAATCCGATAGCAGACCTCGCCATCTTTAACTCACATCTCGTACATTTCTCTAGGTAAAAACATTGTTTACATCCCACAATAAAACCAACGCACAGCTTAGTCTGATTTACACAAAGAGACTCAGGTCCATGATTCTCCTTGTCCTGGGAAGGTTGGTAGTGTGTGTTTTACAGATAAACCTGCTGAGTCAAGTTTGAGTTTAGGTAATTCTGACATCCTCTACCTACACCCCGCAGCCTCTGTGCTCTCTGAGGTGTCCTAAAAAAAGTCCGAGTCCACAGCGAGAGAAGAGAGACGAATGGATGAGGTGAGCAATGGTGAATAGCAGAAAAGCAGCCAGAAGCAACTTCAGCTCTTGATAAACACTAGAGGACGTATTTGGTTATTTGGTCCTCGGCTTGCAGCTGTATACTGTGTATGAGTGTGTGTGCACACGAAATACAGAGTGTGTGGAGTGTTTCTATGGCAGACGCATTTCAACGAAGACATCAGATAGGACTTTGTTTTTATCATTCGACTCCATCTGCAGGATTTATGTAAGACAAGATCATGTTTTCTCTGTAAATCCTTCCTCCTGTTTTCACAACGTGTAACATTATTCAACGTCCATCTGCTGTTACAACAATCAGACAGTGGGAGGGGTCAGAGGTCATCTTATTCATAAGATACTCTGGGGTCTGATAAAGGCCCTGTTCATCCTCTTACAGGCTCCTGTATTCGAACCGATGTGACAGACAGCTGTCACTCCACGTCTGATCTGAGTTCGTAGAATAACTCACAGCCAACCAGTCCCCCTCATACTCGAAGGACGAGAGGTTTAGGAAGTAACGTATGTCTGATATTTTGAGATTTTTCTCAAGTCTTACTAGATAGTTCAGGCTCTGACTGGTCTAATTCCTTCTTTGAGCTTCTGAAGCTTTGGTCTATTTCAAACTTGGCACTGAAGTTAAACCTGTTTAAAACTCGCTGATGCAATTAGGTATCTGTTTGTCTGCAATTCTGCTTTTTATTGATCTCTTCTGTTTCTGTCTGGCTTCTTAACACATGAAAACTGCCTGCTAAAGATTGCTTTTATGGTAGAAGTAAACTTGGAGCTGATCTGTTAAAATGCAGTTTAAAAGACAAATTAGTACAAATCTTGGCAAAATTTGACTGACTTACAAACTCAGCATGTCACACTTTTTCTTCTTTACTCTGCTTCCCAATCTGATTGGTTGATTCAGCAGGCAGGTTTAAAATTTATGCTTTAATATTATAAACACAACTTTGTTAAGGTCAGATAAAAAACAAGCCACACACACACCTGAACAAAGCCCGTGCTGACAGTGTGACAGCATCTCTTTGCTTCAGCAATCAATTTGAGAGAGAAATCCTTGTTTCCATAATCACAGGTTAAGTCAGAAAATACAGTCAAAAATCATCTAATCTTCACACTGTTCTCTTCTTCTAAATTTTTTACGATGAGAAAAGTATAACTGCGATAAACTGAGCACTGAGCATCAGCCCTTCATGTACAATATCCTCTATAAATTTGCAGAGGATTCTGGAAACTAAAGCTCTAACTTTTGGTCTCTTCATGATTCGAGGTGACGTCAAATATTCTATGGCAGCCACGTTTTGTTCGTCACATGTCCTTTCCCTCCTTTCTCTACCTGCATTGTGATTTCCCCTGTTTCATAATGTCAGTTGTGGCCTGAAGGCACCTTCCCGCCTCACGCAGTCCACAGCAGAGTGACTGGCATCTTTGTACCTACTTAACAAAAGAAAGACCTGCAATAAAAGACAACCTTGAGGCAACGTTTCTGTGCCTCTTTATAGCAGCTACAGAAAGAGTGGCGGCACTTTTTCGCTCCCTTTGCAGCTTAGCCTTCCCCCTGCATGTGTAAGTGCCCCTAACTGACAAAGAGATATCAATAGGGGGAAAATACGCAAATTATAACAAACTGTCATGTAATAATAATAAAAAAATTCTTGATTGCATGTGTGAAACAATGAGGATGCTGTACTGTATCTGAAGCATACAGGACTCGTGAGTGGGTGTTTAGAAGATAGAAGTTGGCATCGACTTTTCCTCCGGTGTTGGTGTTGCTGGATGAAAACACAGAGGATTATTTCACGTTATGATGAAGCTTCTTGTGTGTTCTCTGTACGAGAAAGGCAAAGAATGAAAGGGATTGAGGACGAGCGAAATGCTGTGAATTACAGCACAACTCAGCCTGTAATGCCAATATACAGTAGATCAGCTCTGCCTGAGACTAAGCTGTTGATGCTTTTTAATCAGTGCACGCGAAATACTCCACTTAATCTTGTATTTTGAGTTGCACTCTTTATGGCAGCTGAGCGGTTTCACGATCAGGCTTCTGGAGAGAAATTCATCAGTTTAAATTTCCGGACCAGATGTAAAGAGCGAAACATGGAGTGTAAATGGGTGAATCTTTCATTTACTGACAGTGAGATGAATGAAAGTCATGTGTACAACCGAAAAAGAGCAAAGTCAATCTAAACAAAGCTCTCAAAGGATTATCCTTTACGGTGCAGTGGTAAAGAGGAGAAATCATTCCTGATGCCAAAGACTCCGAGCTCTGTTTGCTGTCTCATTTCTGACCGACGATGAGAGGTGACAGATGGAGCACTTCAGAGCTTAGATGAACACTGAACTCTTCTGCATGTATCACCAGTATGAACAATATAAAAACATCTGTTTTTTTTAAATCAAAAGTCAAAGGGAGTCTACAAGGCTTGTAGAATCGATGTCAAACATCGCCTTTTCCACTAAAATGGATGAGCTGTGATTGGTTGGTGCCTTGCTTTGTTTGCTTCATTCATTTTCACCGCGTCAGTGACACACTTTCATTTAACAGTTTAACTGAAAATTAAAATTTTTTCCTCAAAATATTTGAAGCGAGGAAGTGATGCTGTGAGTCTTGAAACAGATTTTATCATCTGTCTGCTTTGACAGCTTTCTCTGTTGTTTTGACTTACAAGATAATTTTATAGTCTGGATGATGAAGACATGCCCCCCCTTGACTCTGCCTCTGATACTGCCTTCACTATCCACAACAACATGAAAAAGGCATTGGCCATGCCCATGGCACTGATTGGTTTACCGTCTCTGCTGTGCTTTTTTGATTGTCTGGTTTTATTTTGATTGATTTTTTTGTCCTGATGTCTGCACCCAGGGGGCTCTTTTGTGTATGTCTAACATCTAACATCTTCATCTTCTGTATTAATTTTCTGTGTTCTAGGATGTTCCCTGCTGGATGTTGAAGTGAACCTGCAGACAGACTGTAGAGAGCCCGGATCTGTATGAGATTTGGTGTGACAGACATGAAGAACCTGGACCAGTACGGAGGAAATCACCTGGAGAGTCTGGGTGAGCCTGGACAGTCACCTCATCCCAACACACTTCAGACATTTTATGCAGACAGTGCTGCAAAATGATAACTGATTAAAAATGTCTCTCTAAAGTGTTGGCAGTTAAAATAATGTTGGTTTCTCATGTCTTGCAGTGTGTGCAGCCCTGTCTAGTCTGGTGTTGGTTCTAGGACTGCTGGGCTCTGTCCACGGCTGTCCTGGTGTCTGCACCTGCTATGGTAACACCACGGACTGCTCGGCTGTCGGTCTTCCCTCTCTGACACCCATCCTGGCATTGCTAGACCAGGACTCTCTGATCCTGCGTCTACCGCAGAACAACCTCTCCTCTTTGAGCACGACGGAGCTGTCCAATCTTAGCAGTCTGGAGCTTCTGGATCTTTCCCAGAACCACTTTTCCAGCCTGCAGCCTGGGGCTTTCTCAGGCCTGAGTAGCCTGCGCTGGCTCAACCTCTCTGCTAACTACCTCGGGGTGCGCATAGCAACCTCTGACCCAAACAATAGCACAGATTTTTTCCAGGGCTTTAACAGAAGTCAAGGGAGTATGGGTCTGAGCAGGGAGGTTTTCAGGGGGCTGTGGTGGCTCAGAGGGCTTGACCTGTCGTCCAACGGCCTCCTGTGGCTGCCAAAGGGCCTGCTGGATCCTCTTCCAAGACTCGCTTGGCTGTCCTTGGCCAGCAACCGACTGGTGGCCCTTGAGAGAATCACCTTCGAACCCCTGGTGGGTCTGCAGCAGCTCCAACTGGCAGGAAATCCCTGGGAGTGTGACTGCAAGCTGAGGGACTTCAAGCACTGGATGGAGTGGTTGATTTACAGGGGTGAGCAGAGCTGTTAGCAGGCCTCTCCAAATGTCAAATACTGTGAAGTTGATAGTTTTACCAGTCGGCTTACAGTGCTTTCAGACCTTACCGGAGCAAATCTTTTTGTATTTTGAGTCTGTACTCGAAAAGCTGTCTAATCGAAGCAATTAATCTCAGCTCTGCAGGATGGATGTATGCTGAGCAAAGACATCTAAGAATATAATGACCTCCATCTCTCCTCAATCCTCCCTTGTCTCTTCCTGCTCTTTTCCTAATCCTTTCGTCCACTCCACCTTTTCCCTCTCCACTCTTCCCCCCTCTTTTTTTTTTGTCTCCTGTCTCCGTCTGTTTTTTATAGATGGGCAGGTAGATGCAATGCAGTGCAGTCTCCCGGGGAATTTGAAGGGCAGGGACATCCGCAGCGTGCCAGCAGAGATGTTCAGCTACTGCATGCAGAGTCCGACCAAAGAGGGCACATCCGGTTATTCCACCCGACCTCCCTGCCCGCCCGGACGGGTCAGTAGCAATGAGGAATGTGTTCGTCAGCGCTATCGACCCATCAGCGTCCGCCGAGCACACGGAACGCAAATAGTTGCAGGTGTGATTTGTGGCACGGTATGTGTCATGATGGTGGTTGCAGCGACGTACGGTTGCGTCTATGCCTCCCTGATGGCACGGTACCAGAGAGAGATGAAGAACCGCGGCCAGCCTCTGATGGCCGAATCCGGAGCTGAAACAGACCTGGAGGACGGACAAATGTCGTCTCCGACCTCGCCAGTAGAGACGCCGCCCAAAGAAACCTGCGGCATTGTGCACGGGTATCGAATCAGCAGCTTCTGACCTGCTGCTTTTTACTGATTTTAGATGCTTCCAGGACGCTTTGGCTGCTTTTGCTTCTCAACTCTTGTCAACGATGAGCCGTCGTCTGGAGAGAGAAACCCTGCAGCTCTGTGATTGTGCTGAAAATCTCTTGGCGGGGACTGATTGTACAGCTAATGGACCGGAATAGATTCAGTGAAACTGGAATGCTGCAGCACATCTTTTAATGTATTGATGCTCTGTGAATTGTTATTCCCTGCGCTGCATCTCTCAGCCAGATTTTAAACTCCTCTGAAGCTGCTCTTTGGCACTTCTGCACCTCGACTTCCCTTCATTTATGTTTTTGTTACTTTTTAAGAATAATTAAGGTTATGTATTGTTTCTTATACGTTGCTTTCTGTTTTTAAATCTGAGCCAAACAAGCACAAGATCCAAAAGTATAAAAAGTAAAAATGTTTGTGAATCTGTAAAATGTGATGTTTCTCCTGTTGTTTGCTGCACAAATCTTCTTATTTCATTCTTAGTCACTTTATTTATTTTATTTTATATCATCTATAAACTCCTCCAATTTCTCTGTTATCCTGTTGGTTAAATGCCCTGTTGAATTCTTTCCTGATAACAGAAAATTTAAACCATTTAAGAGTCTTGCTTCTGATGTATGAACCTTCACTGAGGTCGACTTGATTCAAACAATATTAGAGCTTTACTGCCATCTAGAGGGCAAGCTTTGAGCTACATGGCTTTTCATCCAGCATAAACTGTCAAGCTTCGTGGCAAACAGTTATGATACAATAATCCCAAACACAGCGATGTATGAGATACTGGAAGTGTGTGAGAGTATCAGCCTACATATACTGCAGTTTCCATGTGTTTAATTTAATTTGTCCATGTTGTCTGTGATAAGCACATTAACTATTGTCTTAAATTCAACTCAAGGACTGTTACCCATGCTAAAGACAATAAACTCTATATTTATCTAGACTGCATTTATTTCTTTTAAAAACCACCACAGAAGAAAACAGCACAGCTGACATGACCACAGAACAGCTGCAAAAATGTTGCTACCACTTCAAGTTAAATATTAAACTAAATGCAACCTGGTCACACATTCTGAAAACCAGATTCATTTATGATTTTGTTTTTATTTTAGGAAAATAAGAAACCATTAAATTATGAAAATACTTTACTTTCTGTTCCATTGAGTCAAACTCAGGCTGCAGCAGGTCATCTGGGCTCTCTAGTTAGCTTTTATCTTATTTGAAAATAGTCACTTTCCGTTTTTGTTTCTCATGTTATTAGTTGTAGTAAAATAATGCAGTGTTTTTAAGTTGTGCTCCTTCTCAACAAAGACTTAACACAATCCAATGCACTTTTTTAAGATCTTAAATTCTGATAATTGGATTTAAGACTTGTTTTTAAACTTTGAGTAACTGCATAACCCAGCAAGAGGTCCCACAGACAAGAAAACTATCAGTGACTCCACCATCACATTTTGAGCTCTGATTATTGACTGAACAACAAAACTGCTCCTCAAAAGTGTAGCTGGCTGCAGCACAGACACTGTGTTAGTAGATGGGATATAGGCCATACTAAAAAGTCAAAACAGG
>JAQNCA010000028.1:22989699-23006404 GCA_029783725.1 Acanthurus tractus
TAATGAGTGATTGTGAGTGTGTGTCAGCGTTTGATTGTTGCCCAGAGATCAGCCATCACAGAAGATCCTCTCCAGGATCAGTTTGATCTGCTGCTAATGTCTTTCTGTTCAGCTGTAAGTCTAAACAAGCTGCATCATGAATCACTGAGCGAAACTCCTGCTTGATTTATCAGCTGGATCTCGATCATCTGACAGGTCCTGAATGATCCTATTACGTCCTCTAGGGGGTGCTACGATGACAGAGTACAGCGCTGGGACTGTGGACGCCCACATGTGGGAGTGTCAGATGCTTTCATGTCACAGACACTCAAATAGACAAACGTCAGGCCAATAAACTCCTGTGTGATTGAGCTGTTGTTTATTCTTGTTAGAGTTAAACCAACCTGCCTTCACTGGGATGATGATGTTAAAGAGTAGAACTTTACTGAGTCAAACAAACTGGAAAAGAAAAGACCCCTGAACCCAGAAAGGAAGAACCGTGACACCTTAACAACTGCAGGAATCCCATAAAAGCCTCCCGTCCAAACTGTTGTTCCATTAAAAACCATTAAAAACCTGCTGTGATGCCGTTCTGATCCCATGAACGACTCCTAAAATCATCTCAAGTATATCAGGAACTCACTGATCGGCTCCTGAAAGCCTTCAGGATCAACCCTAACCCCATTATCATGGTACTTCCATGAATACGTGTAAAACCCCGTGTATGCAGGACATACTGTTAAAGGCCTCACAAATGATTATTCCTAACCCCCAGAGATCCTTGTGAAGTCATGACAAATCCTTAAATCCTTGGTGGGACGGCTGTGACATCTCAGGAACTTCTTAAAGCCCCAACAAGAACCGAAAGAACAAGTTTCTTCAGACTTTTTTTAAAGATTTTACGAACTCTTTCAATACTTTAGTACAATCAGTGTAATAAATCTGTACGTAATGTTTCACCGAAACCCTCGTAATCTCAAGAACTCCTGAAACCGCAAGTTTCTAATCTCATCACAGATTTTGTCTACAGAATTCAGATCATGTTTTATTGAACTGTGTATTTAATCCTTCTGAGCACAGTTTGAAACCCCCTGGTACATCCTCGACGAACCCCTTGGTGGCCCTCAAACCCCACTTTTAGAGGCTGGAGGTGGTGAAACCTAAGGCGCCGTGGCCTTTGGGCGCCGTGTCTTGCCTTCCCTCGCTCTGCTGTCACGACGACGCTGCTGTCACTCTGAGCAGCTCACAGGACTCAGGGTTTATTTTTGGACTGCCATGGCGTCTGTTCCTTCCATTTGTAGGAAGGGGGGTCGAGTTGGGCTCAGCATGAACCTGCCGCTCTGACACTCCGGGCTGGGACAAGCAGGCAGCAGCCGGCCGGCCGCCCCCCAAGCAGCAGTCGCACAGGTAAACACGCCACAATTACACCTTTTATTCTCCAGATAGAGAGCATGGAGGCTGTTCGGCGTGTGAGGGAGGCAGCTGCTGTCGAACGCAGAGCCCCCCCCCACGTCGGCAGCCACAGATCAGACATGTTTGGAGAGCTCAGGGTGGTTTTTACTCGTCCTCAGTGCAGCATTAAAGCACCAGCAGGGCCGATTCAGCTTCAAAACACATGCAGCCACGAGGCTTTACTGACAGATCAACACATTTTAGCTTTGAGCTTCCTGTCGTGTTGTTGCAGGGGTTAATAAAGTGAAAGTTGATATTTTTGCATTGAACTTGAATCGATGTTCTCTCCTGTTCTGTCAAGGGGAACCTGCCTGGAGCGCTTTGAACACCAGCAACAAGCTTTCACCTGGTACGTCCCTTCTTTTACCGTCGAAACTCGCCGTTTGCTGTGTTTTGTGTGTGTGAAGTCTCATAACTTCACCAGACGTTAATGAGTTTTTTGAGGTGGATTCTTTTGACTTGAGGAGGCCATTGTGGAGGCAGCTTGGTTTTTATTACGCTGCTATTATTACCCTTTCCTCTTTTGAACTTGCATCTTGAAGGCGCTCCAAATACCGAACCTACCAGAGCCTTAAAAGGAGGAGAGGGCTCTCATGTGTCAGGCAGGCAGGCAGCAGGTTCAGGGAGGGAGGTGGGCGGGTGAGGAGGGGGGGGGAGAGGCGAGGATAGAGCAGCTCTGGCCTACATTTCACTGAGGTGACACACATAGTAAACTGAGGGCATTAAACAGTTGTTTTCGTACAAACTGCATGATGTCAGTTAGTCTTCATTTGTAATCCAAACCTTCTGGAAAGCTTCATCATAAACTTATCTGACTCTTTTTTTAAGTTCACATTAATTGCGGTGAGGATATGTGACGCTTGTTCAGTGTTATTTTTAAAGAAATAACCTTTTATGGGGTTAGAAGTTAAAAAAAACAGAGCTGTGGACAAAAGTAAAATTGATTTGAGCTAATTTTTTCATCCTTTTATGTTACATTCTTGTCCCCTCATATGATTGGCTATTCTCAGTGATGATATATTTCTGAGGGCCTATCCTGTGTCGCTGGGCTGTGATGTCATGAGGTCAGATGCTGTGCATTCACTTTCGCCTCTCAGCAGATATATATACTCATCTATATCTGTGTATTTATGTAAGAAGAGACGGGAGAAGATCCTGACATGACAAAGCTGAACTCCAGCTGTGGAAATAAAGTTTTGTCCGTAAACTTAAAACTGTAAAAAAAGGCTACAAGTTTCTCGCCCATCACAGTGCAGTTAAAAAACCAATAAACAAAACCATAAAGAACATTCGGGAGTTTGAGACCGAGAACTGAAAAATAGGCCACATAAATCCAGAGTTAGATCCTGAAATTATTCACCAGATTTCAATTAAATATGATTTCTGCAAACTTTTTTTTACAATATGTTTCCTATAAAAACCTCTAATAATGTAAAAACATCAAAATGTTTGCACACATGTATAAAATGTGTAATTTGTTGTAAATTATGTTTTTATGTTTCAACAGGCTTTGGATTTAGTAATGTTAACAAAAGCAGATGAATTGTTTTCAACCCATTTGTTAATATATCATCCTATTTATCTTTTTCCTTTAAATATATTGGACTTCTTTATTTAATGACTTACAAACGTATTCAAAACTAAAAGCTTCATCCTCTGTGGACCGTGAATGTAACTAAAAAATGTTAAAGGTAATCTTCTTGTAAGATTTTTAAAATATTTTTTGTGTTTGGCATGACGTCGACAGCACAGTTAGAGGCGTCAACAGAATCATTAATAATCATGAATCACCAGTGAAAATTTCACAAACCAAAGTTTATCATTTCAGATGCAAAATGACAGATATTTGTGCGTCTCATTTACAAAGACTGGAGACAAAATGAGATAAAATGTAGAAAATTGATTTAATTTATTTAAGAAAAGAAGCTATAAACACGTACAATCAGTATCTCAGTAAATAGATATTAAAGGTGAAAATTCTCTGCAGTAGCACAAACACAGAGCTGGAAAAACAGTTTGATTGTATCGATCAGGTATCAGATCAATGTCCTCCCAATGAGCCAAATATGATAAACTCAGTGTTCATACTCTCAGTGTGATTGTGATCATCATGTTTATGGAAAAAGCTCAACTGTTTCAGTTTGGTCTGCAGCCAAAGTTCAGGTTCAGATTAGATAAAATCCCATAGTGTGATCCATTAAGTCTAGATTATTGGAAAAATGTAAACTTTTCTATTCAAAGATGTTTAAGTTTCCCTACACACCAGGATACAAGGATCCACCAAACACGAGGAACGATTCACCTAAACACTGCTGAATACAGAAACACGAAGCTCACAGTCAGAAACATACACAACGACAGAAAAACAGAACGATGTAAAACACAAAGGCAAAGATAAAACTGAACAAATACAAACATTTCAAGATCAAACTTTGGACTGAGCTGCGGGTTTGTAGTCGTCCAGCTGAGAATCAGAAAGCGTGATTTATAGAATATAAATGAGTCTGTAACTGCTGCTTGTGTTCGACGTCTTTGTGGCCAGTGGATGTTTTTGTGAGATGAAGGCAGAAACCTCCTGAAGAAACGCCTCCTCAGTAATCATGATATAAATCTGAAAAAGATGAAAAGGCAGAACAATTTAATTTACATAGTTTTATTCATAAACACAAAGACAATGATATCTGCATGAGGAGGTCACCAAGTTTATAAGGGTTTCATTAACACAGATTTGAGGCTGTTTAGGTCCTTTGAAAGGTCCAATGTCTAACAAGGTCTAACACAGTAACATACATTTCTTAACTGCAAACCACTGGGATTTTGGGAAAAAACTGAATATAAAAATTAAGAAAATGAACCTTAAGACTTTCACTGCACAAAAAAAGGAATTTACTCCAACCTACACAATGTCTAATGTGACGTTATGGAAAAGTCGAAAAAATATATTTAGAACAACCCATAGTTCTTACATGTCCTAAGCTTTAGTCTTTAAACACTTTGATCAGGACTTGCCATGAATCTCCCTTTTCTGAATTTTTCCCCCCACAGGGTGCTGAAGCGCTCATGGCTGTCACTTATGGTGCCGTCACCCAGCCGGGCCTGCTTTCCCAGCAGTACCCCCCACCCCTGCTGCCCAAGCCTGGAAAGGACAACATTCGTCTTCAGAAGCTCCTCAAGAGAACCGCCAAGAAAAAGGCGTCCGCCCAGGCATCGCAGTCCGCCGCCCCTTTCCGCTCCAGTCTTTCCCCTGTCAATGAAGCAAGCCCCGACCTCGAGCACAGCGACCACTCAACTCCACCTAGAACTCCAGAGACGCCCTCGAGTCTCTACAGTGTCCAACAGCCTCCAAGGTTCACCGTCAGGCCGCTGTATCAACATGTGGCTTCTCCGTACCCACAGCGAGCAGCTTATGGCAGAGCAGCAAGGTTCTCACCTCAGACCGTGGCGATGCCGTCGTACTCGCAGCATGTTACCACAGTTACTTCATATTCTGGCCAAGTCCAACTTTCTGAAGTCTCACCAGCTCTGGGGCCGGTAACTCCAATGGCAGTGCCCAAAATCCCTCAACCAGCCTTTCCTGCACCGGAGACAACAGTACCAGCTGCTGAAGTAAAAAAGCCAGCCTTTAGCACCTTTTCTGAAACTCATGCCGGCCTTAGACCTGCTGCAGCTGAAGCAGCCTCTCAGCAAAAACCCACAAGTCCAGGTCCAACTCCTTATCCAGGACCAGGGGGGCAAGCTTTGATTCGTCCTCTCACTGTTCTGACGCCACTCGTCAAACCCAGAAGCCCACGTCCAACATTCAAAGCAACCGAGCCTTCAAGATCGCCCAAACCGATGTTTGATGTCCCTCAAATAAGGATGTACACAGCGAGTACATCGTATTACGAGACATCCAGGACCCCCCCAGTGTATGACACTGCTGGACTAACTGCTATTGGCAGCACAGTGCATCAGAGTAAAACATCAACAGACACACAGCTGGATCTGAATCAGCACACTTTAATGGGCACGGATCCTCTACGAAGAACACCAACTTTGGAGAGTAGGAGTGGCACTACACCAACTGCAGAGATTAATACAGTCAAAACTCCAGCATCTGAAATCAAAAGAGTCACTCCAACATCCGAAATCAAGAGAGCTACTCCAACTTCGGAAATCAAAAGAGCTACTCAGACTTTGGAAATCAAAAGAGTCACTCCAACATCTGAAATCAAAAGAGCTACTCCGACTTTGGAAATAAAAAGAGCTACTCCAACTTCTGAAATCAAAAGAGCAACTCCAACTTCGGAAATCAAAAGAGCTACTCCAACTTCTGAAATCAAAAGAGCTACTCCAACATCTGAAATCAAAAGAGCTACTCCAACTTCGGAAATCAAAAGAGTCACTCCAACATCCGAATTCAAAAGAGCTACTCCGACTTCGGAAACCAAAAGAGCTACTCCAACATCTGAAATCAAAAGAGCTACTCCGACTTCGGAAACCAAAAGAGTCACTCCAACTTCCGAAATAAAAAGAGCTACTCCGACTTCGGAAATCAGAGTTAAAACACCAACTCCTGAGTTCCAAACGTCGAGAACTTTGGTTGGACGTTCTAAAACTCCAGCAAACCATATCATTCGGGCTGCAACACCTGTATTTGAAATCTCGAGACCCAATCCTCTGTTATTTGCAGTGACGCCAATCAAAGTAGAGCCAGAGAGGTCAAGACCTCCCAAAACAGCTCCTGCTGCCAACAGCTTGCCTGCTTCCCAAAGTGTGAAGACCTCTGAGCCTAAACCCACTGAAGCAATACTGAATGGGGACATTCATTCAGAGACGACACCTGCAGCTAAACCAATCCAACCAAGTATTACAAAGTCAAAATCAGAGTCTGATCTGACGAGAGAAAAGACCCAAACTGCTCCAGCTGGATCTCAACGGCTCTCAAAAACTCTTTCATCTGATCTAACAACACTTGCAGTGACTTCTCATGGCTACCAGAGGCCTAAGACTCCAACGTATGAGGCATCCCGGCTGAGGACCTCATCACCTGGATATAAAAGACCAAGGACACCAACCTATGGGTCATCACCTTCTAGTGTATCACCTGTAGCCTTTCAGAGACCTAAAACTCCAACTCAAGCAGCTCAAAGATCAAAGTCTGGCTACCGTGGATTAACACCAGCAGAATATGCTGCTTATGGAGGAATCAAAACTTACTCTCCAGCATTTGGTATCTCCAGCTCTACAACGTCAACTGAACAGGAGGTTATAGCTCCAAAAGAAGAGTCAGCAGAATTTAAAACACCTAGCCAAGAGTCTTCTGTGAAGGATCAAGCTACTGTTGAGGTGTCCAAAGTCAAAGAAAGCCCCAAAGCTATAGACAAACCACATCTAAGAGATGAGAAGGTTGTCGCTGCCCCTTCAGTTCCTACAATTATAGTTTCACAAGCCTCTGACACCTCAGGAACAACATTTACAAAAGAGGAAAGCACGGTATCCAGCCAAGCTGCAGCAAAGCCAGAAAAAACTGTGATTCAAGAAATACCAAAGGCTACACCTTCAACAGTAGCAGGAAAACCCCCTGAGAAACAGAAGGTGGAAACAGAAGTCTCCAAACCAAGAACAACAACTCCTGAAGCCAAACGTCCTCTGCCCAAAGGTGATGACCAGGATCCTCTGAGGGCAGTAAGGAAACTGTTGGGTAAGGGCCAAGTCCAGACTGCCGAACAGAAGTCAGGCGCAGAAACAAAAGCTGTCATCTCAGATCAGCAAAAAACAGCAAAATCTGAAGATGCCACCAAAACTAAAGCAGACGACTCAAAGAGAAGCATTGCAATGCCTGTCAAGGCAGCAATCGCTGAGTCAACAGGAAGTGAAGACAAAGGAAAAGATAAGAAATCAGAACTCGCCTCAGCAGTTAAATCTGCACCTGAGAGGAAGGAAGGCGATGAATCTCTCCCAGCAGCTGAACCCCTTCTTAAAGTCATGCAGAAGCCAAAGGGGGTCAAATCCAAAGTCAGTGGTTGGTCCCGACTGAAGAAGCACATGGTGGTGGAGCAAGAGGAGCCCAAATTTCCAGAAACAGGCTCTCAGAAGGAGGCCACCGAGCAGGACCAGAGCGAGGTGACAAAGGTAGAGGAGAAGGCCGGCGACACGCCCGTAACTCAGGATGAGAAACAAACCAAAGACTCCCCCAAGGCAACGCAGATGTGGGACGCCGTCCTCTTCCAAATGTTTTCCACCAAAGAAAGCATCATGCACCAGATCGAGTTAAACAAGAGCGAGGAGGAAAAGCAGAAGGAAACGGAGATAATGGACGAGCTGAAAGAGATACCGTCATTCGCGTTTCGACTGCCCGTGCTGCTTTTTAGTCCAAAGTTTGATGCGAAAAAGCTACGAGAGGCAGCTTCGAGACCGGTGACGAAAATCTCAACAGTTTTTGAAATGGGTCTGATTGGGCGGAAAGGCAAAGACGAGGAACCAAAAGACTTTAACAGAATTGCAAAGGGGTTCACTGCCACTTAAGCTACTATAACATATTTAATTTAAAGTGCCAAGATGAAAATGTAAAGAAGAAAAAAGTTATGAAACGTATTTAATGTACAGGTGCAGAAACCTTAGTCTCTGTGTTTAACTAATGTAGTTTGTGTTGTAGGAAACCTGGCCGTAACTTTATACTTGACGGATGCTCCGTGTTGCATTTGTGTGACTGGTTGTCTGGATGTTACATGTTTGTATTTGTTGTTCAGCTGGAAAGAGAGAGAGCTACATTTGTCTTAAAGTCATTCAGGCGTCACAGCAGATTAAAGCTTCCTGTTTTCAGTAACATCAGAGCTTCTCATTTGTTCCTTCATCACATGTTCTCGATTTATACACGTAGAAGTGATGGACTTAAAAACATTTGGTTATTGTAAAGAAAATCATCACTGAAACTGAGACTGTGAACATTCATGTGCACACTCAAGATTTAGACTGTTATCTATGATGGAAAGTTGCTTAAAAAGTAAACTTCTATTGAACAAATGATGGTTATTTCCTAAAAAATATCTGTATTTAATGTTTTTGAATTTTAAACTTAATGATTTTAAGACAAATTATTTGTGAAAATTCTGTTTCTCCTCAATGATCATCCAAATATCCAGTTTTATTCAAAATGGTGCTACTTGCCTCAGGGTGAGACCTCTCACTAGATGATGGATGTGTACGTAGAGAATAAAATAACCTCTTTAGGCTGTAGGTGGTTGTGTTTTGTGGTTAAACTGTCTGAAAGCCACAGCGAAATAACATTTTAAGAGCATCTTAGTTTGACCTCATTCCTGTTTACACAGGATCTCGGACGGGTCAAGTATGAAATAACACAAATTGGATGTCTGTACACAGAGGCAGTCCGAATGTTCCCAAATTTATCTAAATTTCCTCCTCTGTGATTGGCTCTGATGAAAACACAGGAAAACATTAAGAAAGAAAAAAAAATGCCCGTGCTGATTTGTGTCGGCTGAAATCGAGAAGATGTGTCCCAAATAATTCACTCACTCATGTATCATTTCCACATTAAAATGTCTAAAAAGATCACATCTCTGTCTTAGATTTTGTCGAGTTGTCTACTTAGATTATTTACATTCTTTCCAACTACGTTCAAACCAAGTTGCAACCTCTTGGATTGAAAAATGAAGCCAAAACACACAAGTGCCAAAAAACTGCAGTTCCTCAAATGGCCACTTGAGGCTGACTTCAAAAGCAAGTCAGTCCCCACAGAGCCCTGTATAAAAATGTCCAACTAAACAGAGTTAACATGTTCACAGGCTGGAAAAACACAGTTTGATCTCTGTCGCTGATTTTTACATTCCTAACAGTTTTCTGACTCACATCTGGTAAGACTGTAATTTTTTAAATGTTTAGTCAGAAAAAGTGTGAGACCCATGCCCAAAATAATCATTAATTCTGTCCGTGTCTGACTTTAAATGCAATTATAGTGAAATTAAATTAATTTCTTCTGGTGTCCCTTTGAGGTTCGTTGAGGGATTTGTTAAAATTTATTTTAAAAGCATCTGTTAAAACAGGTGGGCAAATAAACACCGAGGGGAGTTATTTTCCGCCTTTTGTTTTAACTATAATTAAAAACTTGTTGTAAAAATGGTGATAAAACGCTCAGTGGTGTCAAAGTTTCGTCTTCACCCTCTGAACTTCACAGAAGTCAGACAGACTTTAAAGTGCTCTCGACCTTTTTGTCCCTCAGCTCTTCCCATCAGTGATCTTACCAGACTTTCCGTTCGTGAACTCTCCTGTGCCGTCGTCGTCCACAAGAATCTTCTCATATTTTCCGTGACCAGTGACGACAAATTTGTACTTTTTACCAGCAGACGAGGCCTGAAGAGAGACGAGACAAAGTTCATTAACATGTGTCTGAGAGCACCGAGCGCTGATTCACATCAATCATCTGCAAAAACCAACAATATCAACGTTTTTATTCCAGCAACTGGACTGAAACATGACTGTGTGTGTGTGTGTGTGTTTTATACCTTGGCTCTTTGCCCCGGCCGCCCTGATGAGTCTCCGATCCCCTCCCACATGTTCTTCTTCTGCATCACATCTCCAGGCTTCACATCCTGATAAATCAATAAGTAATCAATAATCAAACCTGGTGGACATTCTTTGTTCAGGGGATGTTAGAATATTCATGGAAAAGTTCAATATTTCAGGATGTTCAGTCATTTCTGACAGTAAAGTGTTTAAATGCATCAGTACAGAGTTGAAGTCATTAGCTTAGCTTAGCATAAAGACTGGAAACGGAGGGAAACAGCTAGCCTGACTCTGTCCAAAGTTCAGAAACACGCCTGCCAACACCTCATAAGTTTTTTAAGGCATCACAGACAAAATATCATCATGCATTTTTCTTGTTTGTGAATATTCCTTCCATTGGCTTAAAATACAAGTTTAACATTTTTCAAATAGAAGAAACTCAGCAACAACGGGAGAAGCTGTTTAGATGTTGTTGTACCTTGTTTCTCCACTAGAGGGAAACCTCCCATAAACTTAAGCTGCACCTGAACACATCACATCACATCAGTCACAGATACGTTACTGAACTAAATACTCTGCTTCAAGCCCTGTAAGAACATGAGTATTATCAGCCAAATGTAGTGAAAGTATCAGCAGTAAAAGTACTCGAGTATCTAATTCTACTTTCATACTGATAGTCAGTGTTGGAGCAGCATGTTACTGTTGTAGCTGCTGCAGGTGGAGACACTTTGAACTACTTTATATAACAGTCAGAGGTTCCCAACCTGAGGGTCGAGGCCCTTTAAGGGTCATCAGATCAATGTGAGGGGTCATCAGATGATGGATGGGAAAGAAAGGAACCGACACACAAACACATTTTCATTTTTGTTCATTCACAGAGGAGAAAACAAAATGTCAGAGCAGAAAACAGAGAATCGAACATGTTTCCGTCGAGTTTCGGACTCACTGCTGGTTTGCAGAGCGACTGCCGGCTGCTGTCAGTCGGGCCCTTCACCCACTGCGTGATCAGGTCGGCCACGCCCACCTTCAGCCCCTCAGCGTCCTGATTCAGAAGGAAAACACAGACAGGACGGTTTTAATCTGAATGACCAAAGTCTGACGGGTGAGAATCTTTCTCTCAGGGTTTATCGATGGAACAGGAACAGGAAGTGACCGAGTCTGCAGGTGTGTCTCACCTTGCAGGTCGCTCCCTTGGTGGGACTCTGACTCCAGGCTTCTCCGGCCTCAAACAGGTTTTTCTTGGAGGAGACGACTTCAGGTGAGCTGGGCAGGTCAGTCAGCGATGCCTTCACTGCCCGGGTCTCCTGGGAATTCTGCACAGCAACAACAAACATCAGTGTGTGGAAATGCTTTGACTTTTTAATTTTTCCTTTTAGTTTTTCCCTGTAAAACATGGTGCAACCAGAAGATTGTGTCATCATACGTCATGTGGACTCTAACAGACAAATGAAATCTTAGTCTGATTAAATTATTTAAATGCATATATTGGCAGTCTTGGACTTCCTACATTCAGCACAGTTTTATGGCGAGAATATTCTTTCCTCCTGCACCTGGAAGTTTTGATTGCTTCACTTTAAGTAAAACCTGTTTTTTGTTTTTTAAGCTGTCATTGATAAAAGTGTGCTGAGTCGACCTGAGGACACCGACGGGCCGTTAATCAGCCTGAGAGCCGCCTGAGGTGAAGAGTGAAAACAGGGAACGGAAGGATAAAAATAAAAATAAGGAGCTCTGAACGTCCGGTTTTCCCGCCGTATATCTGTCCGGCGCTCGCAGAAATGAAAACAGAGCTGCGATGTCGTCGCTCAGGTGCTGCAGACGTTCGTGACCTGAGCACAAAAAAGGTCAGAGCTGCTTTCTGCTCCTCAGCTGCTTTTAAACAATAAGAGTCCAAAGGTTCGTCAACGAGCAGCAAACAAGGATTTCTCATTTAAAGGAACAGATCCACATTTTTGTTTGATAAGAAAAGCAAATTTACTGTCAGCGTTTCATTTAAACTAACGATTAAGACAGTTAGCTTAGCATAAAGACAGGAAACCTTTTAAAGCTCTAAAGTTTGTTCTGAGTATAAAAATGATGATTAGTGAACTTCAGAGGTGATTTTGTCACCTGTGCTCCAAGGCTAAACGTCTTTGTGCTAAGCTAAGCTAAGCTAACTAGCTGCTAGCTGTAGCCTCAAACTTGCGGTTCATGGCATCTTCTCACGAGTCTCAGCAAGGACGTTTCCACACACTCTGAAAATACCAAAGTATTCCTTTAAACCTGTCATAAAGCGGCTGTAATGGACCCTGTGGCCTCTAGGGGGCGCTGGCAGCACCGTGTCAGTTCAGACTGAAGAGCAGAGTGTGAACAGCTTTATTGGATGGTGCAACAGGTGTGAATCAGGTGAGACAATGAGTCTGAACTTGTCCTGAGTGCTGGATGAGTCACAGTGTCACAGGTGTGTTTAACACAGAACCTCAGGTACAAACCTCAGGTACAAACCTCAGGTACAAACCTCAGGTACAAACTTCAGGTACAAACCTCAGGTACAAGCCTCAGGTACAAACCTCAGGTACAAACCTCAGGTACAAACTTCAGGTACAAACCTCAGGTACAAACCTCAGGTACAAACCTCAGGTACAAGCCTCAGGTACAAACCTCAGGTACAAACCTCAGGTACAAGCCTCAGGTACAAGCCTCAGGTGTTTCTACTTTACTTTAGTATCTCCACTTCTGCTTTTTGTGTTGTCAGAGTACTTTTACTGAACTTAAGTTTCTAAATAATCCACTTTCTGTCTTGTTTGTGTCATAAGTCGTACTTTTACTTCGTCAGAAAACTTGTTTGGATTTTTCAAATGAATATGACACGTAGAAAACCTTCATCAACAACATAAAGAGTAAAAAATGTCACAAAGCTCAGATCAGATACGTGAACATCTCTGATAAACAAAGTGAAAAATAAGCGTGTGTGTGTGCGTTCCTGTGTGTGTGTGTGTGTGTCAGCTGACCTCCACGGCGTGGACGTACTGCTCCACCTTGTCGTCGATCTTCGGCAGCAGGACGAGCGGCTGCGTCTTCTTGAAGCTGTTACTGATTCGAACACAAACAGACCTGAGATCAGATTCACTGTGACGACTTCATGCTCATTTTTCAAACTTTATCAAAGACGTCTTTTGCAAATTTCCAGTAAAATCTGCTGATTCATGTTTGGAAACTTTTTGATCTCCAACATTTTAAATAAAGTTCGGTTTTTCTTTCTGTCATTGACTCTAATAAACTGAATTTGTTTCTTAAAAATGGATGTGACCGTTTCTTTAATATGTTTTCAGTTTATTATCACAGTCGAAATCTGTAACAAAAACTTTTTTTTGGAGAAATTTCTTTGAATATGAACAAACTCGGTTCCGGAAACCTCCGTTTTAAAAAACCTCCTGATGTGATGTAAATAAAGATTTCTGTGTTTCTGTGTTTTTTGCACATCTCAGTTTTATTATAAGGATTATGAGGAGTCACATGACGGAGCAGCAATGTGGACGTTTTCCTGAATGTGAGTGAATCATCAGCGAGCGACGGTTTGTTTAAACGTTTGTTATCTTTGCAGATGCAGGAAGGTTTTTATCTCCGGCTGAGCCGTCCTCCCCCGGAGCATGAGCTCAGCGGGATGAGGTCAGCGGGGGAGGAGACCTCGTCCATCATCTCCACCGTCTGTCTCAACATGTCTGAGGCGCCGCCGCCGCCGCCACACGGCCACGCCCACTTTTACAAAGAGGTTTGCACCTGATGATGTCATGACCGATGGAGATGATCTCACACGTTTGGAGTTTACGAGCCGCTTCCTCCTCCGAACGAGTTTAGATCTTTTATTTTTTACCTTCAAGAAAAGTTTCCAGAAACTTTTTGTCACTGAAAGTTAGAAATCAGCCAAATCAGTGTTTGTCCGTCTGTTTTGTTCAGAAACAGCTGAACAAAAAGAAACAGTCAGTTCATGAATCAGCCAGAAAATATTCCAAAAAGCTCCTAATTCAACGCCTGACATGGACTGTCGTCAAAAACTCCAGCTTCCTGCTTCCAGTCAGAGCTGATGGAGTTTTTTGTCAAATCTTTAACCTGTAAAATAATATTTTAGTGAAAAAAAGCTTCTGGAGCTGATCACTTCCTGCTGCAGAGCATGATGGGAAACAGAGAAAACACAGCCGCCTGCATCTGGACGCAGTTAAGCAGAGTCATAAATCACAGCTGAGAGAGGAGGCGGAGTCACCTTTGACCCTCTTCATCAGCGTTTACCTTCAGAGCGAATGTGACGGAGAGACGCCGAGACACGAAACCACCAAGATCAACAAGGACTTGATCTTTTTAGGAGGTTTTTTAAAACCAAACAAAGACGTCACATCTTTCTCTGGTTTCTGATGTTTTATAACAATTCATAGATTAAATTTAGTCAGATTTTTCCAGTTTAATCTGGACTTTACTCGCCTTCACTAAGACTCTTTAACTTGTTTCAGGATTTAAATTTTCCATGTAGTTTTTTTCTCAGCTTAAACTTTGAGAAACAAAAGTATCTTTGACATCCAGAAGTCTAAAGTCAAAACTGAGCTGCAGGTAAAAGACTTTCACATGTTTTTTCTAAATAAACTTCATCAGGATTTAAAGTTGACTCATGTTTATTGTCACACACAGAAAGTTCCACCTGCTTCCTGTTTACAACACGTTTTAATCTTAGAATATACATTTTACAGCCTGTTTACAAGCTGTTTATTCATCACATGCACACCTGTTGACCACCTGTTATATTCTATTCTTATATTCTGAACAGTTATTTAAAACTTTAACATTCTTAAAATGTGAGAATAAACTTTTCATCTGAAGCACAAAACCTTTTTGTTTCAGTCGCTCTGATGCTAAAAACAGAATGATGGCAGTTGATGGTATCGATGAGAGTATTGATGAGATATTTACCTTTTCTTCAGCGAGCGGTTCAGCGACTCTGTTCTCTCTGTGATCTGAGAGGAGGGAGAAGAAGACGAAGAAGAAGAAGAAGAAGAAGAAGAAGAAGTCTGAGGTCATTTTCTCGGAGGAACACAGGAAGTTTTTCACGTCGCTGCTTCGGTTCATGAGTGTTAATTTCGGTTCAGTTTGGTCCAAAACAAACGAGCCGAGTCTGCTGCTTTTCATCAAGCTGCTCGAGTCGTCACGGCAGCTTCACCGCTCGCTCGCAGGAGACTGGAGACACGAGCAGAGCATGATGGGAAGCAGAGCGGGACACTGATTTGCATTGTGGTTTCTCAAACGAGAAAAGCTGTTTTTCCAGCTTGTTGTCGGCTGTTTAAAGTGAATCTTTTCACTCTGTTAACTTGTTCTGTTCATCATCTGGATCTTTAAAGTTCCTGATCACATTTTCTTCTCACTGTCACCTCTTTATGAGACCAAACCTCAGGACAAAAAACAGACAAATCTGTCATATTTTCATGATTAACAGCAAAGTGAGTAAGTAAAAATGTTTCAGAGGCTGTTGTCAACAAACTGTGAATCTCTTTCAGCCCTGAAGTCACAGTGCAGAACTCACATGCAGTGTCATGCAACGAAACATCACTGATTTAAAATCCAGAATCCAAGGCCTTCAAATCTTGTGCACATGAGACAGAAACAAACATCTTCAGGACAGAAGAAGCTCAGTTTCCATCAGGACTTTGTTTCTGCTGCTGAAGCTGTGAACACGTGGAACAAACAACAGGAAATCTGGTGTTTCAGGACTCTGGTTTCTATCTGCGAGGTGAGAAGGATTCAGCCGTCTCCATCAGCAGCGTGATGTGGAGGGACGTCACTGCTCACAAATCAAACACACACCAACAACACTGCAGGTGTCCACTCAGAACAACATGCTTCTCCTTTTCAAACACACACACACACACAAAACACACACATGCAACTTACGAGCTGAGCCTGAACCCGTCGGCTGTGGAGGCAACACACACAGTTACTCAAGGCGACGTCACTCTGCTCATGTCGGTCAGTAATCTGTACTCGTCTGAGGAATGTAGTGGATTACTGAGTGGAAGGAGAGTAAACGCACAGAACCGATGAGGCCTGTTTTCACTGCGTGAGCTCTGAGGTTTGCAGCTGCTGCTCAGGAGTCACGTTTCAGTCTAAATATCTGCAGCGAAACCTTTAAAGCAAAAAAGCAGCTTCGGTGTATTTCTACAGAAAAGTTGATGTTTTTGGCTGCTTTACACATATATAATATTTATTATCCACTTAATACTATTTACACCATTTCTAAAACTATCTGTCCTGCTGGAATGAGAAATTCACTGTGTTCTGTGTTTTTATTTTCATGTTCCCAGAAATCTTCTCCGACTCGATAAGTGAAACACGCAGCTTCTGGGACTTCGAGGACTGCAGGTGTCGGCTGAAACCACTGCAACATAAATAAATGATCTGCTTGTTATTAGACACTTTGCAGCTGCAGCCTGATTGCATCAATGCATGCGGAGGGTTCGTCCTCCCTGCAGCCTGATCGCATTAATGCATGCAGAGGGTTCGTCCTCCCTGCAGCCTGATCGCATTACTGCATGCAGAGGGTTCGTCCTCCCTGCAGCCTGATCGCATCGATACATGCGGAGGGTTCATCCTCCCTGCAGCCTGATCGCATCGATACATGCGGAGGGTTCATCCTCCCTGCAGCCTGATCGCTGCGTCACAAAATGAAAAGCCTGAGCGTAAATTAGCTGCAGCAGATGTTTGTTTACCTTGTGTGTGGGAGTTTTGGGGCTGACGGGACTGAACATCTCGTCTC
>JAQNCA010000028.1:23122635-23133369 GCA_029783725.1 Acanthurus tractus
CTCCCACTCTGCAACACACATATACACACAGCATTTAAACTACAAAGATGGAGCAGTGAGAGTGGAGGCTCAACTAATTGTTTGCCAGCAGGGGGCACTGTAAGCACAAAAAGTGCAATGAATGAGGTTCCAGTTTGCTGTTTGAGAGAGTTTTTAATGGCATAGTGAGGTTGAGCACCTTTTGGTAGATTTTAGAGAGAAACAAATAGGATATCATTCTCCAACAGCGTCATCAAGCAGTGAAGTTACACCAAAAGAAAAAAGAAATCTGACATTCTGGTGAAAACTGGTTCTGTTACAGCTCTGGTTTCTCTCACTCACTCTTTCTATTTTTATATTTTTTAAAAGTAAAATAGTTCATTCAAACAGTTTCTCAACCTAAAAGTGCTGTTGAAACACATCTGCATCTAAATGACAGAAGCTCTTTTTCAGTTTTACTGATGCTAATATGCACCAGTCATTTTCAAAGTGAAAGTGAAACCAGAAGGACAAACACTGACAGATCAGAAGTGTCTGACTTTATTCTCCGGTTTCACGGCGGGCTGTTCCTGCTGTCTGCAGGTCTGGTTGCACAGTTTAACAAGTCAGAGCGCGATTCGACACAATAGTTGTTTGTCATTATTAATTATGAGAAACATAAATTTAAATGAAAACAGTGATTACTGCTTATTGAAGCTGATCTGACAGCACAGGCTGCATTTGCAGAGCGACGCTGAGGTTACGCAGCAGTGTGGCCGTAACTGTGTGTGAATGTACCAGCATGTGTTCGGGGAGACTTCCTGATGTGGCAACCGTTGTGGTAAAAACATTGTCCTCTGCAGCGTGAACGTCTCCCACCGTCACAGCTGTCACCTCTGATAACAAAAGAGACTTAATTATTTTATCATCACCAAAACCCTCAAATTAGTACTTCCACTCTGTTAGAGCTACAAGAGAACTCCAATAATGTAAAGCCAAAAATATTACAATAGCACAGGAGTTATAACTGGACAAGTTGTACAAGTACAGCTTGTAGTGCAACACAATGCATTATGGGAAGGATCTCTTCTACAGTGTTAACCACACATGCCATTAAATATATTTAGAAAAATCACGAGTTAAACATTCTAATGTTCATGACAGGAGGCTGCACAATGATGGGAGTAACAATAATGGCTCTTATTTACAGCCGTATTTTCAGATTGTAGGAAAAAACCTACCACAATGTACTCTCATCTAAGTGTATTTAATATTGAACATTTTAATCCCAAAGAACGTAGGTGATTTATTTGCAAAATAATAAATTATTAAACCTTGAGTCAGCACTGAATCCCCACGTAACCGGTCGTGAATTCGGCATATATGTAAATCAAGTAAATATCTGATTTAAGGAAAATATCAACTATAAACATGGGTAATTTTGCCCAAAACACTATGGAAGGTGGTATGTGAGCAGTGAAAACTTGCCCTTAAAGTTTGATTTTTTAAGGTTGGATAACTTATTCCCTGAATGTGTCCTGCCGGATTAGAAACACAGGCTAACCTTATAAATTAAATATAAGCGTTGGGATGTACGTGAGGCATATATCATCGATAGGCTAAAAATATCTTTAAATGTCACAATAAATGAACGGAGTTTGGCAGAAGTTAGACTTCTGTTTTGTACCACAAATCTACAGATAGTTGTCGGATTTATTGAACAAATGTGCAGTTTTTTATGTCTGTTCGTTACTAATTAACTGTAATCGATTAATAGTAGCTTAATAGAGGCATGTGTATACTGTGCATTTAAGCACGAAGTGAAGCTAACATGACCGTAACTCTGCGTTGTTGCAGCGGCAGCATCCCGCGCAGCTGCGGCCTGCTGCTAGCTACAGCCCGCCTTGCCTGCGAAAGCTGCCTCGGCCTCGTCTGGGTTCGGAAGGGACTCGGCTCCCATGTCGATGTTTCCCGGTTCAGCCATCACAGCCATCGTGGTGACTTCGGCCTCCGACTCGGTATCCGAGCCATCCACCGGCGGTATGTCGATGGGCGGTTCATCCAGGCCGAGTGCCTTCGTGGCCGAGTCCGCTTCGTCCATTCTTCCGCCGAACGACAAGAGCCGAAATTGAACGAGCAGCTGCGGGGCCGAGTAAACGGTGCGGGGTCCGAGCGCAGCCGAGGTTGGTACGAACCAGAGATGATACGTAAACGCGGAAGTTGTTACGTTTACGAAAACATTTTTTTTCTACGAAATAAACGGAGAATCAAACGACTCATACGAGCAAGTCTGGCGCTGCGCTCCACTATTTGTTTTACATGAAGCCTTAGGAAAGGGATGTACCCGCCGGAGATTAACGACAGTACACGAACGAATCCGATGAGACACACTGTGGCTGAGACACACATATCAGAGAAGAACAGACAGGAATAACATTTAATCAAAATATTTATGTATTTATTCATGTTCAGTTCAAAAAACTTAAATGTTTTAACTTCTTCCTTTCCTTAAATTCTATGTGTTTTTATGCGGTGTGTAAAAACACCAACACTGCAGAGTTAATTCAGCCCAATTCATTCTTCTGAACAAAAAGTTTATGATTAAACAGGAATACACCATGGTCGAAAAAACTTTTTATGAGGCTTAAACTTAAACTTTGGGGAGGAAAAAGTAAAAATAAAAAAATATCTGTATGTGGGGTAAAGTTTGCACTCCGTATCACAACTCGGACATGGCTATGTAACTTACAAGGTAATTCAGAATATTTATACTCTCATACACCCCATCAGACCTGTAGTCCAGGTATGGAACTGCATTTAGAATTCAATGTTAGCAAATAAGCTTTACATACTGCAAGTATTGCTGAAAAGACGTGCATGATTTTAGTATTTCTAAAATTCCGACTGCAGCCTTTTAAACTTAAGTATGTGATTCATACCAATATTTAACAATCAGTTAGAATGACACTGATTTGATATATTCCTATTAGACTTTATTGAATTATTATTATGGCCATTTAGTCATCAAAATAAAATCTTTATAATTTTGTCAGTTATACTATGATTATTGAAAATAGAAATATATTTTTTTTATTCAAGAAAATGCAAGTCACAAACTATTTTTTAGTAAACCTCACAATATACCCAAATTCTCGATTATAATCTATAATGATAATGACTTTTTATGTAAGCTGTGGCTGATTAGCTGTCCAGACAGCTGGAATGTAAACACATATAGAAAGAAAACTCTTTTAAACCCTCTTAAGTTTTTACAGTCTCTTTCCACAGTGATAGACTGTGCAAACCAACTGAACGTGCAACAAAAATTTACAATGATACAAAATGTCCCCATGAACCATAAACTGAACAGGTACCAACATTTGATGTGACTATTTAAGGGAAACAGGCTGCATACTGCAAACACACACTTAGCTACGACTGCAACATAAAACTTAAAAAAAACACAACTTATCTCTGATGTTTAAGGGTTTGTTTTTTAATGACCTGCATGTTTTAGTGTTTGGTGTGAGTATTTGCCTATTTGAGTGAGTATTTGTTTCCTGCCAGTCAACTACAGGATCAATAAAGTTTTTACCTGCTCACACAAATTGTTGTCAACATATTGAGGTGAACAAAAGAAATGAAAATGAAACCTGTTGTACTGACAAAAAATATATAAAAATACGCATGCTGACATCAGTCAAACTATGACCCTGGATAAACCCTGCATCTACACTTCATATGGAAAAAGCACAGTGTTTTCACAGAGGTTTATTATGCTTTCCTCTTGACCTTTCTGTCACTGTCTCACTTTTAATTTCACTAGATTGCTTCATTTCTTCTGTGCGCTGACATATGAGAAGATATTAAACACCAACAGCACAGTCTAGATTTTTTTTAGTCAGATATTGTTTTCACTGTTTGGTACAGAATAGCTACAGCTCAAAGCTAGCTCTTTAGAGCTGAAACACAGCTGGTCTGTGATATAACATCTGCTGTGGGACAGGTTCATTTTCCTTCACCATCTTACCTGCAGTAGGCTCCACCTCTCCATATTAGGACTTCCTGGCTGCTGCAGGAAGGGACAAAGGCAGTGCTAAAAGGAGAAGCACTGAAGTCCAGGTGTGTTTTATTGTTTCTAGGTTTTGTTTTATCTTTTCCAATTGACATCAGCCTCTTTGGTATGACCACATCCACCACGGCTTCCCCCGCTGAGCCAGTTGAAACCCCTTTGCTGGTCAGTTCAACAATTTAACAAAACGTTCTCTGTCTACCTCCAGTTTGTTTTTCACTTTGGTGAATAAAAAGTCTCCTCCTGGGCAACCACTGAGATCATTATGACATCAGGGTCTACAGTCTGAGCTCCACTTCAGATCCAGCTCCTTTTTTTATCTGATTTCCAGTCAGCGTTGAACCCTGGAGACCAGGTAGTAGAGCAGGAAGAAGACCAGGACCAGGCCCACAGAAACGTAGCACAGGATGCGACGGTTGTCCCTGCCAGATCGGACCATGGTGGAGAACCGCTTCACACTACCAGTCAGCAGACCTGTCGCACTGAGAAAGTTTGAGTCCTAGAAGAAAAGGAATAGGGGAACAAAAATAGTTGGGTTGGTTCTTTTATATAATGAAGGAGGCCAATATTTGAGTCTATTACATGCATATATACTATACTATTATATATTAAACCTTTTTCACATGTTTAAAAAATGCATTAAAATCCAAAGGATTCAGCGGATGCAACAGTGATTAAAAAAAATGTTGACTATCTGTCTACTTTGTGTGCATAACTAAAGTTTCTCTAGCACTCTTGGTAAAGTACATTTCTGTATTGGGGCTTTAAAAACAATGAACATTCAACAACTACAGTTCCCATGAGGCTTTACAAGTGAACTGATGGCTCAGAATGTTGAATGCAAAGAAAGTTGGCCTTTCACAAAGGCTGATGTAAAAAAAATCAACAAAGTAAGAAACAGATGACATTTAAGTTATTTAAATGGACACCTGCCATCCGAAGAGAGAGCAGCTCTTTACAGGCTGGTAGCATGTTATTTTAAATATTTTTTTATGCTTCTAGATTTTTATATTCTATTCCGTATATATTTTTTGACATAACTTACCATGCCGTCCAGATACTCGTTCTGATCATCAGCCTCTCTGTCAATGTCATATGCCAGCTTTAGAGTCAGACACAGGAAAAGGTGAATAAAAGCTAGAATGGCAGATCTTACCCTAAAGTATTTATTATTTTCATTGGAGTAAATCTTTTCAGGAAATTAACAACAATAAATTTATCTTGATTAAGATTTTTAAAAGATTTTAGGGTAGTTCAACTTAAAACATTTAAGTTGTATTTGTAAAGCCTAATATCACAATTGTGGTAACTGTAGGTCTCTGACTCAAAAAATAAAAAACAAAAAACATTTATAGAAGTTATTAAATTGGTGGATAAATACAGTATTTGTTGGTTGTGACTCACAGATTTCAGTCTGGAGACTTTGGTGGCCAGGTTCTCAGCCAGCCGTTTGTTTTCTGCATCCAACATGTCATCCACCGAGCCATGACCTGCAAATGCAACAACACGTTGGATGAGAACTGAAACAGTGGTCAAATTGCTGACTTTGTGTAGCATCTTGCTGCAGACATTACAATCCTGTTGTAGTTCGTTCAGTAGGTTCTGCAGTTAACAATTTTTATTTCAGCAGAACCCGCCATTTGAGGTGAATACTAACAGTCTGTAATTATTCTGTAAAAATAATTTATTACATTGCAAAACTTTGGTGTAATGGTTTCACCAAACAGTTATCCGGCGCCTGCTCTTGTGGGCGTGGCCTATTGGCCCAAATACTCTGTTTCCCAAAATGCACTTGACCCCCGGTTTTATAGTTTTAACCGTTAACCGTTACCGTTATTTCTTCAAATTGTAAGCGCTTATTCGACTCCTGTACTTGCTATAAAGTAAGTATGATAATTTCATGATATGATAATGTATTTGTTTTTCTTTTTGGTGGCTGAATTTAAGAACTAATAATATGTGTAACTGTGAGTGGAGAGAGTGAGTCAGAAACGAAATTCCCGCTAACGTTCGTCCAACGGCTTACCAATTTTAATGACTTTGGTTTAGCAATGCCTTCACCATCTTAGTTTTTTAGGACAGTGAAACCGTATCTGTATTGAATATGCACTGCTTTTCAAAGATATAAAATTATTTTTATATTCAAATTATTAACTACATTTGCTATCTATTTTGCTACCGCTGACCGATGACATCTAACCTTTTGGCTAGCAGACAAATAGCAGCTAACTTCGTCATGGTAGCTGTCACTCAAATCGGCCGCGCCCTTAATTATGCATAATTTGCGAATAAGTTAAGTAAAATATACCTCTGTGGGGTTTAAATGAAAGTGAAAAGTAGCTACAAACTCCAAAACCACCCATACAACTGCGCTGAAAACGTGTTTTTATGCTGTTTAATTGATGGAAATTAATTCTTTTTTTGAGCCAGCCTCAAGTGGCCATTTGGGGAATTGCACCTTTGTCATTTAAACGTTGGCTTCGTTTTGTAGTCGAGGAGGTGAACGTTTAGTTTCTCACGAGTCAAAGAGTTTCCTGTAGCGCTTTGTTTTGGGATTGAGCTTTCTTTTTAAGTTATGATAAGGTGTAATGTTAGGACCAAGTGAAGAAGACGACGACTAGTTGGGTTTGGGATGACATTTGGTTCAGGTTTTACTAAGGGTCAACATATTAACATGGAAATAGTCTTCACCGAAAGATCAGAACCTTCGTGACCGCTTTACAGTTGTCCGACTATTTTACTCCAAAGCAGACAGTTTCATTTCTGTCAAATTTAAACACAGTTCATAAACCAACTAAGTTATGTCGATCTGTCACTAACATACACAAGAGTTCACGTCAGTCTTGGGATGTCGGATTGTAACCATACAGACATTAATATTACTGAAAAAAACAATGTTATTATTTCGTTGACTGAAAAACAATTTCCACTAGTAGCAGTTACATAGTGTTTGATGTTGTAGCAGATACACAGATCCATGAGTAACGTTACTCAACCGCTAAACTCCTAAGCTAGTTAGCACACTAGCTAAGGTCCAGGCTTGTGTTCGGCTCTAAGCAAAGTTCCTTCAGATCCAGACTCAAAACACTGATAATGTGACCTTTTTTCAGACTTCATACGCCTGTAATATTAGCTTTGTACTGCTGGAGACGGTTATTTAGTAAAAAATTAGAAGTGAATACGTGTCAAGATACCTCTGTTCCAGTCCGCCATGTTGACGAGTGATGTCACGATCAGCTGTGCATAGGTTTACTTTACCATCCCATCACGGAAGTCGCCCAGCCTCCTGGAAGGCAACAAGGTCCTGTTCGTCTCCGTTGTTTTTCTCATCACATCCAATCAGCATCACTGTTTTGACAGACGTCCAACAACGGAGGTTTTAAACACAATCAGTAGTTCAAAAGTTTTTAACGAATCCTCATTCTCTCATAACCGTTGGGATTGAATCCTTTAAGAGAGACTGTAAAACCTGTGGCACATTTTGTTTGCTTATCATACTAAACATGTTGGCTTTGTTTGCTTTCTGACTTACAAACGTGTTCAAAATGCTATACCCAAGAATACACTCAATATATTGTGCAAGGAATTTTAGATAATTGAAGTTGAATGGACAAATATAACTAATGATAAAATTTTGGTGCATGATACGATATAATTAAATCTGTGGCGGAGCATAAGGATTGTAATTGCAATATAGTGATAAATACATGAAAGAAAAACAGAAAATCCAAGCACAGAATTCCCTGCATCTGAATTCAAACAACCTTTAACTAGAAAGCTGTTGTGCAAAAATGTGTAAGATCCAAGATTATTGGATTGTGTGCTGTGTGTGGACTAATTGTGACCACTGGGTGGCAGCACTTACACACACTCGCAACGGACTGAGAAGCCGATCCCAGTTCAACTTGCCTAGAGCTAACTAAATCATTTCAACCAGAATGACTTTATCAAGAAAGTTTATTTCATTCACATTAATCTTCTTTCTATGTTTGATAAATTCATTTGAACTACCATAGTCATATATTTAGTCACTTAAAGTCTGATTCACATAAGTGCAAAGTTAAGTAAGTTCTGGATTAATAAGAATGTAAATCATAATTCAGAAATTTATATCACTCATGGTTTGAGTTTCATGAATCCAACCTTACACAACTCTGATAGATTGAAAGATAAATTGGAGTGAGGCTAATATGTCCGATGAGTCCTTAAACTACTCCTGTGGTAGCCCTCTTTACAGTGCAGGGTCAAAGTTCATGCTAGCTGAGTGTGAACACTATCATGCAAATGTGAAATACTAATATCACCCTCTGTGTGTGTGTGTGTTCAGGTAATCCTCATGTGTATCTGTGAGCTGTAATCCACCTGTGTGTGTGAGTAATGTGTGTGTGTGTGTGTGTGTGTGTGTGTGTTTGTGTGTGTGTGTGTGTGTGTCACCTGACGTCAGCCTGTGGGGGGAAGGGAAATGTGCATGGGTTTTGTGTGTGTATGTAAGAAATAAAACAACAGATGATTCAGTTAGAGCACTGAAAGCAGGACAGACTGAACAGTTAGCAAATTTCAAAGCTGTTTCTTGGTGGTTAGCTGGTTTCTATTGGTTTTTTTCTTGGTGGTTGCTTAGGGATGCTTGCTGGTTACTTGTGTGTTTTCTTTAAAATGCTCTCTTAGTTATTATCTTCCCATCAGGTGTGTTTAGAAGTGCTGTGTTTTAACTTGGTCCATTATGCTCATTAGTGTTTGTGTGGACATATTGTGAGTGTGTGTGTGTGTGTGTGTGTGTGTGTGTGTGTGTGTGTGTGTGTGTGTGTGTGGACAGGATCTGAGACTTCCTGTAGTTCTGATTTGTGTGGACCTCATCTGTGGCTCCATAGACCTGAAGAGTAAGGACCAGGTCTATATAGATGTAGTGCGTGCGGACATGATGTGTCCCTATCAGCAGGAGGAACTGCTGCAACAGTGGGTTTAGACATGATCTTTGAATACCCGGCATGCATAGATCTGATCTGTGTTGAGGTACGATGTGTCCCTCTCAGCAGCAGTAGGTTTAAGCGTGGTCTGTGTAGACCTGATGAATGTATACCTGGTCTATGTCAGACCTGGGGTGTATTACATGGTGTGTCCCTCTCAGCAGGAGGAGCTGCAGCAGTGTCTCTGGCGCTCACTGAAGCCACAGATTGTCTAATTAGATTAAGCGAGGCTTTCCTCAGATAATCATTTAGCCAGCTCCTGTTTTTTCCTCCAATGGAGCACTGCTTGTGACTGTGAGCTTGTTGAAGGTCAAACAAAATTTCTAAAAAACAGGCAGATTTTATGAGTAAATTGTGGAGCACGTCTGCAGACTGCCAGCTGAGGAGCTGTGGCTGGGTTATGGGCTGTTTCGAGCTGTGAGTGTGACGCTGCTCAGAGTAATCGGACTGCCACTAATACCTGCTGCTGCTAACAGGAGGCGATGGGGGAAGTTTCTGTAAGTAAAGCCTTTCTTCTCCTTACTGCTGCAGTAATGCAGTGACAATAACATTTTATCAGAAATTACTTGACTTGAGTCGTATTTATTTGGTCTAAATGTTTTACCTTAGTGTAAAGGTCTGCCTGCCATGTTAACTCAACTCTCTCACACAGTTAACCAATAGTTAATTTAATTTAATGCTCTGTTTTTATGATTGATTCATCAGTAACTGATCAATATATATTTTCTCCTTTTAAAATTATAGTGATACTGTTGCAACCCTTGAATTTTCTGTTGTAGACTGAATTTCTGTGTTTTGAACCTTCGGTTGGAATGACTCATGAGGCTGTGGCTCTTTACTAGGGGCAGCAAAGCTTTATCAATTTGACTGTCTTGCCTTGTGTTCAGTATATCCACCTCTCAGTAGCTCTTTTCTTTTTCTCCTTCAGCCTGAAACAGGCTCTTCTCTCTTGCTCAGATTAAGCCTCGGCTGACTGATTGACACAGATTACAGTTGAAGGCACAGAGGTCACAACCTGTAAAGAACAAATATAAAGATTTTCAGTTCACACACGAGCAGGCACAGAACACTACACACAAATATTCAGACTCAGTCTGTGCAAAGTGTGGCAACTGTTAAAATGTACAAATTGGTAAACTGGCTTTTGAGAGCAGAGCAGTCTGCTGGATGGTGTTATGATCAGATCTGTCAGGTGTTGCCTGCCTTTCCTCAGTTATCTGGTTGAGTGCTTCTCACTTGTGTTGCTGGTTGCTAACATTGATGAGACAATGTGATGAACTTTGTGTTTTAAACTAAAATGTGAGAACTTTTTGTCTTTTAGTCTGTTCTTTGCTTTGATTTGTCATTTGATGTTATATTGATATTGGCAAAATATTGTTGTGTGTGGTGATCGTAGATTCAACTACATTGTTCAGCTCGAGCTGTAGCAAGGATTTTATACATACATTTTTACTGGTTAGTCCAGGTTCCCCAAGCATAATCTTAGCCCTACAAAAATTTTTCCATTCTGTTCCATTCTATTCTTCTCATTATATTAAATGTAATCTTTTTATATTGTGATCTATGTACTTCTTAAAACCTTCACTACTCTAATAATACACTCTAGTAGGGAAGTACAAAATCACTTTTATTCTAATGACAGCACTTCTTTTGCCAGAAAAGTCATATTCAAAACTATGTTAAGTAATAAATGATGTTGGAATCAGTATATAAAATCTTCTAATGTGTACTTTGTATTTG
>JAQNCA010000028.1:23370511-23380550 GCA_029783725.1 Acanthurus tractus
TGTGTGTGTGTGTGTGTGTGTGTGTGTGTGTGTGTGTGTGTGTGTGTGTGTGTGTGTGTGTGTGTGTGTGATGCTGAGATCAAACCTTATATGCATTAGTCTAATCCTCTGTCATCAGATAACCGTGACCCACTTATCTCGAGTGATGTACAAATCATAACACAATAGCGGTGTGTGTCGGCCTGTGTGTGCGCTCCACACACATGCACGCTTAAACAGCTGATGGAAAATTGTGTTTGTTTGTGTGTGTGTGACATGAAATCCCTGTGGGAAAAGTAATTTGCATTGGGTTTCCCTCGTTACTGTGGCAGGGTAATGTAAACAGACTTTCCATACGCAGAGTGCATCTCCCAAGGAAGCAGGTTTACGCGTTAATGGACCAAAGTCATCCAGATAAGTTGCTGAGTAAATCCTTCTTAGATCCCGGGCTTTGTTCTGCTGCCTCGGGAAGAGGACTGAGGTTAAAACTTTAAAACAAGCCTTTCTTTTGTCTAAAGCTCACTCACTGAAACTTAAGGGATGTGCAGGATGTCTTTAAGCCCCAGGGAGCAACAATCCCTTTGCTATTTTTAATCCAGATAACAAACTTAAGAACCATCATCTGTTGAGACTAGCAGCTTTGTCTTTATTAGCCGATATTCTGACTTTCTCATGATTTGAACTGAACAAACTTCTTGAACACTCGCTCAAATATCAGACACAAGATTGTGTGTCTCTCTTCCCAGATCTGATTTCGATAAAGTCTATTAATAGAGTTTAAGTTCAGCTGCACTACAGTAATCACGGCTGGACACTGGGTGTACAATCTCACAGTCAGAAATAACAACGTTACACTATGCTGTCTGAATGTAACATAATACTGTGATTATATCAATAAATTCATTTTATGAACCTCTTATCCCAGGCATGGCCACTTGGGGCTAAACCATTACGCCCTTGGTGGGAAGCAGTGTGTGTCTTTTACAGGTAGCCGGATCTATTACAGGTCTAACACACACGAAAAGACTCTCACCGACTGGAAGTTAGTTTCCAATTCGCCGAGGTCATTAAAAACAATGCTTGTATAGACAGGATTTTTTTTTTTTTTTTTTTTTTTTATATGAAGGAGGAAGAACCCAGTTTTTTTAAAAAAAGACCTGTGTAAATGTGCACTTGGCTCGAAGCCAAAGGAATCTGATGTGGTTTAAAATGAATTACTGGCAGGTGGAGGAAGAGGAGAGGGATATTCCATTAGTGTATTATGAGAGAGACACTGACTGTTAAAAGCTAGTTAAGAACAAGGTCATACTTCCTCTTCCTCTGAGTACCTCAAACCAGTTCTAATAATGCACTGAGTCTGAGACGACTGCCTACATCCTCCTGTGACGATACAGTAACAACACACTAAATAAAACGCAAACACGTTCATACTTCCACTTCTCTCTCAGGTTATTTTAGTTATTTGTTTAAGCGTGTCCTTCTATGTTTACACTGATTATAAAATACGAGCACAAACGCTATCTGAGAATCATTGCGTTGACCATTTTTCTTCCTGATCTCACATGGTTTTCTGTTATGGTTTGAGGAATTAAATATTATACAATTGATTGTATGATACTGCCAGAGAGCAAGATGGTACAGCTGGTAACAAAACCACAGACCAATTTTGCAGAGAGGAGGAAGTAGTCTGCTTCATGCAGTGCTACCAGGTTTCAACTGCAAGGTTATTTACACAGAGCCTTTCCTGAGTCAAAAATTAACTCAAATCTTCTAATTTTAATTTTAATAATAAAAAACTAATTCTGACTCACATCTATAAAACTTTAAGATATCTCGTTAACGTGCACACAAAGACCGAACCAAAGTCATGACTTCCATCGCAGAGGTAATTACTGTGGAGCAGCGATTTGAATGTTGAGCCGCAAGGTTAAGTGTTCCTCCCAATGACAGTCTGCTGTGCTGCCACACAGGCTACAGGGACTCTGGAGCTCTGAGACCTAGTTTTGAGCACTGATTGCCACCGTGGTAAATGAAGGGCTGAGCTCAAGGCAAAAAGTCTCTGGTGGAAATTTTATTAACTCAAAGTTCTTTACGCCTGCCGTGCTGTCAGATAAACTTCCTCATATAAGCTTACTAAATTCATCGAGATTAAACGTATCGAGCCCCCAAAACATCATTAACGAACATTTACTGCAAGTGTTTTACAACTTGCCAAATTATTACTATCTCAGCCACTAGAGACAGATGTTTTTTTACCTGCCTGTTTGTCAGAAAGACAATTTGAAACATTACACATTAGAATGAGATGCAGTTCTTTTTGATGTGGGATCAATTGACAAAATTATAGTGATTTAATATCCAAAACAATGCCGACACAATAAGCAATTAAATGAATTAAAAGTCCCAACTGTTTTGGGAGTGATTTATAGTGGAAAACTGCTAAACACACGGGTTTAATTGAACTTTACCCAAAGTGTTTTCCTTGCTATGACACACCTCAGAGAATCAGAAACACCACCTCTTCAATATCCCCAGTGTTTCCGCTCTTTGTACCATGTTGAAGATGATTTCATGGCATCACTATGACAAAAACTAAGAATCTTGCCCACATGTATCGTTTTGGTGTTTGGGTTACATGAACTAAAGTACTCGGTACCAGAATTTATTTGGGTCAAGTCAAGCTGTGCCTTTACATGCAGTGAAAACAAAGCTTGATATCGATAGAAAAAGTTGTTAGTTTTGTGTCGTTGAGAAGTTTTCAGATAAAATCAGGCCTGGAAGGGAAACAAGGAACCACATCTTATGCAAGGTGTAAAACTGAGCTGCTGCTGCTGAAATATATGCATAAATGCACAGGAACATTGCTTTGTGCATTAAAGGGGAAACAGAAGGACCGACAGCTGCTTTTTTTACTTCACAGAAACATAATGAAAGCTATGCTGACAATCATCTGCTGTCTGTGTTTGTGTGTGTGAGTTACAGTTCTCTTAATATAACAAAATCACAATCATCGTTGTCATAATCTCAGATAAAGTCTTGATTTTGCTGGGTTTTACCTCCCTTTGTCGACTGTCTTATCTTTTTAAGGATTCTTACAGGGCTGGAGACTGAGGAGCTGGCATGCAGGCATGAGCTAATCAAGGAGCTGGAATAATAAAGCTGGAGCTAGCAACACAAACACAAAGAACGTGGGACATAATCGCCCCCTGTAGCGTGCGATCCTTGTCTTTTGTGCACTCTTGGCCTAGACACCAGCTGGTCTCCTTTCTTTCAACTTGCTCACTGTATATTCATCCTCATATTACCCAGCAGCCCATCCCCTCCTTGCAACATACACTTCCACTGAACTATCCCAACTCCACCCGTTTAGGACCTTGTCTTAATCCCAAACAACACCCACTTAAACTAAAACCATATTTATCCAAATCCAAGCATCGAAATCGCCTTATCGTGCCAGTCCAGATCTATGAAAATAATAATAGCGGTAAGAAAGCACAGCAGGAATAAATTAAGGCAATATTTTGGCCGCCAGGCATTTTAAGCCACATCATCTCTTCCTGGTATACCTTCAATATCCTAGATAAAGGGGAAAAAGTGAGTCCTGACGCCATAAAATGCTGAGCCAGAGACAGGGCCAAGTTTAAAGGAAATCCAGGCTTATGTGGGTAAGTTTCGGGGGGTTGGGTGATGAGCTTGGGTGTGGGTGCTATAATTTATGAATAATAAGTGTGCGGCGTGATGGCAGCGAGAGGTGGAGGACCATCAGGCCGCCGTAGGCTAACTAGAAATCATCCGCTGCTAATCGGCTAAGCTGGCGTTGGCTGGTCAGCTCAAGATTAAATAAAATTTTTAATTTTATACCAACGCTGTGCCTGAGATTCATCCCAGGTTGACACAATGCAACCTGCCCTGCTCCCTTAGCTCGGTCTCACATATCATATCAGTAACTTGCAGGTTGGCACAAATAGCACTAACCAAGATCATTTTTAGTTTTGAGATCGTTCCCTTCCTTCCAGACAGCCAACTGTTTCAGGCAAAAGACAAAACTTAAATGGGATGTGTGTGTCAGCATGTATCACAGTTTTAACCTTTAAAAAGTTAATAAACTACCAAATCTGAGCAATAATTGATGATTCATCTCTCTATTCTGCACAAAAGGAAGCATTCATGCTGGATACTTTAGCAGGGATCAAACTTGTCGACACTGTAAGGGCTTTCATCCTGCCGCATTAAACACTAAACCCAAATAAAACTGCCTTGTCTGCTTCAGATGTGCAAGTTTGACACCTTCAGCCTACATCCAAATGGTTATGTTTACACTGTGCTGGTAGAAGTAGTGTTTCTTTACCCCCCCACACAAGCCAGCTATGCAATATATGAAACAGCACCGGCTTACATTACCATCTCCAGTATGCAGACACCGCAGTGCAAAGCCACTGGTCTTAACAAATCAGCATTTAGGATTTTATAGATAACTTCTGGGTCTCCAAGGTCGTAATCCAGTTTAAAGTTTCGTCCCTTCAATATGCTTCCCAAGACTCTGAAGCGTAAATCTAACAAATCCTATCAACAAAAGTAACAGCTCTAAAAATGCCTTAAACGTGGCACTCGTTTGGGGACCTAAAGGTGTGGTTGTCTCTCTGCATTTTTCGGACAGAAAAGCACACATAGTTCTTTCCTCATCTCCTGAGCTTTTTTGCACTGCAGCAGGCACGTACAGACAGCACTCCTCTGTCGCTGCATTCTTCAGTTAAAGTGAGATGTAAGTTTTCAGCATTCAGCTGAGCTGTATATCTACGGCCTGAGACAGCTGTTCACAAGCTGAGCTCAGAGACGCACAGCCTTTGGATGTTTGCAGTGACTCTCTGCTTAAAGAAGGGAGGAGGAAGGTTTCTTTATGACTCTCTTTTATTCCAGACAGCAGTAAAACTTTCAAACTGGAAAATAGGAGAGAAAACCTTTTATCAAATGAGGTGCCGTGGTTTGGAGTCACTGACCAAGTTGGTCGAGATTAAAACACATAAGCATAGAGCTAAAACATATCTAACTGTTGATTTGCTGACAGAATTTTTACAATACTTCTCTATGTGCAGATCCAGTCAGCTGTTCAGCCTCAACAGCCGGGCAGGCTTGGTTCTATACATGGGATGTACTGAATGCTTTCATCTATAATACATGTAACTGTACAAGTACTATGTCTATTATTTACACTGGCGCCTGTGAAGCAATCAAGCCCCTGTCTCTGGTACTGTCGGCTCTATGCTCTGCATTTACCTAATGTGAGAGCTAAATGAGTTAGGTTGCTGTTCTGTGTTCTTCTTACAGTGAAAAAGAACCAACTCTGCTCATAAAATCTATGCAGAAAACATTCAAATGCATCACTGAGCTGCAGCTTGCTTCCAAGAACAGTTAACTTTCTCTTTAGCAACTGCCTTGTAGCATGCAACACCATCATCACACGGACCGTCATTGTTGTTTTTCCTGTATACCTCCCAAATGTAATCAGCAGTGCAAGCACACATGCAGCATGAGCTTATCTTCTTCCTCCTAAGTGCTGGCGATCAACAAGTGATGTATTGTTTGCAAATTCACTGCTGTATTCATGATGTGTTCTTGGTGAATAATCAAGCATGAATTTGAGGACAAACATAATCATCTGTTGAAAACAAGCATCCCTTTTTCTGACAAACTAAAGATACAAGTGGTGAAACTCCGAAACACGCTGATACTTTCACAGTGGATTCACAACTTGCCCATCAACAGCTGATCCCATTAGCATAAATTTAAATGAATATCATTAGCGCCACCAAATCATTATAGACTGATGGGAACTGAACTATAAATACATCATCTTACTTCCCCTCTCAAATATAAGCATTTTTAACAAGATAATGTATTCTCATCAAAGCGGTTCGATGAGAAGTGCCTGTCTGTTCCAGAAAAAGGAACCATAGCACAGACACCTCAGATTCCTTTCAACGTATTTCATCTTCAAAAATCCATCAAAAAATGTACCTCTTGTGGAAAGAAACAATGTAGACTACTCGATAAAAGTGTAAACCACAGCAAAACAAGTTGGGCAGGTGCTATTAATTTAGTCTAGTTTAGTCTGCAGTACAGCGTTTGTTTGCTCCGTCAATCAATTTACCATTCGTCAGATCCTAATTTAAGCTGTTTTTTATAGTGAAATGGTAAGCGCTTGTTTTCTGGTTGTGTTACCTGTCTCGGCCCTCATGCTCAGACAAAGGAAATGCCTGCAAAGACACTGAGTAATAGCAGTTTCCTGAAATACCCTTGTGTGGTTTCAGTGCTGTAATCAGGAAGCTGACAGGACAGTTCCAAAATTACTCAAATAAGGCTATGAGCAGTACTTTGAATCTGTGGCAAAGAAGAGATTCTTCTTACTGTTTAATCATTTACAAATGGAAGAGACTCTAGTAATTCCCCATTAGGGAGCCTTCAAGTCTCCTTTGGAATAGCAAAGTGACTCTGACAGCCGCAGTAGCAACAGGACAGAAATTTCTCGATCCCCTGGGAAACTTTTCGGAAGTATTTTTGAGACAAACTCAAAACTATTCATCGTATTCCACACAAACGCAGTCCTCCTATCAAACAGAAATGTTCTGGGTCAACTTTTCTAAAGCCACCTATCAAAAAAGTGTCTCCAAGCTACTTCTTCTGAAATGGATTTAACAGCCGTCACACTATTGTCGGAAAATAGCGAATTCAAGTTTTGCAAATCTGTCCCTCAGTGTGGGAAAGTACCATCAGCTGAGTGTTGGGGGATTCTGGCTGTGGCTGCTCACGTCCACTCTTCCAATCCGCTGGCAGATCACCAAACATCATTTGGAGTTTTCCTTTTTATTCAACACGTTATGACTGACCACTGGAAAAGTCATATTGAGCATTGAATTTGGGAAACTATCACGCAATGTCAGTGTGCGAGTCAGATGAAAATGCTCAGTTCCTTTCTTTGCAGTTCTCTAAGCTGCACAAAAAAAAAGCTGAGCGGCCAGAGCAGATGGCTGTGGCTCTGAGCTAATGCACCGCAGCAGACGTCCTTCAAAGCACTAAATGTATCTGAGGTGTTTGCATAGAGATGCTGTGCATTTTACAGCACAACACACAGTGGACGGATGCATAATGCAATTCACTCAGTCCAAAACCAGTCCACTGGCTAAATACTGCACATTGGCTGTGCTTGGTTCTCTACCAGTCAGCCAGGCAGGATGCCAATCATCACTCTCTCAACTCTACAGAATTAGACTGTCTGGTCAAAAAGCGTAAGTGACTTGACAATAGAGGAAATCAATGCAGTTTAGAGATGAAAAAGAGCTCCCTTTCTATTCAAAGCTCCAACATTTAGAGGTGTTTACCGTTCCACCACAGCCTCGCATCATAAGCTCAGACCTGAAATCATTATCAGTGGTGAGAATTATGTGTTGCAAAGTCACAGGGTGGCCTCAGTCACCCTCACACCCCGGCCCTATAATGACTTGTTTAGTCAACAGCTGATGCCAGTGTGTCGACATATATGGCTCAGTCACACCCACGAGTCAATAGGCTGCCTAAACTCGAGAAAACTTCTGACTCTGGCTGTTGTTGAAGAGAGCAAAATAAAACCAGGCCTTGTTCTAACTCTGAATGGTGTGTTACATAACGCACAGAGCAGCAACTGAAGACTTCACAAGTATTTATTAAGAAGAACACTCCTAATGGTTTACTGTGATCTTATCAAGCAGGGCAGGAATTTTTTTGACTGTTATTCAGGACTGACAATACACAGGCTATCACATGCACATGTGTATATGCAGACACATATTTATACATGTTATTTATAGTACAAATGTTGTGACTTATTTTTACTGTTGGTTTTGTTTTTATTTTGCATCTAACTGTTGAGCCATGGGATTTACAAAAAAAACAAAAATAGGTCTTAAATTATCAAGTCTAAGGCTGCTTTTGAAGTCTGAACAACTATTTAGTAAATTTATATGAACTAAAAATAGACAAGAAGAGCAAGAAAAACCATGCAGGTGTTTAAATGTAACCATTAAAGTTCTTAGTTAAATAATGACCAAACTATCAATTTATCAATAACAGTTACAGCAATTGTGCTTCAGGAGGAAGTTTAACATTGATGTGCTTCTCTTAAATCTGTTTTCCCAATATGATAAACCAAAAGACAAGTAAAGCTTAACAGAGACTGCAAAGTTCTGCATTAAATCTAGCATTACAAAATAAAAAACACAAGAGGCAGACCACTGACATGAACTGAAAGCAGGATTCCTGCTGTGCATGCATGCATGCACGCAGTTCAACACTTATTTCCTGACATTAGGTGTGTTCTTGACACCGGTTTTGTATGTTCTTTTAAGGATATTAGAGAATGATCATAGCTAGTACAACCAGAGACTAGCAGGGAAGCAATGTGTTAGAAAACCTGCTTGCAATATGAGCTTGAGCACACAAATTTGCAAAGTAGTGTTTGTATACACCGTTTATTAACTAATACCAACGTTGAAGTGAGACATTTAAAGCTAGGAATATTAACTCTTGGAAGGGAAAACCGGGGGAAAACCGGATAAACATCCGCACTCTAACATTTAATTAATTTATCGTGATATCATTAGTTGTTTTCATCATATGTCATTGATTTTATTACTGACTGAAACGCCAACATTGCTTATTAGTATATTAAATAGTAGGCTAGCCTGTAGGCTGCATACGGTGCTGTCATACGGTGAATTAAATCCTGCTTTGTATAAAGTAACCTGACATTCACGCCACTTGCATTATTTTTGTGTAACGAATGAAAAGCGGTGTCAAACAGCGAAAAAAGGGCGTGATTCTTAGCTTTCTCTTAGCAGGCTGTGGCTATGCTAAACTAACTAGCTAGCGATGTTTGGGGTTTAAAAACTTCAATAACACAAGCAGCCAAAGACACGGGAGAAACGACACGTCCGAAAAAACGATAACGGTGCGAGGGAAAAGCTTGGGTGAATTTATGATATGTACACGGTTCCTATTTTGAGTCAGGACCGTACAAGGAGCCTGCGTTTGAGATTCGCAAATGAGCGGAAGTTGAGCTAAAAATAATAAGAGCAGAAGCAGCAGCGGTTGAGCTGAGGCCTCGGTTTTCTCCCAATTTAATTACGGCGATCGACGCCAGGATGCACGGAGAGACCGACCGAAATGCGAGTCAAAACCCGAGAGCTAACTTCCCCCGCTGGGGTTAATCTATTGAATAAATTGACATCTTACCTTTTCCTCGTCGGATAGCTGCTCCTCATGATCCGCCATCTTTTCTTCCGGCACCACCAGCTTGTCAGAGCCCCGTGACGTCATCGCATGGGTGGATTCCCGGCACGGCTCGAGCGTTGAGTTTGAATGATGCTCGGTCACCGGCTCTCTCTGTGTGACACGCACGAGATCATGTGTTTACACTGCTCGGTCATCCATGCAAACATGTTTATTGGTAAAAATGATAAATGTCTTATTGATTTTTGCACGCAGCATCATTTTTAAACTTAATTTATTTGTTGTTTGTAAATACTTTATGTTCTATTTTTAATCCTACTCTTATCATCTTCATTTTTTTGGGGCTTCAGTAATGCAGATCTTCCTCTGGGGTCAATAAACTAATTATGATAGCCTTATTTTAACTCCTGGTGATTTTGTACAGCTTTAGAATTAAAACTGGAGTATATTTCTGTTCACGCCTCATTCTTAATATTAAGTCAGTCGTCTTATAATGAATTAGAGCATCTAGGATTTCTAATAATCCATGTAACAGACCCCAACGAGGAACTCTTTTTAACTCTGAGGACATATGACATCTGTTTTTCTTTGCAGTACCTGTAACTGAAACCTATATATAAAAAAAAGTTCCACCTAATTAATACCAAACTAAGCGTACAAGGCTTTTAACAGCAATATCTGTTTTTTGTCATGTAATCCCTCATATAAACACATGAGGGCAACATATACATTAGATGTAATCAGTAACTCATCCATTAATAAAGAAAATGTATTTTGTCTGCTTGTTTTGGTAGGTCTT
>JAQNCA010000028.1:23675879-23693787 GCA_029783725.1 Acanthurus tractus
AGTAGGCCCAAAAAGTCAGATTTTAAAGGGTTAAGCACATATTTTGTGGTTTAATTTCATTTCGCATCATAAATCTGAGCAGTTTAAATGTTCAATTCGGGTTTGAGTCACTTGCTTCTGATGTGAACTCAGTGAATCTGGAGCTGAAGAGACTCGAGAGAAAAATATTCATTCTTTTCTCGTAAAGGCAATGTGTCTTGATTCCTTGCCTGTAACTTTGTCTGGCAGACCGTTTTCCGTTAACCAGGCTGCTGACGTTCCCACTGAACCTCCCACTGCACCGGGGCTCTCGCTGCGGTGCTGAGTGTTATTTCATGCACAGCGTGCAGAGTTTTCCTGCGCAGCGTGAGCCGCTTCATGTGCAGCGTGATACGCCGTTCACAGGCAGCGGACCGAGCGCAGCATTAAACAAAGTTTAAACGGCAACTTTCAGCACTTACGGAGGGAAGCTTGTCCTCAGGCCTTTTTCACAGAAACTCAGCCTCAGCGTTTTATTTTTAGATCCAGTTTGCTAAGAACTTTCTTCTCCTCCCTTTTTTTTCCACTTTTCTGTCTCGGTTCGGTGAGATTTAAGTATCGGTGGTCACTGGTTAAGGTTTAAAATCAGCTGTTGTGGTATCGATACCAGTGTCAGATCCTTTCACAACATTAAACACGAGTCACAAAGGTTGTGCAGCAAAAAGCCCCGCAGGCAAACTTCTCCCATGTGCCCTTTCACCACATTTTTACTGTTACCTACCCATAATTCTTTTCACGATGACTAGTATCATGTGGGCATGCCTGCCTGTGTAAAATGACATGTGTACACTTGCTCTGACCTCCTCTTCTCTGTGATAATTGAAAGCATGCCATGTTTGAGAACAATTACACGAATGGCTGCCTGGGGGGGGAAACGACTGTGAGTGACACATTTTGCCCTGTTTTCTGTTTTTTTTCCCACAGCACGGTCTGTTTGATCCTCCTCTTCTCGCAGTATCTCAGCAAAGTTAATGTCCCGATGATTGCTTACAAGGATAAGAAGTGGAAAGTTTTCCAGTATCCGCTCTTCAAGCTCTTCTCCGTAAGTTGCCAAAATATTATCTAACTAAATTATCTTCTGCGAGTCTCTTTTTTTTTCACGGTAAAACAAAACATATCCATCCCTGTTTTTATATCTCCTTTCTTTGCTTCTAAAGTTTGAAAGAAAATACATGCAAACAATCACCAGGTGGCAAACCAAAGCATGCAGACGGTCATTTTATTGATTTGTTTCTCTTCTCTTGTCTGAAACTTTGTGGGTTAAACCAGTCAGAAAGTGAGGAAGGAAGTCGGCAAACATAACATGAATCAAACTTCAAATATGATCCCACGATATCAAGCATCAATCTCTTCTTATTGACATCTTTTCGATAGAGAGACATCTGGAGGGCACAAATTACACATTGTGCGTTGGACTCAGACAATCAGATAAAGTGTGGCAGATAATCTCTCCGTTTCGAAACGAGTTCGACCTGATTTTTAATTCAAACACACGTGGCCTCACTTACATTTTGGAGAGCAGATGTGTATGCTGGTAAATGTTCTCATCTGCATTCACAAGGCTCCTGCGCAGATGCTTTGGCTTCTGTCTTACATAGTATACAAGTAGGAAGGATATAAACATGAAGTGTGGAGTGATGACAACAAGAAACATCTTTTTCCAAGTTTAAATAACAAGATAAGTACCTTGAAAATCTTGCAAAATGGCTCTTTTTCTCTCTTTCTTCCTGTAGTGCTAAAGGAACAGTCAAGGCTGAGACAAAGGAATACATGAACAAAAAACAGGATTGTATTTTCTTATTCGAGTTGAGGGTCTTCACCTGGTTTGACTCGAACAAACTTGACCCCCTGTTGTCCTTTGTGCGTGGACGTGAACCCGGTAGAAAAACCTTTCAACTGGATTTGAGATTACAGTCATTATCTGCAAGTGAGGGGCCCAACATGGCGAATGTTTTCAAACCTTTCTTTAACCTCAGATGGTCTTTTGTCCAGCACATGTGCTCTGTTTAACGTCCACCGTGCTCCACAGTCATGCAGTAAAACCGCAGTCCTCCGCTACTCGCTGCCAGTCGGATCTCAGAGGATACATGCTACTGTTTTTGCAGAAGTTATACATGCCGTGAAAGAGGAGCCTTCCTTTGCACTTTAATTCATCAATCAACTTGACATATTTTTCGGCGTTGGATCACAGTCAAATCGAATGCATGTTGGCAGGAGCTCAGAAGACATTAAAGCTTCTGGGTGTAAATTTACAGGTTTAGAAGGATGGTGTGCAAAGAGTGCGTACATGTTAATAAATCGCTGCCTTGGTACGTAAAGATTAAAAGGAATGACAACAAAATGCATGTTTTCTGTCAGAGGAGAGGCTCTGCGTCAGTTTAGCTTCAGGTCTTGATCTTTGAAATGATTCATGTCTGACTGTTTTGGCAGAAGAACTTCCCTAAAAAAAAAATAAAATGTGTTTTTCTCAAGTTTATGCCACCTTAGATATCCAACACTGACTTCCCTGACCTGTGATCATGCAAAGTTTGTCACTTAAAGTCCAAGAATCAAAACCTTTACGAGAAGTTTTTTTGTGCAACCTGAAACCTGCAGAGCAGAGCCGACTTGTCAGCACAGAGGCCGAGAGTTCGCATTAGCACTGTGTGAAACGCTAGCAATTACAGGCTAAAGTGCTAACAACAACAAAGCTGAGGTAATGACTACAATTAGCATTTTTGTGAAAACGTTTGCTAATTGCTGATTAAGCTGCACAACAAATTCCTCATCTGGGTCTTTGTCTGACCGAGGCTCAAACATTTATGTTGAATGTCCACCATTTTCTTCTTGACTAACCATCAGCTATATGTTGTCTTGTAATGTTGCAAAAACATGTTAAACTTTAGGCTAATCACAGCGGAAAACAGAAACAAGGTTTTGTTTCTGCAGTGATTTCCAGCAACAGAAAGCCGTTGACACACACACACACACACACACACAGTCTTGTTAAGTTATATTGATATTTAAGCAGCCATTAAATGCAAAGCATGTGGCATCCTGAGCATGTAAACCACAGTGGATCTGTAACTCAAAACTTAAACTTCAAATGATAAAATGATAAATTAACGCTGGTTCCGCTCTTAAATTCAACCCGACATCAAACATGACTGTAGTGACTCACGAGGCCTTGTGCAGTTGCTTAATAAAATTTAGTAATATGTGCACAGAATGTATGTTTTCTGTTGTTTTTTACATACTGAGTGAGTCTGTATCTGTATAAAACCCAGGCTTTGTTCGGGATGTGCGGCGCCTGGCTCGTCTGTTTCTTGCTGACCATCTTTGACGTCCTTCCTTCGAAGTCCGACGAGTACGGCTTCTCGGCCAGGACCGACATCAACCTGGACGCCGTGACGAACTCACCCTGGTTCCACCTGCCTTACCCAGGTGAGTGCACAAATACCATACTTTTAAATTACAACCCATGATTGATCAAACCTGGTCAAATAAAACCTTGCAGATATATTCCAAATGATTGTAGTTGCAACACAAACAACAGGTAGGGACGTGTTAACATATATTTATAGACATATTTGTATACAGGTCTGGTTTTTACGAACTTTAGGTCCCTCAGAGCTGCTTGTCACTAAAGAACAATCAGTAATTTATTGGCGTCACTAATGTCTCCTCACTGCTGCTTAAAACAACTGATTACTTTGGTTCCTACGATTTATTCAACTTGTCTGCGGGTCTTGTTAATTTCATTTTTTGACAAACGTCCAAACCAGAACCAACCGTTGTTTAGCTGAGGTTTTTTTAAAGACCTGCTGAAATGTGGCTTAATCTGCCGGAGCCGGTGCTTTAATTGATTTAATTACTTTCCATTTTGAAAACAAAACAAGTCCTTCAGCACATCACAGATAAATTATAATAATGCTGCAGAAAACTGTACATCGGACCGCAGCAATTTACAGAGCGCACACCAAAGTGCCCCGGGATAAATAAAAGCCGCATGTGGTCGGTTTTATAAGCACTTTCCAGTTTGGCATGTATAGGTACAGTTGGGGAGTAACTAGTTACAATTAGAAAAAATAAAAAGGTATTTGCAATTAGTAGCAGTTACTGGGAAAGTACATAATCAAGGTATAATTGCACAGGTATTATATCTGACTGTACTGTGTTCAGCTGAAAGCTGAAATGAAGAATAGAAGCTGCAGGACGAGTCCTGAGTCATGATTCCTGGGAACAATTTTGTGTTGTTGCACCTCTGGTTTCCCTCATCACAAAGTCAAAGGAAATATACCGAACTTCGCCACAGAAATCCAAAAGCCTATAGGCTTGTTGCTCAAATAACGAGGGTGTCCATTGTGGGAAATGAAAGACAAGGGACCAAACAAAAGAACTGGAAAAACTGATGACTTTACATAGAATTTAGTTAAAATTTATTTATCATCATTACTTTTACGTATGTAATGTCAAAGTGAGTCAACTGCCTGCTTTGCATTAAATCCATTAGAAAAGACTCAGCTTTATTTTTGCAGTATTTCCTGGAACAGAAGATTCAAATGCTCATGTCTAAATTGTTCATGCAAGTTAGATGGAGGATCAAATGTGTGTTTGTGTGTCTGTTCATGTGCACTCCTGCCCACCAAAACCACATTTACAGCCTCCGTCTGGTTGCACGTGAACCTGGTTTGACAGAACTGCAGACTTGATTTCACCACAAAAATGATACCAGAGTTGCACCAAACGAATCTGTACAAATAAACCCTTTGTTGACTCTTTAGTTCACGACGAGTCAGGAAACAGCGGCTCGACACAAAAACAAAAGAGTGTTTGAATCTGACTTCAGATCAGCTTTGTGCAACAACATTCATGGGAAGGATCACCCTCAAATTTATACACTGTTTTAGATTAAATATCTTGTTTGAATCTGTAAATCCTCTCAATGTGGTCTATAGGCCACCTGAGTCTGCCGTACCTACGACCGGCCAACCTCATCGAGGAGGGTGGTCATGTTGCCAGACAAGGACACCTTTCAGTGCTGGAAACTGATGATTTAGTTACATTTAATTTGATGTAATTTAGTTCATAAATGTTCCTTGTGAAATCAGAGAAAGAGCTCCGACTTCACCGCGCAAAGTTTGTTAACAAGCAGTGAAAATTGTTGTCAAATCAGAAAAAAAGCTGAGCAAACATCCAAAGAACGTTTATGAAACTGCAGTCTGTCATATAAAATAAAGTTTTATATAAATTTTCTGTATTTCGGGCAAGAAGACTGGCCGGCGTCCCTGACTGGAGTCCAGAGCGAGAGACTTGTTGCATGTTAAAACAATGGACGGAAACAATGCGATGCCAAGATGTATCACTTTCTGGTGCTCAATAAATCATGCAATCACGTCCCTCACCGTGAATAAATGTTCTTCCAGTTTTGTACATTTAAAAATCGAACGCACCCAACAACACTATTGAACTTTCTTATGTAAAAAGTTTCACCATTTTCCAAAACACACAAACAGCATCCAAGAAAACTCATCCAACGAGGACACGATCCCTCATTTCACCCCTGCGCCGGGTTCGTTTGAGCCGGACAACACTGCCAGATATTCAAATCTGGGTTCACGCTGCCCATTTGTCAAACTCTGAAATGTATCAGCATGATAATTTCTTCATGGTCAATTTAGTGCCAGCAAACAAGCGGGGATGTCTGCAGCTCTCGTCCAAGTCAAATGTTAAAGTCTTCCAACAATGTTCGAGAAAGATTTCAGCAACGATCACATTTTTTCAATCCGGATTCTCCCATAAACGTGTTTGCTCATAGGGGAAACAAGAAAAACAGAATGGTGTTGTGGATTTTATCTGTGAGAGAGACACAGGACTCAGCTGAAACTTGTTGGATTGAGGTCAATGTGGTAATATCTTGGAGGATAATAGGAGATAAAAATCCCTTAAACAAATGTTTGTTCAAAGGATTATTGTGGTTGAAGAGAAAAACACATCTTTGTTCTTCTTACAAATGAACCCTCTCGTCCTTTCAGATCACATAAAAGAAGTCTGTCAGTCATTCCCTCAGTCCAAACACATCAAATTTATATTGTGTGGCAACCAGCGTTGGTGCAAAGCTCTCAGAGGTTTGAAATGCTGCAGGATTTTGGGCAGAAATCCAGTTGGAGTCTTAAGTGTACAGGTGTGTCTGCAGCTTTACGTACAGAAACTGAAGCATGCCTATTGTACCCATAGGTCAATGGGGTGTGCCCACAGTCAGCGTGTCTTCAGTGCTGGGTATGATGGCAGGCGTCTTGGCATCCACCATGGAGTCAATCGGCGATTACTACGCTTGTGCTCGCTTGTCAGGCGCCCCTCCCCCTCCCACCCACGCCATAAACCGAGGCATCGCCGTGGAAGGCATCGGTTGCATCCTGGCCGCGCTGTGGGGAACCGGAAACGGCACCACCTCCTACAGCCAGAACATCGCCGCACTCGGCATCACCAAGGTGCACGTGATAATAATCTCTTTATTTTGCTAACCAGCATCTTCATAAACAGTATCGTGTTTATGAATCATGTAGGGCATTAATTCAGCCATGTTTTTGACACTTTATGTATGTAGATATTGGGTTGACTCTCTTTTTAACTCTGTTTCAGTCCCTGCAAAGTCTTAGGGAGGGAAAAAATAATAATCACATACAACTGAATTACAAAGTTTCTTCATCACTATCAGAAAAACTCATCTGCGGTATAATTATCACAGTGAATAATCAATCAAAGATAACTGTTTTGCACACTTTCTGCAAAAAATTGCATCCACTTCTTCCACATCACAGAATTTTATTTCTTCTTTTTTGCATTTGCATTGCTATGCATTGAAGACAAATCCAGATCACCTGGTTAAAGGTCGAAGTTTCTCTGAGGGAAAAGGTTATAGGTTCACTAGTCTCTTTGTTTTTAGCTCCGGTACACTCCGGTGAACTCTGGTGAAAACCGGTGAACCCAGTCCCTCAAAGGCCTGATGATATGAAGTTATCTCAGTTCATATAAAAGCAACATCATTCACTCACATAGCTAACAATCATCAGTAATGCAAGGAACATTTTTACATTTTGAGACCTGAAATCAAAAACTCAAACTGTTTGTTGCTTTTTTGGGGGGAAACTGTGGTTTTTTGTTTGTTTTTGGCTATTACTTAATTCCTCTTTGCCCAGTGAAAGTAAAAATATGGTACCATTTTACACAGGACTCTCCAAAAACTGTGAATATGTTATTGTTATGCTACAGCTCAATGTTTTATGGGCTCAACATGAGCATTCTTCTACTGAAAACACCTTTTTTTGTGTCCTGTGTGTCTCCGGAGTCCTGAAACATAAACCCTGCATGGTGAGAAAGATGGATTAACCCCTTTGTTCCTGCTGGTTTGACATCAGGTCGGCAGCAGGCTGGTCCTCCAGACGACTGGCATCCTGATGATCATCCTTGGCATCTTCGGGAAGTTCGGAGCGGTTTTTATCACCATCCCTGACCCGGTCATCGGGGGCATGTTCCTCGTTATGTTCGGGATGATCGCAGCCGTGGGGATTTCCAACCTCCAGGTGACACATGTTTCAGATGTAAACGTAAACGTCACATTGACATGGTTTTGTGAATTTGTGACCTGAAATTCAGAACACCTACGTCAGGGACTTTGAGTGGGATATTGAGTTTTTTGATGGCTGCAGTGCTGCTGCTCCGACATCGAACCTGTGACCTGAAATACGGCTGAGAAACATCTTTCCGGATCAAATATTACACCTAAAATCAAATATTACACCTAACTTAATAAACTTTTAATGGGCAGCAAAAAGCACCAAGTTCCAAAATGTAAAGCTGCAGACACAATTTAAAGCATATCTCAAATTAGGGATTGAAAACTGGCCATCTGATATTGAATAGCACATCATTGTTCCTCCTGCATGAATATTAGGAGTCACCTGGCCTCGAGCTTGAGTCTGTGATACTTGAAATGCTCTCTAAGGATGAGGATAAACTTTCAGCTGTCAGTGTGCTGGAGATGGGAAACAGTCCAAGAAACAAGCAACCGAGTGAGCTCGGGTCAACTGTAATACTGTTTCCTGGCACAAGATATTTCTGTGTGATTAAAGCAAGAGTGCCAGGGCAAGTGTTTAGCACTGCCGCCCATTAAAACCACCCACAAGCTGTTTGGCCTTTTATGTTTGATATAGTAAATAGACTGCAGTCATACCAGGGCTCCTCGGTCTGCAGGGCACTTAAAGGGCTTTGCAGTGCATTGCAGCACTAATACACACAAACACACACTCTGACAACCTGTTTGAAAACCTCCTCTTCAGGTCAGGGTTTCATCAGATCTCAAGTATCAGGGAGTCTAAAGAAGCATTTGCCAATAAATGAATAGATAAGGCAATAAATAACTTGATAAGCACATAAAAATCTCTTTTACCTGCAACAAAGTAATTGCAGAATCCACAGACTTTAAATCCCACCAAGCAAGTGATGTAAAAAACTCTTATGGAAAATTACAGCCTTTAGAAAAAAAGACGAAACATCACACCAGGGTTTTGTTTCCACGTTCAAATGATTATTTTGTTCGTATTGAACAACTTAAAGCTCCCTGGAGTCGCAGTCACAAACCTTGAGGGAGCCAAAAACTCATATATATATATACAAAAAAAAAAAAAAGTGGTTACTATAACAAGGAGCTCAGATTTAGCTTCGAAACTCCGGCATCATATTTCAGTTCTCAGAGGGAATTATGAAAGAAATCCTTAGTGGAAAATTACATCAGAACTGAGAGCCACTGGAGTAGAAGCTCACTGAGAGGTGAGGCAGGTTTTTGGCTCTTTATTGATCAAAAACCGTGTCGATTCCCTCTAAAATGTGCACGTCACAGTCATTTTTTTGTAATCGGGCTTAATAAATCTGCTCATTTTCAATGTAATCAATCAGTCAGAGCAGATTTATGGGCTCGTTTTTACCCAAGTCTGGGTCTGTGCCGGCCTGTCAAGACCGAACACATGTGCATCCTGGACCAGAATACTCCGAATTATTTCTAATCGCATTTTAGTGAAGCTCCAGAACAGAGAGAGGGCAGCTGGCTGAAGCAGGAAACTGACTGACGTAGCTTTCTCCGCTCTCCCTCCTCAGTATGTGGACCTGAACTCCTCCAGGAACCTCCTCATCCTCGGCTTCTCCACCTTCAGCGGTCTCGTCTTGCCCACCTGGTTTCACTCCAACCCTGGCATCATTGACACAGGTAATTCTCAGACACACACACACACACACACACGCAGGCTCATAAAGCAAATGTGTCCCGACTGACTCCGTCCGTTAAACTGGGAACATGAGATTATTAAATCTACTCACATAATGACTATGTCCAACAACAAATTTATTTAGTCCTGATGATCGGGAGCGTGATTGAACGACTGAGGGCGAAGCGTTGGAAGACGTGCAGAATATGATTAACCTCGTCATGAACATCCACCCAAATCCTGCTGAGACTCCAGAACAGGATGAGAAATGAGTGAAAAAGCCCTTTGTGTGTTTTTTTTTAAATAGAGAAGGCATGAAAATAAAAAGAAATGTGGAAAAATGATTCCTATTTGTTTAAATGGTGAATGGGGAGATACGCTGTGATTTCTCTGAGAGGTGGAGGACAATAAAACTCAGAGTTCTTGCTTTGTGAAATAAATTATTGCATGGGTTTTTACTGCTTGGGCTCATAAAATCTGTCCTGTAAATGCAGTTTATTTGCATATAATTGCACCATTTCTTTTTTTTCTTTTCACACCCACAGCTTCCCATCGTTCTTGCAAAGTTAATGTTTAATTTCCTGAACCACAAAATGTCAACAGACACAGTCTGACGGGCCACATGCAAAGGGCACATGTTAAAACATCTGCAGCTTGCAGTGAACAACATGCTGACATGTGTTAACATGCGTGTGATGGCGTTTTTTTTCCCAACACGAACTGCACCCGAGCGAAGCCTTATCTGCACCTGAGATCGAGTTCAGGACCCTTAAACATCACTGACGATCCAAAAACCAAGAGATCAGAGGTCAAACACACTCGATCACATCAGGTGCACGTCCTTAATAATAACTATAATGGGTGAAAGAAAATAAGATTTGAGCCCAGATCATCATTTGTACCCTTATTTGTTCCCATGAGCTGCAAAATAAGACAATAAACACAAGAAATGAAAACAATACTTGGGAACAAAGTGGCTAAAAACATTCAAATTACATTTCAATCTGGCTTAAATGGTATCTTTTGACACAAGTTGGTCACTCTATAAGTGATACTGGCAAAGGAAAAATCCATGAAATATCTGTACTTATTATTAAAGAAAATTCTTAGTATCTGTAGAGTTCAGTTGTGCTCACACTTAGAGGATTTTTATAGAAAGAAATGTGGCTTCACTCTTTCCAGTGTAGCTTGTTTTACAAGTAATTTACAATATTTTAAACTTCCTGAGGCAAAAAATGCATTTTATAACTATTTTAGAAAAAAATACACGTTTAAAGAAAGTCACAAGTAAATCATTGTTAAACATATTAATTAATCTTTTATTTTGAAAAGCACACACCCAATTCATGGCTAACAATTGTTTTTGGTTCAAAGACTGAAAAATGCACCTTGGCACCGACGATGTTGTTTGTTGTTGAAAAAGCAAAGACAGAATCAGGAAGCGAAGCCAGAAAACTGACACAAAGTGGAAATCCTCTTCGGAGGAGCGACGGGCTGCGATGGGAGACTCACTGCTCCCACTGCTCCTCACAGATTACCTGTGAAAAGGAGGCGGCAGCGGTTCTGCCAGCATAAGCTCCTGAGGCCAAGGTGTTCCCAAATCCCAACGCGCCCAGATGGCAAACACTTGGCGACTTTCGGTCTTTATCTCAGATCTGAGACTGGCAAGGAGAGTTGTTTGTTTTTTTTTTTCTAAAAGTCCGACCTGACCTTGAATTTGGGATTATTTTCAAGTTATTTTTAAGAAAATCTTAACCCAAATAGTTGGTTTAATGATGAAAAAGTGAGTTAGTGAGAAAGTTGGGTCAAACCACTTGGCTTCAGGTAGGTGTAAGAGACCTTTTGGCCTGTAGAGGGCAGCAGCGAGGCTTTTACGGTCCTCACCCTGATTCTTTACTCTATCACACTTGACTTTTTGCTCGTTATCACCGGGCCGAGGCTGAGGGTGCAACTTTCATTCAGATTCTACAAACAGATGTTGTCAGACCGTCATAGGAGAGACTTCAGGGGCTTCTCTTGATCTCAAAGACCTGAGAAAACAAGAGTTAAAGAAGCAGAACTGTGCAGGTTGTTGGTGATTTTTAAAGGAAGACAAACCAGGAGGATCCCTTGATTTTTTATTTCTTATCATACAACTAAAACCCAATCATTTTACACTAAGTTTCAATTTTAATGTCACAGTTTCTCTGCAATCTTGTACAAATTACTCATTATAGATAAAAAAAGACATATATTTTATTACTGAGTGACTTAAATGACTTAAATTCTTCTAGCAGCTGTTATTCTGTTTTGTAAGTACTTCATAGTTTCTGAGTGCGTAAATATGTTGATGTTCATTAAAAACTTCTGGATTTCCCTGCAACTGAAAAGATATAGATGAAACTTCTGCAGTGAGAATTAGTTGTAAAAAGTTCTCGGATGTTTTTCGTTAGACTCATTTGCAGCACGGCAGCTCTTGAAAAGGTTCAGCGGAGAACATTTGGATATTCGTGTGACAGAGGACAAAATTGTCACACACCACCACCACCACCACCACCACCACCCGAGTTAAATCTGGGTTAAACTGGGTTTAGCAGCACCGCTGAGTCGATTGTGTCTTCGATGTGCACGGTTGGCAGTGTTTGTGGGCCTGACTGGGTGGTCAGGAGGCTGAAGGAAAACCAGTAGAGAAACTGGGAAAATGAAACTGGAGAAAAAGATATAAAAATTAAAAAACAAACAAACAGATAAAGTGTGCAAGAAAGAATTTAGCCTGGACATGATGCACACACACACACACACACACGTTCAGACAAACATACATGCGACAGGTTGAACCCAATTACCCCTAATCCAGCCACGCAGCATCACTTCGACAGATGCAATTAGACCATACGGAGCTTTTACAAACAGAACATCCGACAAGTCTGATCGATCAGAGATCTCAGAACCAATCGCAGATCAATAGAAGGCAATCAGTTGATGCCCCCCCCCCACCTCCCCTTTACTTTTGATGGCTACTTTTGACCGCTAATCACCGACTGGCTGCAGCTCCTGTGAAGTGCCATCAGAAGAGCAATCCTGTAGATTAGACAGCTCGTCTCTGCAGACATAACACCTTGATCCCATGAGTCATGTGATGCAAGTGTCTCCCAGGAAAGTGCTAATCCGGAGTTCAACACTGGGCATGAGGGCTTGTCTGGTTTTCTCAGGTCTAGGCTGCTTACCTCTCAATCCTCTTGGCACGGTGCCATGTCACTGGCTGTAAGCTGCCCGGCTCAGATAAAGCACCCTTGCCCCAAGTTTTTTTTTCTCCCCCACCCCCCCCCAAGCTTCAACACTTAGCGATAGCGGTGGCGCACACAAGACAAGGCCTGTCAGCGCTCATTGTAAACAGACTGCCGCTCGCCCGGGCGTCTTTAGATGTACAGGCTGCCGGGAATTAAAATCGACTCAGCGGGTGCCTTGAACTTTTGACTGCTGCCTCTCTGGGCAGGAAGTGTGTGGTGTGTTTGGTGTGTGTGTGTGTGTGTGTGTGTTTGGATGGGTCCTTTGAACAACAGTACGTTCAGAGTCGAACTGCGTCAGCGCTTTTTTATTTGCAAAACTTGATTCAATTGCGTTTCATTAGGCTGCTTATTGCCTGAGGGGCATTATGAAAGCGGGGAATCGGACATGCAGGCATCCGCACGCTGAATGGCGCTCTGTATTCTCCCCATGTGCTGCTGCCTGCACATGCCACAAGAAAGGCCAACTCTGACTCAGGAGGACACTGGAGTTGCCGCTGAAGTCTGGTGATTTCCAGAGGCCGCTCCTCAGTCACCGAGCGACTCCGATGAGTTCAGATATCCGGGTGTCTGAGGACCACGAAACTTCCCGGGACTCTCCTGAGATGCTCTGCCGACTTATTACCTCCTCACCTCTGCCAGGTCTCCAGCAGGGCCTCTGAAGGGAGATCAGTGCAAAGTATCATCAAAGTTTCTCGTCCTAACTGTTTCTCATCATTGACTATGCATTAGAAGTATCCAAAATACATTAAATCAAACTTATAGGTTACTGGAGAAAGATGATATTTCAGCATGTACACGTTTTTTAAGGTAAACTGTTAAATACAAAAACACATTTGAACATCTAACTTGTGCGGTTTTCAGTCAGGCAGATCGTCTCCAGTGAAGACATTTCGCTTTTACAGGTTTGACGATGTCCCAGTTTTTTAGGATTAAATGATCACATTATGTTTAATTTCTGTTTTACACAACATCCTGACTTTTTGGGAATCAGGTTTGTACGACCCAGGAAGTCCAGAGAAAATAAGTAAATGAGTTTAAAGGCTTATCTGATGCCAAAATGCCGAACAGTGGTTTATAAGATTACGAGGACAGGATTTTTTACTGCTATTGAACATTGTTGCTTCCTCCCCTTTCACTGCAGTTGAAGAAAAAATGCTGATAAAAATTGGAAGTGGACATAATGTGGGAATTTGCAGGAATTCCATTCCTTCCATCTCCTCCCTGAGACGTATATCTTAAAACCTTCTGTCAATAAAACTAAAGCTATTTTCTTGGCCTGATATCACTCAGGCTGAGTGAGAAAATATGTTCGTACGGGAACTTCGTGAGCGGATCCATGAACTGTTCGGACGTTTTTTTTCAAAACATATTTGCACTCAATCTTTGTCTCATGAAAATGTCAGATTGAGAGATATTAAATACAATATTTATCACTGTTTCTCTACAAAAATGTCCTGCACCACCCAAAGTCTGACCTCTGTGTGGAGAAAAAAAACGTTATTTCACCAGCTTTTGAAGGGTAAAGATGAGATTTTTTATCGTCTTAATAATCCTTTTCTAGGAATAAAAGAGTTGGACCAGGTGATCGTTGTGCTCTTCACCACACACATGTTCATCGGAGGATTCTTCGGGTTCATCCTGGACAACACCATTCCAGGTGCTGAGCAAACACTGATGATTTATGGACGCACGAGCCGCATTAACTGCTATCAGTTAACACTATCTTCTTCTCCTTTCCAGGCACTGACAAAGAGCGAGGCATCAATAGCTGGCAGGACCAGGTCCAGGAGACGAGCAAAAACATGTGCGACCAGTCGTGCTACGATATCCCTTTCTGCAACGGTGTTTTGAAACGCTTCCGATGCTTCCAGTACCTTCCCTTCCTCCCTTCGTACAAAACCACCCAAACGGGAAACTCCGGGTGATCATACGGCAGAACGAACACCGGCGGTTTGTGAGCAGTTAAAGGGGAGTCGATCAAAAAAAAAAAAAATAAGCCACTTTCTAACTTTAACATTAATGACACAAATTTTTTTTTTTTAATTTTCTTACGGAACTTTTTTTTTTTTTTTTTTTTTTACGAAACATCACTGTGAGGTCAGAAGTGTTAACCGTTGATCCGCCGTGACGACTTTAGTGCAGGTTTGCTGATTGGATAAAACGAAAAAAAACCCATAAAAACTGTCAAAATTTGTTTCTTTAACACAAAATAAATCTTGTTACCGTTCGTTTTTAAAGCGGAGTGTTCGTGACACTTTAATGCATCCTGGCATTGATCAGCTGCCACCAGAGACATGAGTACTGATCCAGGACCAGCCTGGCCCTCTTTACTACGACTTTTAAACAACTCTTAGGGAATTTAAATAAAAAACAGCACAATGAATTAATTTCTGTTAAATAAAATTATATATTCTAAAGCTTGTATCTTTTATTTTACTCTAAATTAGATTTATACGTCCTTTTTGAACACTAAAACACTTTTTGTTAAATTTTTAATGTAAAGCTGAGCTGCTGTGTTTTCTCTTGCACAACCAGAAAAGCCCCGTTCACGTTTATTTTTTAGTGTTATTTTGTGTTTTTTGGTTCATAATGCACTTGTATTTTTTGAACAAGCAAAGAGCAGCACGACACATTTAAGAAACATCATCAGTCATCTTCATTTTAATTTTAGCAGGTGCATTTATCACAAGATTATCAAATAAACTAACTTCACTAAATAAATTTCAAGTGCTTCATTAGAAACAGGTTTTTTTAAAGCAGGTGTATAATTTTATGATGTCCTGTCTGCAGCATGAGTCAGTGTCCTCATAAAACATATGCAAAGACATAAACTGGACATACTCCTTCAGTTTGTGCAGGATATAAATACATCATTTTGGTACATATTTTTGGTGTTTTTTATAGACTTTCAGCTCGTTTTTAACTCGTTAAACTTACTCAGTAAAACTACTCTGTGCTGCCGGTGTCGCTGTGGTTGTTATTGAGAAAAACGTAGCACACAACCACTTGGAGATGTCGCCCTCTCAAAACTGTTGTAGAGTATCTCACTTTTTCAACACCGATCTCGCTTCTGACTTTTCAAAGCGCAACAGTTGAAATAAGAAAAAGGAGATTTAGAGGGATGGAAGAGAAAAGATCCCTGAACTCTTTCACACTACATTAAAAACACTAAAAACACACCGCCGTCCCGCCAGGAAAAGTGAAACAAGCCTGCATGACCGCAGATGGAGATGCTTTTTTTACACGAGTGAAGTTTCTTCTTTGCCAACATTCACCTGCACCGTGCTTTGCCTGCAACCATCTGACGACTCACACGCAGTAAAAAACGAGGAAATGTCTTATTGTTCGAAGGTGGCTCGACAAATGCCTTTCTTTCTTTTTTTAGATAACATCAGAGCTGCTTTTAGTGATTTATCGTGTCTGAACATGGAGGCCGGTGTAAAGACTGAGACACTATTTCATTAATGAGTCACAGAGCTCCTGAAGCTTAAGTCCAATTTCAGTCGGATCATTACTACCTCATCAAGAACAGTAACTTACAGGAACAGATACATGGAGTTATATATATATATAATATAATATATGTATATTTAAAAAAAAAGTGTTTTCTCTAATTGATGTAATTAAGGTTACTTGTTCATTTGTGTTTTGTCACTTTCTACAAGTGAACAAGAATATATGTAAATGTATGTAATTGTACTAATTGTACTATAAAATTGCATTAATCGCCATGTTTATGTTTATATTTATTATAAAATGTTATTGTACTAATTGTTGTACTATAATTTTATTAATGAATAAATAGCTTAATATTTATTTAAAAAACACAACATTTATGTTATTAACTTCTCAAATGTGTCAATAAAGTTGTTAAATATGTTATAAAGTTCATCTTTTTTGAAACTCACAACATTCAAAGATATGATATTTGATTATAAGTGGGTTTTTTTTATTTATCTCCACAGATTCAAATCATAAGGACATGATTTTGTGTGTGTGTGTTCCATCAGTGTATATTAGTCACTCTCTTATACGGGAACAAATAAACTACTATCACATTACAAAATCAGTAAAATTGACCACATTAGGAGAGATGATCATTTTATTAATCCATAAAATTTAGAAGAAAAAACTTTTAATCTTGTTATTCCATAGACTTCTTAGACAATTCTTTGCTTGTTCATATGAAGCAAAGCTTAAATAGGTCAAACTTCAGTAGGTTTTCCTTTCAGTTTTGGCCACTTGGGGGCAGTAAAAAAAGAACTTTGATCATAACATTGACATATTATTCTTTAAATCAATAATCAATACAGTAAACTTCTTAGAAAACAGCTGCTTATTTACTATTTTTGACGTTACAGAGAATTAATTTTATCTGAGATCATGTTCTGACCAACTGATCACATTCACTCCTTTTTTGTGTACTTTGTGACTATTTTGACTTTTTAATGTTCCACTATCACCTGGCTGGTCACAATCACCTTCAATCACAGTGATTCAAAAAAAAAAAAAAAATTGTTACAATTTTCTAAAAATATCACGAAATTCAATATATTATAAGAAAATGAAAGAAAATTATTTTTTATATGTCATTATGTAGTAAAAACAAAGACATTTTTTATCTCAGTGGAATATTTGAGTGATTTGCCTTTCAGTCTGAACGGAGAGTAAACAAAAGGTTTTTTCAAAAGTACTTTGCTGCAAAAAACCTGCTGCAACTGACAACAGTGCCGTTACAGCAGTGAAAGGGGACGAAATCAGAAGAATTTGAGGGCCAGACATCGAAAATAATGTGCTGAGACTTTGTAACGTTCACTCCAAACTGCAGAGGTCGTTACTGCAAAGTCATCAGTACCAGCGATGCTTCTCACAGCAGAAACTGTCATTTGATTTGTTCATTGAGCATCATACAGATTAACAGAGCTTTATGTAAAGTTCCATCTAAGACCGAAGCAGTTTTTGTGTAGTGAAGTACTTTTATAGCCTTTGGCATCTGACTAGTGGCATGATGGGTGGCACGTTCATCATCCCTCTTCTGCTGACTCTGACATCTTTATAGGTGAGCACATCTCTGTACGCCCAATAAAAATCATTCATCTCCATCTCTGAGGGATACACAGAAAAATGGTGGTAATTATATATCATTATAATTTTAACAGTGTGATTACACTTTTTTTTCTCGTCTGATGACGGAGGTGGTGCTGAAACGCAGTGACTGTAAGCACTGAGGAATAAAAGCCAACGTGCAAACACAAACATTTGTTTGGAGAGAGAAGTTCAAGTCCGTAAACCAACATGATCGATAAACATGCACCAAAAATCAGCATCTCGACACCTAAATGCCCTCAGTGTCTGATCATTTTTTATGTCCTTTTTTAAAAT
>JAQNCA010000028.1:23718585-23732277 GCA_029783725.1 Acanthurus tractus
TGTAATGTCCTCATATGAGTGTGCAGGGTCTCAGGAGGTTACTGAGTCGGGATTCACTCTGCAGAAATCACAGCTGAACTGTAAAACAAACAAAAAAAAGGTGTAAATCTGCAAATTAAATGTCAGGTAACAGTTTGCTTTAACATTTATACATAAAAAGAGATCAGGTTACTGTGCAGAGCGCAGAGCGAGGACGCTTCTGCAGAATGAAACGATGACTTCCTCTGAACTGGATGCCCTCTTTAAAAAAAAAAAAGAAAAAAGAAAAAAGAAAAGCCACTATTAAAAAAACACACTGTTTGATCTGGGTTGATTAATGGCTCTTCTCTTCTGTCACGTCTGCGAATCACGGCAGGTGATTTATGAGGCTTACTGAATCGGACGGTTAAGCCAGTAACTGTTCCTCCTGAATCTTTCCACAGATATCTCAGCAGCTGGCATCAGTGATGAATGCTGGTTGTCGATGCTGCGTGTCAAATAGACTGTGTGACTCATGTCTTAATCACCGCTCACGCCTCGCTGCACATCTCTCAATTGTGTTAAATAAGATCCATCACTGACACATTATTGTGCGACAGCTTTACTGCTTGAATTGTAATGTTCTCTTAATGTTCCAGATATTTCCCTCCCCCCTCCCGTCCTGTTTTTTTTCCTTTCACATGCAAGATGTTGCATTTTTTTGGGGGGGGGGGGGGGGGCTGCACTGAATGGAATGATAAATATGTCTTTTTTTTTTTTCCTCAGTAACTCATATTGATGTTTAAAAAAAAGCCTCTGGCGATCAGTGTTATCTAAAGTCCTGTGGGTTTGGAGCTGGAAAGATTAACCAGCTCATCCGTCATGCTTTATCTCTTTGATGATCATCTCCGAGGTTGTGTTGGGTTGAGGAGGTTCAGGCACATCGACCTTCAGGGTCACATGTTATTGGCAAAACTAAATTTATTTGGTTTGGTTATGGAACTTGTTTTCACGCATTCTGAGAAATCTGATTACTTAATGGACTTTATATATAACCAAAACTGTTATATAAAAAGTGTATTGGAAAATTTTTTGAGGTTGAGGTCCGAAAGTTTTCGATCAGGAGTTCACATTTTTGTTTTTTCAACATTGAAAGCTGCAGAAAAACAAAAACAAAAACCAAAAACTGTACAACTGCACAGTTTAGCGTACTCACTCACCATCCAAGATAAAACCTTAGACAGCTGTTTTTATGGACTACGTGAAATTCCCTCATCGAGATGCTGATGGAAGACGTTTTGTCAGGCAGGTTCACTTTGTCACAGTGGGGGTTCATACGTGATTTCTGGTGGTGCGAGATTATTTTAGAGCCATTTTCAAGATTTATTTCAATAAATAAATTAGATTAATTAGAGAAAAACAGTCCACATGACTCGTGTTTCCTAACCGATGGAGATGCCATGATGAGCTTCAGAGCTTTGTGCAGTCACAGCTCCTGCAGGTAGACAAAGAAAAGAGTTTTTCATGCTGATTTTTAAACAGTTAAGCACACATGGTCAGTAAAAACGGCCTCATGTTAGAGCGTTTGTCTTATTTCTGCAGCAACAGGACGTTAAATGTCCCAGAAAAAGGCCTGCCTGCAGTCTTTGGACTTTGCACAAAGTCTGGCTTTAACTCCGCCTTAGAGGTCGTTAGTTGGAAGCCTTTACAGGAAATACAGTAATCTGTCTGCAGATATGCCCGCTGGAATTCTGGTATTTGCGTAACATTTGGGATAACAACAAAAAAAAAAATCATTGAGAACATTTAAAATGTGTCAGATGAGCCCACACAGGCTTTTCTGAGACTTTAACCAAGACACACCGTTTATTAATTTGGCAGGAATTCCTACAAGCCTTGTTTAGCCTACAGCACCAGCCTGAACCGATCAGTTCAAAGATTCCTCTGACCCAGATATGGACTGGTTTGTGTGTAAAAGGTGCAAATGAGTGTCGTAAATGCAAATAAGGAGATCAGTATCACATGATACTTGGTGTGAAAGTGTGAACCTGAAGCCAATTTGACGTATTCGTCAGAGGAAATTAACACCACTTCCTTAAAGCTACTTCTCATTCTCTCTCTCTGGATTAAATTTATAAACACAACATTGGAGTCTGAGATAAGATCTTCTGATACGATTATACTTTGCGTGATTTATTATTCATAAATCTCGCAGAAATCATGAGCGTCATCAATCACAATTTCCTACTCTGTCGCACCCGTCGGTTTTTTTTCCATCAAGCACTAAATAAATCAAATACTTCAATACCATATTCTTTTCAGATTACAATGCTGATTTAAAAATCATAAATAATATCAACTTCTTGTATGTAGAAAACAGGAAGCCGGTCATTTACCGGTTCCACCGTCTCAAATGCGATTTTCTGGTTTTCTGTTTCATGTCACTGGAAATCAGATATGCGAGTTATGTTGGTCTTATTTCCACTGTGGGCTCGAAAAACTTTAAGGCTTTTTATTTTACAAATCACCAGATTAAATCATCAATCAATTCTTCTTAAAACAATAGAGAAATGTATGAAACATTCAAGTTCTTATCTAGCTAATACGGTCTCTCCGTAACAATTCGGCGGCATGTTAATTCCTTCCTGCGTCTTTAGAGTCAAATCCAGTTTATGTTACGTTTCACTTTGTTCCAGTATTTTCAGTTTGGGCCATTAAAAGACTTATTTTAAGTGGAAATTATCGACTTTTTGAGAGTGTGGAGTCTGCGGACGCTCACGTCAGCAAACTGGCAACCACTTCAGCATCGAGAGTTCGTTAAATATTCTCCTCCGCTGGTGTTAAACCGAATATGAAAAGACAGTCTAGTGGTTTGTGCTTTAGCCAGGAGACAGGAACTAATAGTGTGAACCAGCTTTGAAACTACGGAGCTTCTTTATAATGAACCTCTCTTCCATGTCCTCACGAGGTTGTTCCGGAGGTGGCCGTTGCTGGTAGTTGAGGTCGTTGTGGACTCATTATTTTGTTTTGGATCACGAAATTCCTCTTAAATCACGTAAAAAAAACACTTGTAAAACCTTAACAAACACATCCACTGGACTAGGGGCAAAAATGAGGTTTTGCAGAGCAGTAAGTGTTAACACTCCGGGAGTTGCGGATGAAACCTCACACCGTTTCTGTGCAGACTTACTGGAAATGTTTATGAAGTGTCTCAGCATGGGTTTCAGCTTCTGAATACAACGTTACATTCAAAGCTGAGGCCTGAAAAAAAAAAATCATCTCAATTTAATATCCCACTTCACGCTAATTACATTAGCTTGAGCGGGATTTAATGTCAGGATTTTGATGGTTTTCATTAGTGAGGTGAATTTTCAGTTCACATCTTTGCAGCAGCGTGCTGTTGCTCATTAAGTCAATGACATCAGACACGAAGTGTGCAGTGATTGGTGGGTTGTTCTTTCTTGCACTGAGACATCAGACTCTGTGAGGAACGCTAACGTTGTGGCGTAGCTTTACTATAAGTGACCTTCGAGGTTCGGCTATACGCCTCAGGTCTTCGTGGCTGCGTGTAAATTCAAATCATTAACCGAAGCTTTAGGCCCCTCATACATTCGAGACTTCTGGATATCTTAAAAAGCATAGTCATCCTAAGAAATGAGCCATCCATGTGTACATCCGACTCCGTACGGATGCTGCGGGGCATTTAGATGGGTTCGATTTGTCTCATGTCCGTAGAAATAATGCATCTGTTTGTTTCGGAAACTGTTGTTTCCGCTTGATCAATTCTTCCTTGAGCGAGGACGGGAAGCCGCTTGGGATGACTGATGCAGTTACCAAACGTATCAGTCATCTCCGCTGTGCAGTCGACATCACGGTGAACGTCACAGCAGCGTTGCTGCGAGTTTTGGATGCAGTGCAGTAAACTTAAACGCTTCCTTCTGGTTTTAAGAGTTGTTAAATGCAATTACAGTCAGTCTGACATGTTTATTTCATTAACACTGGATTCAATCCTTCCTGCTGACTTTAATAGGGACATTCATGATGCACACGAGACTTTTACAGCAGCTTTTCCTTCACATTTCTTAAAGGAAGGTTGTTGTTTTTTAAAATCCTTTTTCTGTAACGAGAAGCTTCTTGAATGTCACATGTTAGCTAAGAACAGGGAACATCTAATTGGAAAAGTTGTTATTGAATCAGAAACTGATCAAAAATAAATTTAAAAGGGATGTTTAAAGTCCAGGAAAACATTTCGCAAAATACCACTAATTATTTGCACTAAAAAGCTGCAGCTGAGGTTTCAATTTCAATTTTATATCATATCTGTGAAATCTAATTTACCATCATCTGCTAACTAGTTGCAAAAAAAAAACAGAAAACAGAAAGGAAAACAGAACCAACACATGAGGCTCATTAGCAGCACCATTGTTTGCTTCTTGTGGAATGACGGAAACAGCATCTTAGATCAATTTGATATGATTAGCTAGTCAATAATGAGCCGTTTAACATCAGGCCGACAGCTGTTTAACTGATCTCAGCACTGAATCACAAGAACAAAAATTTCAAAAGATTACTTTTGAAAGTTGAGGACCTTCTTTGCAAGTGCTGTTGGTTTATTCAGGCGTGAGACGAGGTGGAGGATACACAACGTGACCCTCTTCCTCGTCGTCCGGGGCCAAAATTCCCCCTCTGTTAGTGCATATTAACCAGATCTGTCCTCACAGTTATTTGTTGACATAGTAATGTGTGTGGCTGTATGAAAGACGTAAAATAAGCACTTCCTCTCCAAGTAAAACAAGAGAACGCAGTCATGAAATGCACTTTATCCTTATCCTCCTCCCCCTCCTGCTCTCAGTAGCGAGATCAGATTTCCTGCTGGACACCAACGGGATTACTTAATTGCAGCTAAAGCTTCAGTAGTTCAAGTTTAAGCTTCCGTCCGAAGAGGCAGCAATTTATTTAAGTAAATTATGTCTGCGTCCTCTCTTGAGTTTCGTACAAAAAGAAAGGAAAGACAGCACATTTCCCGGTGAAGGAGGGATCGTCCGAGCAGAAAGCGGACATAGCAAGGACGCCGTAATTCTTCAGTCACACATTGTGGCTCTCAGGGCAAAATCTCAGAGGCGGTAATCTGATCAAGCCAGTGCTCTCTGTCTCAAACAACAAATGTCAGGAGAAAATTCCTCTGAGAAAATGTAGGATAACAACATCTCAGTCACAGCCAAAGGACACTCGCCCGAGTCCAAGCTTGAAACAGGAATCTGGTGTTTGTGTCGGAAAAGAGCACCTCTGATTTGTTTTTCCTCTCTGTTGTCATTGTTTCCTTAGCTACACTATTGATTGTGTTTTCATTATCAAGACCTCTAATCTTCCCCAGATCACTGACACTAATTTTGGGTGGAAGTACTGGAACATTTGGTCCACGCTAATCTTTCAAACGAGTGTTTTAACGCCGAAGGTGTTTCAGATTCTAAAGCTAGTTAGGGTCTGATTACTCCAGATTACTGTTTGTTTCCTGTTTTTCTCTGCACAATGTTCCTACACACACACACACACACACACACACACGAAAACAAATTGTCCTCATGATAAAAGACCAACTCGTTGGATGTTAGGGGAAACCACACTCATTTAGTAATTTAGCTATAGCTTTGTATTGTGGCAGCTTGCTGAGCACTGGCACCTTAAAGTGGTTTCATTGCGTTCAGTCTCTGTCTGTCCAGCTGTTGGCAAAGCACATCTGCAGCTTTGTTCAGCAAGCAAACACACGCTATTGAAGGTCCTTAAGACTTCAGTATGTATTGGACTTACTGCTTATTCAACATAGTGGTCACTTTGGCCTTAATTTTGCATTCGTTGTGCAGTGAAGCATTAATGTCTCACGTTGTATCTGACTGACATTTGTTTACTTTTAGCTCATCTGCCCTTCAGGCATTTCGGTTCTTTGTAGCAATGCACCGAACTTAAATAGCAGATTAAATAGCAGATAAATCCCTATTAAATAAAGCTTAATTTACATCTTAGCATTCATTGTCTGCATGAGTTTAAATAATCCAGTCCTCGCAGGCTGCCAGCTTGAGCCATGCAAAAGATTTTAGGAGTCAATTTGAAATTTCATAGATTTAAAAAAGGTTCTGAAATGTCACCAATACAGTAATGTTTTCTTTTTTAATACATAATTACCATGTTTATTGGAGACAGTACTGACGTGTGCAGCAGTCAGAATGGCAGAGAAGTGCCTCTCGAGCTTCTGGCTCTTCTCTGTTACCATGATGATGTGCTTTGTCGGAGGCAGCAGCTCTAAGTGCCCCTCAGCAAACAGCAGCTACAGCAGACACATTATTCAGAGGATAATTTGATTTACGCATGAAGTAAGTGAGCTCTAGTTGCTTGAAAATCAATAGGGTTTGTCCAGGTTTTGTACAAAGGCTTTGGTGCTGAAGCCTCTCAGCTCTGCTGTTTAATGACTTTAAATTACTATTAACAAGCAGTATTTTTACATGATGGGTTTATAGACAAATATAATTTATTTGCAGTACGTCTGACTCGTTGCAAGCTCAACACAAAAGTAAAAAGGCATTTGGATAAATACTTGAGCAGCTGTTTGTGGTTTTTAATGTGTTTACTTGTTGGATATGAAGGTTTTTTTTTTTTTATTTGTGCAAGTGCTTCCTGGTCGACTGCAACCTGTCTGTTCTTCATAGTGTGTTGTGTGGGAAAGAAGCTTCTTACTTCAAAAACCTCTTGATATTTAGTGTTTGAAGCAGAAGAGAATGTTGGCACAATATACAAAGTATGCAGTGGTATAAAAAGTTATAATAAAAGTCCACAAACAAGATCATGTTCCCATAAATTCCAGTACCATCATTAGATGTTTTGGGCAAAAAGCTCTTCTTCAGACAGATGTCTACAGAAAACATAGCAAACATCTGCCAGAGGACAGGCTTTTGCACTAAACATTTCATTGTGGTATCTGAGTTAAATTTTATAGCAGAATTATCTAGTTTGCAAACTATTTCTCCATTTACATTCTATCCAGCAACAGAGTGCAGCTTTGTAAACCTGTTTACGCATAAACCCATCTTGTTTAAACTACATAATTTGGGGAATAGATTCCTGTTGGGAGGTGAATGTGAAAAAATGAGAGTTTGGATTTCAGCTACATAATGCAGAGTTTATCTAATTTAGAAAAAACAAAAAATACAACCAAAAACAACAAAGATACTATTAAAACTGATCAAAGACGCAAAATAAACCTATGAATGAAACATGAATTCGAAACCCTTGGTCGGCTGTAGTCTGGATGAGCTCTCGAACATCTGGACGACAACAGCAGCCTCCAGTTTCTTTGCACAGCTTTTTTCATCTGCCCCATTTTAATCCTAGTTATAAAACATGGGAACTAATGTCACATGGCGAAATTCAAAGCAGTGATCTAGACAAAAGATTAGGATAAAATATCTTTCCCTTGGACCTAACAGGCAGCATGTTGCTATGGTGGGCTAATGTCATGCAAGGTCCTGTGTTCAGCTTTTATGAGATTATGCGGTTAAGAGAGCCACGAGGTCGGCGATCTGGAGAGCCTTTTTAGCCAATGATGCCTTGGGTTCAAAGTGGTGGTGGAAAATGAGACGAGGATAATCATCCTCAGCATCAGTGTGATGAGGGTGAGCAGGCTCACAGGCCCTGAGAGCCACAAAGCACCTGGCAGTAAAAAAGGACCCGGTGCCTCGGTTTGAAGGTTTGCATCTGACCGTTCGACTCTTTTGGTCTCATATCAGCTTGTCCTGCTGCTCTGAGAATAGAAGTCATCTATTGCATTATGAAAAACACAACGACAGCATTGTCATTAGTGCCAGAAATAAACGAGGAGCATCTCCAGCGACGGGAAATCGCTGATGTGACTGCTGCTGTGACTTCAGTCACATAAGGTTACTGAGAGAGAGAGTCACAGAAACACTGAGACGATTGAGTCATTTTGCTATTCTCTTCTGAGGCTTTGTTTACTGATATGTTTGGCCCGAGCCGCATGTTGAGACTCCACATGCATTCTGTAACTTGTAGAAACAAGATGTATTTGTTTTTGGACCACTGTTATTTAACCAAGATGTTTTCCCATCTTTTGCCTTGTAGAAGACAGCTCACGATAAGGAAAGAGTCATTGCACAACCATGATGGGTTTTAAACAAGCAAGCTTTATATGCATCAATGAACTGCATCATGGAACACTGCGCTGGTGTTTGAGCCGTAACTCTGACCTTAAACAATGCATCACAATCAGTTACAATCTTAAAGTTATAGGATACATTTGTTATGGGTTACAAACTATGTTAATATCAATAAGAATATCTCCGCATTCATAAACTGCAAGAGCAGTTATAGGTTAAAAAAAAAAAAAAAAGGCTACAACAGTTGATAAACTCTTCTTGCATATAAAAGTTTGAAAATTCAAACTGAATTTAGGACTAAAATAATTCTGAGCTTTGTAACTGTAAACATAAATAAACCAAATTAAGTGGTTGCACCCCTGTTTAATCATATTCTTCAGGCTCAAAGTATTGTGCAGTCATGAAACCCATAGATTTAGTTTTAGATAAAGAAAAATCCAAAATTGTTGGATGTAGTCAAAACTTTTAAATGACCCCAGTATGAACCTGTAGTTGTAGCACTGTGACCTCAGAGTGCCGCAGCAGGGATCTTTTGAATGTTTCCTTATTCACTCAATCCCACGTATGGCTGCAATGCATTTTCATATGTTTTCTCTTTGTCTAAGAACACATTTTCTTGGCACCATCCCGCCCTGTATTCATACCTGGAAGACATCCATTACAAGTATTGTTGAAACTTGAGGAGCTCTATGATAAATAATAATTAGTGGGATGATTCACACAAGCATCATCCCCCAAACTCCAGGACTCTACAAAAAAAAAACAAAAAAAAAACCAACATCTTCATGCTTAACATGACTGTCAGAAGAAATATTTACATCCCAAACACACAGAAAATGGTTTAAACAAACAAAACTGTTTAAACTGCCGCTAAAATTCAGCCACAGTTTCAGAATGAAGAGGGGAAAGCGAAACAACTCAGGGATAAACTTACTAAAAGTGAGCTTTATGAAAAAAATTATACCAACAAAACAAAACAAAAAGCTGAACAAATTAACCCAAAAAACTAAGAAGAAACAAAAAATAAACATTGAAAAAAATGAACCAGGAGCAACATCAGCACCAGACAGACAAACTGACAAAGACAAAGGAGAAACAGACACTATATACTCACAGGGAACCATTAGACACAGGTGGGACAATCAACACAGGTGAAACACATCAGGGCAGGTAATCACAAAAAGGAGGGAAACTCAACAAAAAGACCCAAGACAAGGGTAAATAAAATAAGAAAATAAACCAGGAAGTAGCAAGACTCAAACTAAAAATCATGACCAAGATTTTATTGTCTGATGTGTTAAGTTTTACAGAAAACATTGTGCAAACCACTAATAAATGGGTGCATAATATATAAAGCCAATAGGTAACAGCTACAAAGTTATTTTTTGATGGATACAAAAAACGCTTTTGCATATTATTGCCCCCTTACATGTAAAATTTTCACATAGTTTGTACGACAGTAAGTTGGAGTCAATAATGGATGGATTTGAAGGGTTTTCAGGACATCACGGCGTGGAAACAGCTATTATTTAGTCCACTTTGCACACAATTTAAAACTAATCAGCAAATCCATTTTTGTCGGCCCTTTCTTCACATCTGCTCTCATTTTCCCTCCTACTTTGTAAGTTCAAGAACTTTCCTTGTGCAGTTATATCTTCATTTTAGTTCTTGAGACCCTTGACATGTTCTACATATAACTTAATTTACAGAGCCAGTCAACGGTGGTGGTATGTGAACATGATAAATTATGTCTTAAATTATACAGGAGAGTTTTTGAAAGTACATTAGGAGTGAATTAGATCCATACTGTAAAGGTTAAAGGTTTGAAAGGAGGTGCTGAGTGAGCAGATGCAGAAGTTCTTGTGTGAGATTTGTAGTTGTAGGTCTGCTCTGAACCTCTTAGCAACGAGTTAGACAATCTAACTCAAGAGCACAAGAAAAGAAAATGCAAGTTCTTTAATCCACAGAGACGTTTACAGTTACAACCTGTTGTTCATTTGTCAGCATCATCAACATCTTGGAAACATGAGTGGAATTTTTTTCCACAAAGCTAATTGTCAAATGTGGCCACGTTGCAAGCTCAGGGCTAGTTGTCATCATCAGAAATAGAAAGTTCTGGTTGGATTTTCAGCTCCTTCAGTCCACATGTCAAAGTGTCCTTGGGCAAGATGGTGAACCCTGGTATGTGTGAGCGTGAGTGAATCCTGATGAGTCAATGGCCCCGTCCACGGTGGCCTCCGCTACCATGAATGTGAGAAAGTATCAGTTGTGAGGTGCTTGAATCATGAAAAATTTCCACCTTAAATGCACCACAACAACACAGCATCCCTAAAGACTCAGGTTTCAAAACAGCCAGGTGGATTAAAAAATCAGAACATCAAATGACGATGAAGGCAACCATGAGCTCAGCTAGCAAACCAGCTAATCTGCAGCTAATCTGCTTTCAGCATGAGGAGTACAGATGTGTTCAGAAGATGGCAAAGAGACAAAATGTCTGATGATGTGGAACCAATTGCAAACGAAACAGCAAGGAGGAGTTTGACTGAAGCCACGAGACAAAAACCTCAAAAGCTTTTAAGTTGTGAATGATTTGTTTGTATGTGGTAACTTAAATATGGTTTTGTTTAGCCTGGTTTTTTAATCTCTGTGATGTTGCTTTGTACAATTAATGAACATTTATATTGTTCCTCAGTATTCTCAGTAAGCCCCACCCCCTAATCCACACACACAAACTACAACCCTTCTTAGCGATCAAACACGGTAAACAGCTCTAGACTAGAAATGGTGATGCTCAACATAGACCAGGATTTCTTAGTAAGAGCTGTTTCTTGTTGCTTTCAACTGTGTTGCAAGATGACGGGAGTCTTTCTGCATGGGAATCTGTCCGATTCCAAACGTCCCAACCCAATTTGCATTCATTACTTGTTTAATCTATTTGATTTTTTTGACTGATTGCTTTTGAATATGGTTTTTCAGCCAGTCCAGAAAAAATATTGTCTCATTTGCCTTGTGGTTTTGTTTGACATGAAGGCGTCAGCGGTCACTAATGCCTTCATGTCAGACTAATCCTTTAAACAAACAAAAAAGGGATAAAACAGGGTAGTGTCAGTGAAAGTGTTGAGTAAAATCCCCATTCACTGAAACTGGATACAATGAAAGTGTGTGTGAAGCTATGAAGTGAATGTGAGCAGCCAGCATGGTGCTCTGTTGTAACTTGAATACAATATTAAAAGCTGTATTACCTTGTTGCCCTTTGAAATTCATAAATATGCATCTTCCTCCAAAGACAAAAATAGTGATTTTGACCTCTTGACTTAAGATCACATGAAGAAACCATGTGGATTCACTTTGTCTCTACTGTAAAGCATTTGTAAAAGGCTCACATGTAATTTGTTTTGCATGTAGCACAGCTCCTGATGAATCGCTGAATCACAGCCAACAGATTGAAATAGCATATATAGCAAAAACCAGATGCAAGGATTCAGTACTAGCCAGGACCCGTCAATACATCAGAGTATTACATGAGTACGTTAATGACTTCAGTCTTCAACATGTATGCAATTTAAATAAACATGTTCTGCTTCTTATTACACCATGTTTGAAATAAAGACTTTTGTTTTTTATTGTTTGCCTTTGGTGATTACGGCACTTTATTTGATTAGCCAGGCTAATACTGCAGCATAAAAAAACACAGTTACAAATACAGTACAACAGTACAAACTCATGCTTATAACAACATCAACAACAGAAACAAGATTTTACAACATTAAGACACATCTAGTTGTCATGTTCGAAACAGATTTGGTTTGTTTCTGGTGTTAATTCATCAGTGTCCCTCCATTATCTAAATGCAGTGATATAAACCCTTTTACTGGAGAGGAAGCAAGATCGTTAATCAGTTTGTATATTGAGCAAGATACTTGTTTGGCTTTTACACACAGACTTGTAAAGATCAGGAAATGATACTTCTGAATGATTTTGGATAAACTTTAAATTCCTGAGACTGACTTTTGCAGCGGCAACACTTGTGTCACATGACTCGCAAAGGTGCATTCACCCATAATCCAATCAGATGTTTTGTTATATTCAGCAAATATTTCCTCACAGTCTACTTGTTGTACGTTTTCCTCTCACTCCAGTTTCAATCCAGTCTTAATATATAGCCTTGGCCCTGTAAATGGAAAACAAAGAAAGTGGCTTGAGCTAGCAGACCCTTTGGTTTCCATCAAATTTCTCTATTGGTTGGTTAGTTTGGTTGTATGTCCTGCTTGGCATTGCGAGGCCATGAATTTTGTAAGCATAGCTTCTAAAGAAGGACCAATTGGCTACTGAGTTCAAATAAAGAAACAAAAAACAAAACAAAAACAAATACCCCCAAAAATATCCCAAATCAAATTTTAGAAACCCTAACGTCATCTTTAAAGGAAAGCCACAGAAACAATTTCAGCTATTTCAAAATATGAAACTAATCCTGTCACCCTTTGTGTCGACACTTGGCTACATACATTTTTTTTTACTCATTTTTATCAAGTAAGTCAGTTGCAAACTTTCACCATTTCTGATGATAATTTCACTGACCATGCACAAAAATGACATAATCATCTGCATACACTGGTGTTTTAACTTCTGGGTGTACATATGGCAGGTTGTTGGCATATCAACCGAATAAAAGAGGTCCTAGTTAGGAGCCTCGTGGGGTGCCAACAGAGCACTCAACAGAAGTCTCATTTTAAATTCTTGCATTGACTTCTTATAGTTAGATGACACTGACCCAAAAGCATCCACAGTTTTTAGAGAAGGACGTTATGAGCAACTGTTGTAAAAACCTTTTATCAAGCCCAAGTTTTGATTAAAATGTCTTTATTTGTTGAAATAGTAGTTGTTTGCGTTGCATGTAATGGGATGAGACTTGATCTGAGTTTTAAAAAGTCAGTTAGTTGCCCAGTTATCATTTTCTCAACAATCTTGGATAACGTAGGTAAGATACTGATGAATCTGAAGTTCATAGCGGAAGTTGTTGGCTCTCCTGTTTTAAAAAATAAGAACTCCAACTGCACACTTCCAGGCATTTGGGAATATTGACTGATCATTGATGTAGATGTAGATGTATCGTAAGCATATGTCTTTTGTCTATGTGGTCTTTGTAAGGAAAGAATTTTGTTAAAGTTTCTTCTAGGAAATTCTGTTTTGGTTAAACACTTTTTTTGGTGGGATTGAGGGTTTATATATATATATATATATTTTTTTTTTGCACAATAGGTGCGGGAAAGGCTACACACTTAATTAAAGGTTTGGTTTAATGTGGAGATGATTTCTTTTCTTTTCCTTATTTCCTTTTTTTGGCATGTGGACCCCACATGTTTTTGGAATGCTCAACAGTCTGTTTCTCTCTTTGGTAGTTTGTTTATTTGTTGCAGTTTCTCGAATGTCTCATAAAATAACAGTTTAAAAGATTAGTCAGCTCAATAAAATCTGTGTGACTGGTTGCGTCAGAGGTCCTGCATGTTTTCTAATGTTGTCAGTTTATTGATCTCACAGACACTATCACTAACATGTACATTGCAGCACA
>JAQNCA010000028.1:23818185-23831755 GCA_029783725.1 Acanthurus tractus
AAGGTCACATGATTACCACACAAATATAGTTCCACCAAGAATTCAAAACAGCTTAAAGCTATTATTTTGTTCCCCTCTCACACACACACACAAGTTCTCATAACACACTTGTTATCTCTTAACCCTTACATCACCTTTACACATTCTGTATTCAAACTTGTCTTTACCCTCTTTTCTGTTTATTAGCTGAAGCTTAAATATCAGAGATTTTGAACATTAATACAGCAGCAAACAAGTCTGATATCTCCAAGAGGGCGTCGTCTCTCACCTGTCCCAGCGGCGGGGTTTGAGTGCGTGGGGGCTGGGCACTGGGAGGCATCATGGTGGGGATCTGGGGCTGAAGCTTGGGCACCTGGTTCTTGTTGAGAAGGAATGACTGAGCAGGCCTGAGGCTGATCTGTGGGACCGTGAAGCGCCGCCAAGAGAGGAGAGCGCGCGGCGGGGATTAGTCATGTGCTTTTTATAAACCAAAGAAAACAAACAAAACAAAACAAAAAAAAGATCTAATTCTGTGTCGTAGCTTCTGTCATGCCCTCATATCTCATAATCGCAGTCAGCGGACCGGCTACCAGTTAGAGGAGGAGGGGAGGGAGGACAGGAAGGACGGAGATGGAAGACAGAGCGACAGGAAGAGGAAAGACTGGCGGCCGGTTGTGCTCCTCAGAATAACGCGTCTTTTTATAATCATTGGGCATGAATTCACACTAGCAGGTGGGACTAAGCCCATTATGCAAGTGTGCTTATACTTAACATCACTTAATTGGAATATAATCATGAAATTTTAGTCGTTTTCAACACTTCAAAATAGTCCAACAACCTCCGGCTGGTCCCGGTTACCTCGTCTGCATTGAGCTGTCCTTTCTTGCTGAATCTTGGAGGCATGTCCTTGGACTGAACCTGCTGCTGGGCCATGTGGTTCTGGTTCTGGTTGAGGAAATGCTGGTTCTGAACCTGTCGCAGTTAGACGGATTTAAAGGATTAGTTTTTAAAATCGCAGCTCTGGGTTTTCAGACTAAGATCAACCAGCAGTCTGACGGATTACAGTTTTCACAGTTTGCTACGTTACCTGGTTGGACTTAACAAAAGACTTTGGCCCCATGTCGAACTGTGACTGTGGTGGAGGGGCGATGTGGCCGCCGTGGCCGTTGAAGAGCGGGTTGGTGCGATGGCGTCCCATAGTGGGCGAGTACCTATCCTGAATAACCCCCGGACCAGTTCCAATCCCACTGCCTGAGAGAACCAGACACAAAGGCCATGATGGATCAGATTTTACACATATTTTAAATTAAACGGTCGCTTCACGAAGGCTTAAGGTGACGAATAAAACCATTTTATGCTCCACAACTTAGAAATGGGTCACTCTTAACATGAACGTCGTGAGCTTTATGTTGACAGAATAACTGGTCGGTCAGGTCGTGACCTCAGGAAACATCAGCCGTACCTGGCATCTGTCCAAACATGTCCGCCAATCCCCCGAGAGTCTCCCTGTCCAGTTTCACTCTGTTGGGCATGAAGGGGCTTTCCAGGAAAAAGTCCATCCTCATCCCCTGAGACATGGGTGCTGGGATGAAAACACCCAAATCCTGCAGGAAGACACGCAACAAAGAACTCGTCTTAATATTTTAACATAAGCTTGATTTTCTTTTAAAGCTTCATGCTGAACATTATTTTTAGTTGAAAACTTCCTGTGCATACTTCGTCGTCAGTGCAACGTCCTGCTGAATCAGTATTCATGTGTTTCTGCTTACTGATGTGCAGAAAGGGGCTTTTTGTAAAGGACAAGGAAATGAATATGCAAAACAGTAGAGGGCAGCACTTTGCTGCTGTCGTGTCTAGTCTGCTTCCTGCTTGCCACAGCCTTGACTTACAGTGACTTCAACAAGCTGCAGGGGGGGACGTAGTCTCGCTCGCCCTCTTTCCTTCTTTACTTTTGAGATATTCTCATAGGTACTGAAACTTGGAGCTGATTGGTTTGAGGCAAACCGAGTTCAGCACCTGGTTCAGCACTTAGCCCCGCCCCTGACTCACTTTCACTGCATCCTGACGGATCTGGTTAATCGTCTTTGGTCCGTTGTCGATGAAAGCCTTGCGGGGGACCCAGTTGTTTTCTCGCAGTTCCACCGTGTCTTGCAGCAGGAAGCGGATCCTAGCGGGCAACTCCTTGTTGTTCATTAAGGATCGCATACGGCCAAAGTACTGATCCATTAAAGACTGGACGGCGGAGAGAGAGAGAGAGAGAGAGAGAGAGAGAGAGTGAGGACAGGCTGAGCTTGTACATACAGCGCGGCGGCAGGTTTTATGTCAGCACTGGCCGTGAGCCAAGTGGGGCTTTGGGTGAGGCCGTGTCCAGCCAACTGCTGAGCTTAGGCAGGACCTGAAATGACACAGTCGACCCAGACAGAACACAAAGGCACAGAGACAAGAGCCTGACGGACTGAAAGGGTGGAAAAAAAAAACCTGTCAGCTGTACCTGAAAAGTCAAACGTCTGCTTTGTGTTTTGCTTCCATGATGATACTGCGGAAAGTTTTAAGTTCGCTTCAATTCTTTTTTTTACTTCTGCGTGCAACAACGCAGTCAAATGTCCAATCTAAAAACAGGATATTTTGACATGTGCCATAATACACAGAAACCCTCTGCAGGCGGCTTCGGCGCCATGAGGGGCCGCAGTCGTTACCTTTGCTTTCTCATGGTCGAGTCTCGGCCCCACTGTCCTCATTATCTGACAGAGGCACTCCAGATCCTCCCCCATATCCTTGAGCTGAACTCTCTTCTTCTTTTCCAGAAGCTTCAGAAAAGATGAAGGAGAGAAGGCAGGTAAGGAGTCACACCAGGTACTCGACTCTAGTTTCGCTTTTTGATTCTCGCTCTGCTTGTGCCGTGTGTTGCAAAATCCAAAGAATGCGAGTTTCAAACATGCAAAACACCACCAGAGAGTGCACGTACTGTTTTGATGCACTTATGAAGGATAGATTCATGGATGAGGTCGAGTTTGCCAAGTTCCCCGATGAATTTAATGTTGCCAAGCATCTTGATCTTGGCAATGGCACGCTGCTCCTCCTCTTCAGAAGTAAGAGGGTTGTCATGTTTGTCATAGACTGGAGGGAAAAGAGAAAACAGCAGTGTTTTATGGTCGAATGTGCCAGAGAGACAGCGCACCTCGCACATGATGAACAAGAGACACGGACTCACTTTCAACATTTCTGGTGCGGTTTTCAAATTCATCTTGAAGTTTGGAAATCAGCAGTCTTCTGAAGGTCTGAATAAGAGAAAACAAACAAACGCATGAGATAAAAGTTCACCAAGAAACACCGAATAAGACAAGACATCAGAGGGAGGGAAGGCAGAAAATGAGACTGGGAACGAGTTCCACATGACAGCGCTGTACGGAGGTGTTAACAATGACAACAGCATAATATTTAGAAAGAAACAGCAGCGTTTACTGGGAACGAGCACAGCGGGCGACTTTATTACGGCCTCTTCAGCCGAACATAACCGGCTGTCATAATATACAAGATAGGAAACAAATATACTCGAGGCTGGAGCGAACATTTTACTGTCTGGCTCAGTGTAAACAGCCACACTTACTGTGCTCTGCTTTTGGGATGTTTGGATCTCAGATGAAGGGCCATCAAAGTTTGGAGCGTCCTCTGCCAAGCGCAGACATAGCTGAGCATAGAGCGAGCTATACTTCGGCTCTTCTAGGGCTTTGTCTACAATCTGAGCCGGAGAAAGGGAGGAGGAGGAGGAGGAGGAGGAGGAGAAGGAGGGAAGGGAAGAAATGGCTGTGAGACCACTCAGGTCATTAAGACGTGCATGAGTCACTCAGAGTGGCCTGCCAAAAAAAAAAAATGGATGAATACATTTCCATTTTGCCGAGTACCGGAGAATAAAGGAAGGCTCGCTTACCAGCAAGATGATTCCTTTAAGGACGAGTTTTGAATCTACGCCCACGTTCAGGAGCTCAAGGCATAGCTTGTCAAACTTCTCAGGCGTGAGTTTGTTGAGTATGCTGGGAAAATCCAAAATAAGGGAAAGGGAGATGCAGTGAGATAAGGAAGTCAACGTGATAACTCAAGGTCGAGACGGTGGCGTGACGTAATGTTTACATGATGGTTTTTACCGTTAGCTGCATGTGACAATGTGCCTGAAGTTATTTCAACGCTAAAATGCTCCGATTACGACTGAAAAGACCAAGCAAGGGGAAGAACATCTTTGTCTGCATCTCTGTTCCCACTAGGCCGGAATAAAAAGCAACTGCTGGGGTTTTTTTAATCAAAAATGAGGTCAGCAGCTTTTCCAAAACTCTATGTTTTGGGTTTCTAGAATGCCACGGTAGTGTGGACAGCATGTGTAAGTAACTAAAGCTCTGTTTATTCGTATATAGCAACGAGGGAAATGGCCTGGATTTAATCACTTTGGCTAATTTCTTGTACATGAAGTGTGTGTGCAGCAGTCAACTTGATTCCTCTGAGCTCAGAAGAGTGCCGAGTCTAACATTAGCCTCGTGTGGTTGCCTTCAGCTGAACCTACATTCCTTAAGGAAACTCGTCTATTCGTCTTTTGTGCTTGTAAACATCACCTGACACAGAGGGGAACAGAGCCTAAGTGCCTTCAGCGGAGCACAAGCCATTTTAACAACTGCAGAACAACACTATCCAGCACACGGTCTCTTCTAAAGTTCAAACAAGATAGAATTGATAAACTCCCTGAACTTCTCGTACGACAGGCTTTCAACAAAATCCCCTGAGAGAGAATTCGACGGTCTCGTTTGGTCTTTGACAGCTTCAGCGGAAGATTAAATCTAAACATACAAAGACACATGGCATTTTCCCCAGAAGAGCTTCAATGACAATCTTCTAAAAACTACAAGCAAACCACATGAAAGTTGATCAGATAGGTTCTTAGGTAATTTGAGCAAAAAGGTAAATCTACACACAACTGACAAAGTTTTATGATAAACCGCTTTTTTAGCTGCAAGAGATCCAGATTTTTAACACATTTCCTGGCAAACCCTTTGAATATACCAAAAGATGAAGCAAAAAAGACTCTTGTGACCAAAGAAAGATTATTAACTCTTCAAACGTGCATGCAGATTTCGACCTTACCCCCTCACTTTCCTGAAGATTGCATCGTGTCGCTCTTTTTCGTTGCTGGAGTTGACATCTCGTCTAGTGCTTCGTGAAGGAACCCATCTCTGAACGCTTTGCCCTGGGGTTTTCCCCAGGAACTCGCTACGAGAGTGCAAAGAGAGATTCAGAACCACAGAGTCTGATAACGCTGTGGCTGGAAAAGAATAATACACAATTGCACTTGAAGATATGCTTACTGATCTAAAACAAAGCCTGGAATTCAGCTTCGCTACTCAAACAAATAATCGTGTCTGCTTTCGATGCAGCGGGGAGACACTACTAACAATAGTGACTGTGTGGGACGAGTCATGGCGCCCGTAATGGAATCACTGCACATCAAGAAAATGCCAAATGACAAACCTGTTGCCGACAGTCTTGGGATAGTGCTGAGGTGCACCCCTACCACCTCCTCCCCCCGAAGAAGCACTGTGGAGGCCAACACAAGAGGAGGAAGACATTAGGTGCATTCAACGCTGCACAAGATGGAATCGACATGTTTATTCACCTCAAACAAAACGGTTTAATGAGAGAGTTAACATTTTTAAAACCTCAACCATCAGAAAAACAGGAAACAATAATAATTCAATACAACCTGCCATAAATTTGTAAGAAGTCTTTCTACAATGTGTTATAAATTCAGCTACTAAACAGGTGGATTCTTGCACTTGAGAGCTTTACAGAAGTTGACATTTAACGCTGAAACTGTCCACGATCAGAAAACCAATACAACACTGCCTTTTAAATCATTTTAACAGTAGGAACTAACAGCTTGGCCTGGACAATATAATGAATACAAATTGCACGACTCTTTTTAAGTGACTGTCATGCTATGCAGTTGAAAAACCAGGGACACGGCTTCAAGGATTTAATTGCACACGTGTAAAAAAAGACCAACGCCAAGTGCGCTAAATCGGAGGTACTGGTAAGTGCATTAATGTGCCACTCAGTCGGCGTGGTGGGAAAAAGTGAAGGACAGTTTGCACGAATCCTTACACAATGACAGAAGACTATTCTTTTCAAGTTGCCATGGTTTCACATTTCATACCGTGTCTCGCGGTTCTGTGGGGTACACCGGATAATTGCTCACCAAATAATAGCAGTAGGTGAAAGAAAATACATTGATTTTCTCGGAATATTGATTCTAATTTTCCACAATTTGGGTTCCATTAACAAATCCATTCTCTATTTTTTTTTTTTTGAATAAGTGTAGAGAGGATTGAAAAGGAGGAACTCAATTATGAGCTCTGCCCTCACATGTCGAAGTTCATTACACTGTAAATAAGTGGAATAGGAATACCAGGACATGGTTTGATCACAGTATCCTGGATTTTCTGACATGCAACTTGTACAGTTCATTAAATCCAGGTTACTAAAGTAGTGGGGCAGGAGGCCCAGAGGTTATTTTCTTGTTTTAAAATTTTATGCATTTAAAATGTGGCTCATGTGGCAACCTTTTTTATTATTCTGGCACTGCTCTACAACAGTCACCACCTTTGTAACTGTCATCCCGAGTTATTGAGTTACTGATTTACTGCTAACAAAATACACAGCAAATTTTGATCAGCTTGATAATGCTTAACTCTTCCCTGAAGGGTTGAGCTGTAAATCTAAACAACCAAAAAGTGACCAAAAGAGTGAACAGTAATGAAATTGATCATTCCAAAGAGAAAACATAATATTGTTCGAGTGCCCATAACATTGTGTGATACACAGCTGTGGCAACTTGTATGGTTTCGGGTGCAGCAGAAAAGCAGAACAGGTTGTACAGCCATACTAACTAGTGTGTGTCTGATGATAAATGACAGACATCATGGTCCACCATAGTCAAATTTCCTCAACAGTGCAAGAAACTACAAGACTGTGAGGCAGATATTTGTTGACTTGAACTAATTACTTATATCTTTCAATCTGAAACAGCTTTAATGTAATATTTAAGAAAATTGAACACAATTTGACAATCAACTTGACCAATAAATGCCAAATAATAACTTTCTAACCCGCCACACTATATTTAACAACAATCCAGTACCCAGCATTCAGTATCCAGGATGTCCACCATCCTGTTTACAGTGCAATGTGAACTGGGTGTGTGCAGCTACCACCAGTATACAACCAACACTGCAGAGATCCTCTTAAGGTCCCTTATGCCAACCCAACCCCCATTTTCAAAAGGTTTCACCAAGATAGAGTCTGACAGCCATTTTAAGCCTTCCCACATCCTGCTTTGTTCTTGGGGGCCGGAAGTCCCTGCCCAAAATGCTAGCAGAGGGCTAGCCATGTAAAAAGGGGATCTCTATATTGGTCTTTCCTGTGCATGCGTTGGTTTTATTACCTGAAACGAGAAGCACCCCCTTCTGCAATCACACTCTCCACTTTGGCGGCTTGACAATGAAGAATACTCAAAAGAATAAGAATAATAGGAAGGGGTGGGGAAAACGGTGCTGAGGAAGAGAGAAAAAAAACAGTGCAATTAGAAGCTGCATGGGGGATGGTGAAAGATACACAATGTTTTTTAGCCTGACATTAGAAACATAACGCTCTGCACAGGACATTATACAGGGCACTTCGCAGTTAACGAGCTTTATTTATATTTCTTAGCCAACAAAGCCAGATGTAACGGTACAGTTCAGTATTGAGGTCTTTGTTTTAGGCCCCTCGTTAGCCACAAACGAAAAATAAAATAATCTGAGAAACCCCCTTCTGGAGTAAATTATGCAAAATGTGGGTTACACACGCAACGCTACGTTACTGTTGTACAAATAAAGATGCCTGATTCAAAACACGAAATGCTAAGCAACTGCTAATCTTGCCTTTTCTACCACAAACAAAGGTTCGTCTGCTAACAGGCTAACGTAACTAATTAGCCTGCTAGGTTGCTAAATCCATAGGTTAGCTACGTCACGACATTGCTGAGATGTTTACCACTTTAGTGTAAAATTGTCGTATTTGGTTGACAGTGGGTTCAATCTGTTGTGTAACATTAGATGGAAAGAAATATGTTAAGTTGCATTAAAATGCCGTTTCTGTCTAATCCGAATTATTATGATTTGGTTTGCAATTTAGATCGAAAACAGGACTAACGTTAGCCTGCAAACCCAACGTTTAACGCCACACCATGATGCAGTGAAATGGGGCAGGGCGGCGTGGTTAGCCGCTAATGTTTGCAGACGGCTGGGGCTTGTGTCGCCATCCCATCATGGCTTAGACTTAACATATGGATTCAAGGCCAATGCATTAAGTTGGACATGTCCGAGCCCCGTGCAATGCAGCCGCCTTTATTTAAGATGACAGCATGTTACTGCGGTTGCTTTCTTTTAAATTAAAACTTAAGAGTAACTAGGCGACGACGCCATTTTCTACCAGAATGTAAATCAGCTGAGCTATTGGTAAGCTAGGCTTTCTGCCGGTTCCGAAGCTAATATGCTAAAGTTAGCTTGTACGAGCTTGCTAGCTAGCAGAAGCCATTTTGGATGAGCCGGTGCGGTTTTGTGAGGGAGAAAGATCTGCCTTACCTTTACCAAAGCAACTTCAGTTTTAGATTGTTGTGTGACTACCAAAGAAGAAATAAAAGAGTTGTAAAGGAAACGCGGGTTATGCGACGGATATCAGGAGAGCTAAAGCAGAATGATGACCGCACAAACACACACATCAATCTCCCAGTCGCTGCCTGGCTTGTTTGCGTTAGCTAGCTGGCAGAGAGCTAAAGAGCTTGATGGGGGACAGAAAAAGTCACCAATTTGCATTGGTCACGTATTTTGTTGCCATGTCAGTTTCGACCAATCACAAGGAAGATGTGTTGAAGAGGCGGTTCCACTAAAACATTTCAACCAATAGGAGGCGTCTTCTCAGAAAAGGGCCGCCTCCTCGGACACAATTTAACATCTGCAGTGCAGTCAAAGATAACAGCTAACTGCTCAAATTAAGATACCTGAGGACATTAATTTCGTCCTACTGTAAAAACGCATACATTTATTTTCCGATTTTAAAAGAAATTAAAAAGTCTTTAGAAGGATGTGTGCACAATGGATACCGAAAAGGATAGAAACACATAATTGCATAAAAGCTTTGTAAGAGTTTCAAATAAGTTTTTTAAATTAGCATCTTTATTCATCTTTTAATATAATTCTTATTTTTTAACTACACTCTTATCCCATGTATTGATTGTCTCCTTGTGATTTTTTAGATGCCGAATATACTCTTCAACAGATTTTAGTTGTAAAGGAACAGATGATTCACTGAGGGTAACAAAAATTAATTATTCTTCCAAAACATGTTCATTATGTCATGTAGCACATATACATTACCTGCTGTGTTGATAACACACTGGCAACACAGTGAATGCAGGTGGATGCATTAAAAGTACACTTGTGCTTTTCAGTGTATGTTTCCTGGTAATTTTTTAGTATCAGCTATGAAAAAAACATGAAAAAAGCAAAGTAAGAAAAACTTGTAAAAAATCATAAAAATATATGATATAGGTTATCTTTGAATGAGTATAATAACAGCTACACATCTATGAGTCAAAGATAATGCATGTCTACCACCAAAATTTAGAGTGAAAGCTCCTGAAACATATGAATATTAACTGAAAAAGCATACATAAAAATGTGCTTTCTGACAGAAAAAAGTACACTTTATTACACATACATTGTTAACCATGCATCCAAAATGGCTTAAATCCATAAAGTAATTCAATTTAACCTCACTAACAACTTGAGGGAGAAGAAAAGAGCATACTCCTCAAATCCTTGTAGCAAAATAACAACAGCCCATAATATATATGTACACAAACATGAGTATTTAGGGTTTCAGCTCCTTTCTTAAGTGCACTATAGTAGAGGATTTAAACAAACTACTTTTCTAGTTATTCAAATGTATGGTTTCCAATTGACTGAGCTACAGCCGTCCATTTAATTTAATCCGGGCTCAGGTCGCCAGAGGCTTCAAATGACGAGTTAGATACATTTATTCATTTTTTTATCCAGTTTTGTAAAGTATACACTTTCACCTCGTGGGCTTCTGACTTCTGCTGGATTCACCAGATACATGACCTTTTCTCTTTTACAGCTGCTAAAAAAAAAATCTGCTGTCCACTTCCAATCACTGCCCGATCTCGAACAGTCGTAACTGACTTCATTTTTATACTTCAGCCACAACTGCAAGGTTTGGAGTTGAATCAGTGCAGGCCAAGGGCAAACTGCTGCACATCACTCGGTCTGCTGAGGAGGGCAGGGGTCATGACCTCCTCTTCTCCATGCAGCCAGGAAAATAATTGGGGACCTCCATCACCCTCGTCACCCCAAAACCCTCCCGTGCACTTCCAGCTAATAAACTCTCCGCCTCTTCGCCTTCCCTGCCGTGCTGTTGCCAAGAAAACATCCTTTCCCACTGAAAAAAGAACAAGATATGAGAAATAAAACAGCACAGTAGAATTACACAAACAAAATATTCTGTAAAATTTAATTAAAGGTAATTAAGTGCAAATCTTTTAAGCTGTTATTGTTTTAGCTCTCATCTCTACAAAAGCAATGTTGTATCTAATTGGTTTCACAGAAACCAAAAACTACATCAGCTTTGTTCACGTCACATCAGCAGGTGGTAGTGAGTTGAAATGGGAGAAAAATGTCAATAATGCATCGCAGTTTATTTTGCCATCCAAGGGTATGTGCAGGTTTTCAAAGCAACAAATTATTTAACTCTATTCTAATATGAAAAAAAAACATTAAACTAATACACATCACATTCTCTGCCACTATAATTTTTTTGAAAAATACTAAAGCTAGTACTCAGATGATGAGATTTGGTTAAAATCTTGTGTTGGAGAAGCGAGGATTTGACTCATCCCTATGGTGATATAAGCTTACATTTTTTGCCATGCAGGTGTTATTTTGTGCAGACGTTTCCTTTATTTAGAAATTCAGAAATCACAGAAATCTGCAGAGTAGGATGCAGATCTCTGGAGTCTTTTCCTTTCTTCCTCTTAATTTGGTAATTTAATGTTGTAAGAGACTGAAAGAAAAAATGTACTTAAACGAAGTTCACTCCACTTTCCACCAGAGGGCAGAATAAGCTCTCTAGTTGAGATAAAAGACATCAAAAGGCTTCATGGTTCCTCTGCTGCTCTGTTGCTCCGTCCTCCATTGGGATGCACTCTCAGTCCGCATCTCTCCTCAATCCTATTACCTTCCCCTATCATAACCACTGACTTCAGACCCTACAGACAAAATAAACCACCTGTGTGTCGTACACCTGACAACACCATCTTGTTCTCTGTCACCTCTTTCTGTCTCTCTCTCTCTCTACCTTCATTGCTCTCCACTCTACCTTTAGGAAACTGTGCATCCTGCACGTCTGCACTAACCATTCTTATTCCTTTATGAGGATAAAGCCCAATTAGCTGTCTTTATTAAATAACAGTCCACTGGCCCTCGTTTATCTGGCAGGCAACCCTCACTCCAGCCTCGGCTCCTGCTTCAGAGTATTTAAAGTGCAGAGCGATTACAGACTTAATTAGCTGAGGACCTTGCTTACATCTACTGCTGATATTTGTGCAGAGTTTGGACTTAGAAGCCTCACCCGTGTGATGATCACCTGCAGGGGAAATGAGAGGAACGTTGGGCTCTGGTTATCTTGAACTATGTCCACCTAATCAGGTTATTTTAAGGAAAATCACTGTCAACACTGAATTAGCAGGAAAACTACTAAACCTCTTAATGATCTTCTGGTCAGCAGACCAGCATGCATCTCTGCTGAGTATCAGCCTGTTGTCTGAACACCTATGCTGCATTTTGATTTCGCTGAACCTGTTTTTGTTTTCTCATTTAATTTATGTTGTTCGAGCTGTCAGACAGTCGAATTCATGTTAAAATACAAGAACAGATTTCCAGTTTTATTTCCACTGCGGAGACCGTTTTCAAAAGGCTCAGTCTTTAGGTGGGAAAAATAAACATTGTGTTTGAGTCCAGATGTACAGACAAGGACGTCAGACATGTGCTGGGTTGTGTTTCTATAAAACTGGATGTCTGGATGCACAAAAGTGTCCTTATATCTGCAGATGGTACGTCGGCGTGGCCACAACCTTTGGTCCTTTGCTTAAGGTCCTTCATGCACATCAGTGACAAGCAAAGCTTTAAGCTTCAGTGTGGATGGAAAGCACAGAAAAACATGCTTTGATCGAGTGTGTTTTAAGGTTTTCTATATGGAGAAACTGAGGTAACTCCAATATAAACACAGTCTACAGCACAACTTTTCACTCTGCACTGTTTGATTTCCCCAGCAAGATGATGCTGAAACATTATGCACAGGCATGACAGCAATCTTTCCTTAATACTTTGTTCTACTTAGGAAACATTTGCTGTCATTACAGAAAGGTTTCTGCTGCCATAAATAAAGGCCACTGAACGAGCTAATAATTTCCAGGAAAACTAAAATATGCATGTACAGTAAAAGTAGAAAAATGGGGGGGGGGTATCTTTTCAAGTCTGAGCTCGGAGTAAAGCTGTCACACAGTGTAAGTGTCAAACGTACCGTTATTTGTGTCTCTTTTAACAGGATTTAAAAGGAGCCTTTGAAAGAACCAGGTACTGTCAAAGCTCTGCAAGTGCGGCTGCTGCTTAAAAAAAAAAAAAAAAAAGCAGCGTGACCTTTCCAAAAGACGCATTTATCGCTCAATGACAGCCACTTGAGGTTTTGTGTCACTTTTCGTTAAAGAACCAGCTACAGTAAACAATTCTGTCTGCACTGCAAGGCTGAATAAAGGATATATAGATATAGAAGAGCTGATGGTTTAAAAGATAAATAAATGTAACACAAACCACCTACATGTTTGTTTTTCTCAATGCGCGAAAAAGCAAATTATGATATTTTGATTGATTTAAATTTATCTGTTTGTGTAGTTTTACGCCAAAATCTCTCAGACGTCCACTGAAAGCCATTAAAAACTGAGAATAATCTGATAAATAACTTCTAATAACTGAGGTTGGATTAGGAGATTATTTAACTTTGCAAAAGTAGCTAAACATCTCGGGGCCGACGTGATCACGCCGCGTTCCTTTCCACACCAGCTATTTATACCAGGTTCACCTTTAACCCGGCCCCTACGTGCATTCATCCGTGACCTTCAGAGAACAGAGCAAATATGAATGAAACACTCCTTTGCTCTCCCCTGAGACGTTCGTGACCTTTCTCACACATTTCAGAGCCTCTATTTATCCAGCACAGTCTCCTCTCAGCATGCTGCAAGCTGTTTCTTTCAGCTTCACAAGCTCTGCGTTTATACAAAATTCACACCTGAGAGACGCCCAGCGTGGCCAAGTATTCTTCTGTCAGAGGCAGGAGCGCCAAGACGGCCACGGAAATAACCCACATCACACACACACACACACACACACACACACACACACACACACACACACACTGAGACAGCTAAACAGACTAAAAC
>JAQNCA010000028.1:23945533-23955806 GCA_029783725.1 Acanthurus tractus
TCGCTAACGTCTTGTGACGTGTGATTTCTGTGTGCAAACATTTAAAGTTCGACCGTGAAGGCTGAAGAGCTTCTGAATCTCTTTTTAGAAATGTTTGAAATCCTCATTTTCAACTGATGTTTCGCTTTAACAGCTCAGTTGTAAACAAGCTGTTGTTACTTTCTGACTGTGAGTGAAGCTAAATCTGTGGTGGAAGCAGAGCAGGACTACAAATGGCTTCATTAATGATGAATTAGGTTTCATACTGTACTGAGGAGCACAAACCGCGCTGAGTTTGGATGGAAAAGTTAGCTCAGTGTGCTGTTAGAGACGGACAGAAGTACAGATGAGACTCGATCATTTTTCTGAGCGTCGTCATCAGCTGATTTATTCACCTTTTAGCCGGTTTGAAACTGAGATAGTTTATCTGGAAGTAACTTCTCCTCCAGACTTCAGAGATGCTTCGGAGATGTTACTCAGGAGAAGTCACTGCCAGCAGCCTCGCTGGTGAAAATGCTTTGCTCGAAGGCACTTTAGCATGAATTATTGAACGCTGCTCTGTTCTCACGAAGTCTCCTACAGTAAATACAGTGTCTCTGGATGCAAACTGTAACTCAGAGATCAAGGTAGAGTTTGCAAGATCACATGAAAATGATGCAGGGTGAAGTGTATTTATGGATCATTCAAATGAGACTTGCTATGTCGCAGTTTTAACGTGAAAAGTAAATTACAAAGAGTAGCTGTACTCGGTAATAACAAGTCTGTCTGCAGGCAAGTGACAACAAATATGGAGTGTTTCTTCTTCCTAAATGGTAAATTAACTGGTGTTTTTTAAGCTCAACATTTCGTTTAACAAAAATATTTAGTAAAAGTAACTCGGTTGCTTCAACATTTGTTAAAAGGTAATTAATTTCAACATTAAATATTATGTCCAGTGTCGACGCAGCAGCTGGAAGCAGCGACCGCGAGTTTGTTCAAAATCAAAAGGACCTGAGAGGAATTATGAAATATTAACTGGCTGAATGTTGCATGCTTGTTGCAGCGTTGCAGCATCACTTGTGCCATCACGCTGTAAAGGCCCTGTTGGGATGTGTGTGTGTGTGTGTGTGTGTGTGTGTGTGTTTGTGTGTGTGTGTGTGTGTGTGTGTGGGTGCAGATGTGAACGCAGCACCGCTCGGAGATAGAACCTGTTTCCCTTTGTTTGCTGTGTGAGCCAGCAGAGCTCGGTGTCTTTGTTTTGTCCTCTGTGTGTTGCATCGACTGTCCGCTGCCACTGAATTAAAATTTTAAAAAAAGATATAAAAAACAGAGAAAACGCACGTGATTTCATGTAAACTTCTAGTTGCTGTATAAATAATAAATGCTTTGGCAGAATGACTCTTGTAGCAGCTACAAACACCTGCACGGCCCTCAGAAGGAGATGAAAACCGGCCTCCTCGCTCTCAGAGCTCCTGCAGGAGGAGGACCGAACCTTCAGAGTGTTTACCGTCTTATTTTGGAAGAAGAAGAAGAAGCAGGACGCCGCAGTCCGGTGTATATTTAAAACTAATGTGTTTTTCTCCGGCGGGTTCTCGTTGAATTATTTATCCTTTCATATTAAGATTAGCCGTTGTTGAGAAATGTGATTGCTGCAGCTGTTTTTTTTTTTTTTTTTTTTAGCCGGCAAAATTCGGTAAAAAAAATTAAAACAAGACAAAACACCGTCGCACCCCTTAACGCGAAAAAAAACAACATATGTGGCGCCGCGGATGGTAAATAGGTGCAGAGCGCCGCGTCCTGAGTGGATGCTAAAATTAAGCAGCAGCGAGGGAGAAGCTATTTATTTTGCCTTCACACACACACTCACACACATGTCCTTGTAATACGCTGTGACAGTAATGGAGAATTTAATTGTCTGGGGAAACAGATAAACAAAAGGCATTACTTTGCATTACTGGTGACTTTCTAAAGGTGGAGAGTGTGTTTCCTCAGGCCTCTGAAACCAGTGAGCTTCAGCAGTTTTTAAGCCGTTTTGTGCTGAAACACGGAGCAGAAACCCACCGACCGTGTCTCCCTTCCACCGGTCAAAAACAAGAATCTGTTAATGCAGATCTGTTAGTATTTCTTCTGCTAAAGGAGATAAAACTGTAGGGTTTTTTGGGAAGATCTCATCACTGTAGACCATCAAATCCATAATGTATAACATTCAAAAAGTGAAGCTGAGTAGAACGAGGAAGTTGATATCAGTTTGCAACTTCCTCTCTGATTGATCGAAGCTTAGTTGGAGAACACGGACGTGAAAAGTTCCCTGAGATGTGTTCGGATGCAGAATGTCTGTGGAGGCAGCAGAGACTCTGTCTGGTATAAAGAAAGACCTGTCAGGCCTGTCTCAGCTCGCCCCCCCCCCCTCCGTCTACCAGCACAGGTTACATTCAAGTTCAGTCCTGCAGACGTGAGATATGTTATTTATTTCCTCCATATTTAATGAGAAGTCGCCCTGGCAGGCAGATGCTACATTAGCTGTAATAAAGCAGAGCTGACTCCAGTGGTTTTTTCCGGGGGAATAACCGAGCTGAACCGGGTCGAAAGGTGTCTAATGTGCACGTAGAGCGTGTTCGCTCGGCTTGTGCGAACATATCGGTTTTATATAACTGCGGACGACTTCTCGTTGCCCCCCCCCGGTCGGGCGTCGTGTATCGACGTGGAGGGAACAGAAACGACGGTGAGCTCTGACCCCTTTTTTGTTGCCGGCGCCAGCGTTAAAGTTGCTGAGTGAGGAGCTTCACGTTCAGCTGTGTTTTACTGTTACGATCACACACACACACACACACACACTGCTGAAAGCCTCCTGACTGTGCATCAGAAAACCCAAATTTACGAAAGTGCCTGAACTGACGGAGGATCGTCACTAATTCAGCGAGATGACTCCGGCTGAAGGAAGCAGTCAGCTGTTCCCGAAAAGACGGAAACATCAACACAGTCGATTCTTAAAAGCTGCATCTGGCAACAACCATTTATTCCCCCAAGGTTACTTTTGCGACGTGTAATCCTTTCGACTGCTTACCCCCCCCACCACAGCTGGGGGTTCGGTGCTGTGCTTCACACCCTCCATCCATCCATCCTGTGAGGAGAAACCAGGGACTCGTGGCAGCTGTCTGAGAGCCTCGGTGCTCCCGCAGTTTGTGGCTAATGTTGCTAATTAAGGGAAAAGAATGGAGGTATTAAGTCCGCCGTGCGATCGGTGCTGCTTCCAACCCTGCCGAGTCACCTTGGAGGTAAACTCCAGCAGCTTTTTGGGGGCACACTGAAGGCTTGAAATGATTCTTCATCTCAAAGCTCAAAAGGGTGTGCGTCGATGAAATAATCGGCGGCCTGATGAGGTAAAAAACAAACATGTCTGAGCTCGTTGCTCGGTCAGACTCGGTCCGCATTCAGACGAACGCCGTCGTTAAAGCGGCACAGAGGAGATCTTAACAAGTTAAAAGAAGCTCCCAGGAGGAAAAAAACCAGGACGGAGAAGGAGGGCCGACGGGACGGAAAACACCGGATCACCGCGGTGTGTTCATGGAGAAGGATGAATGAGTAAATTGAAAGTGATGGCATTCCTGGCGATCTTCAAGGCAATGAAACATTATTGATTTCTACGGAGAAAACGCATCCTAATGTATCCGAGCTTCCAGCTTTCTTTCTCTTTCTCGCCCACTTACTGACTCTGTTTCTGCAGCTTTCAGCCACGAGAATGACTCAGGAGTGGAGATTATAATTTGGGCTGTAATGATCTCAGCTTTTCATTCCTGATTATTTTAACTCAAAGAATTTATGGTTAAAATTAATTGAGATATTTAGGGAGAATTCATTTTTATAAGGGGCTTTCAGAAGATTTTACATTTAAATTGGTTAATTATGAGTTTTGTCTCTTTTGACAAATTAATTTTAACTTATAATGTGAGTAAATGGAGGTCATATAGTTGTACAAAAGAATAGAAAACAAAAAATTAGATAATTTAAAAGTCAAGTGTGTAGAATATAGCTGGATCTATGAGTAGAATATGGCTTAAATGGACCTATTACATATAAGTATGTTTTTAATGGTGCATAACTACCTGAAAATAAGAATTCTTCTATTTTTATTACGTTAGAAGACACTTTAACATCAGCAGAGGAGGAGGGTCCTTTCTCATGGAGTCGGCCATGTTTTCAGTTGCCTAGAAACGCTCATCCAAACACTGGGACCCACTGAGGGCTTGGGAGGGATGTTAGCAAAGGGATATTTAGTTGCATGCAGTCTGCAATTTCATCACTAGAGGCAACTAAAAGCTACACACTGGACCTTTTGGAGGCGTTGTATTATTTGCATATTATCACTTTATCGTATTTACATTAACACGAGACTGATAACTCATTTTAAACACCATAATAATCATCAGTCATCAACCCTCCCTCTCGACATGAGGCTGAAGCTCCGCCACGCCACTCCTGCTTCTGCAACAGGAAGCTCTCGTCTCAACGGGCAGCAAAGGTTCGCCTCGCCTGTCTGCTCGCTCCTGACACAACGCAGTGAATCAGCACTTTAGTTTTTGAAGGAGTGCGTCCTGAAAGCCTTTTATCTGCGAGCACGGAGGTGCAGAATTGCTGTGAAGATGGCAATCTGTGTTGATATTTAGAGGAAAGGAGCGATGCGTTCTGTTATTGCTCCTGAGCCCATTTTCACACAGATTCTGCGAAGCAAACAAGCTGTCCTCAGCTTCTTTCACTTAGAAAAAAATTGTTTACAACAGGGTAGTTCGTCGGCATATGGGCGCCACCTGCAATATATTAGAAGTGAGCGTCAGTTTGAGGGGGGGGGGAGAAGCGTTCAGAAGTTTTTCTCAGTGAATATCTAATGTGGCTGAATGAATTTCCGGCTCTGACGGTGTTTTATCTGCCTCTGCCGTGCACACCTGTGCGTCTTCGTACCGGCTCCTGAACGTGGGCCGCGGGACGCCGCCGAGGCTGCTGTTTTGGGAATCCGCTCCTCGCACGGCGGTGTGAGCGACGGTTGTGCAAAGTTATCAGCTTTTTTTTTTTTTTTTTTCCATTTCTGGGCTGACACTCTGGGTGAAAGATTCAGGGGGGGGGCGGGGGTGTGGGGCCAGGGGGGGGTGAGGTGGGGTTAGCGGCGGATTAAAGATCATATCAAAGTCTGCGAATAGGTATAGTGATTCAGGAGCGATCGGCGCAGATAGCAGATGAAGGCCGAGTTTGTGGAGATATGGAGTGCAGTCCCAGGTTTATCATATAGAGCACAGATAGTCAGAGGATAGCAATCAAGGAGACGGTGTGTGGTGTGTGTGTGGTGTGTGTGAGTGTGTGTGAGTGTGTGTGGCGGGGCTGTGCGTCAGGGACTTGGCAAATGTTTGACTTTTATGTTCAAGGACACAAAATAGAGGAGGGTTCCATGTGAGTTTTACGGCCGGCCGGAGCTTCCGCTGCTGCACGCTGGCGTTTGGAGGCAAAAATGAAAAAGTGACGCCCTCCCTCTGTGTTTGCTGTGGTCAGGTGATATTCTGCTGAGATTTAAAAACACAAACACCCAGGTGATCAGTCCTAATCAGTTTGCAGACTGGAGCCTAAACACTGGTTACAATCATGGATATTGCACTTGTCATGAGAAACGAAGTCAATTTGTCAAACAATTAAGAAGTTTTTCCTATAAATTCCACACTTTATGATTAATAACTTGAATTGTTCCATGTGTTTGTAATTTTTAGCCTTACTTGCTGTCTTTTACCACCAAAAATGGCAGCTAGTTGCAATCCGTTGGACTATTTGACCTGTTTTTTCTGTCACAGGTAAACCGAGTCTGCAGTTGTTCGGCAGCTTGATGAGTTTGGTTGCTCATCGTAGCGTCGGCGGTTGTGCAGCTCAGTCCTTTGCATTGAGGTCACATTTAAGACCTTGAGTGCTCTGATGGGAGGAAGTTTCTCCGTGCAGAAGCAGCACAGCGTGATGCTCGTGTGAACAGTAACTCCGTGGTGTTTCTACATGTCAATCAGACGTTCGCAGCGCGTCACCGCGTCTGTCATCTGCTTCCATCATGCTGTCAAAGCTGCTTTTATTCGCGGTAACGTTCGGGGTTAAGGGGGGCGTCATAAGTTTTTATCACGTCGGTTAAAGTGTTTTTTATGTCGGGGTAAGGTGGTACACATCCCCTCCAAAACAATGAAACGGGCACAGAGGTGGAACTTGGCGCACCGGCAGGGGCACTTAGGCCAAGACAACGAGCACAGAGGGGGCACTCAGAGCCTGAATGCACTCCAAATAAATCTGCACACAGACAGCTGCAGAGGCTGCAGACACAAAGCACTTCTGTTTATGCTGCCCTCTGGTATATTGGCATCTTCGGGGTTTGCATTCAGTGACCATGAGAAGAAAGTTCTTCTCCCTGCAGGCGTCTTTCAGGCGGATCACTGACTTACTTGATTGTCCTCTGCAGCTCGATGTCATGTTATGTTTGTCCTCAACTTGATTCGGTTGAACTTTTTGCCGCAGGGTGCTGCATTATTGTTCGGCGTCCCCTGTGGTCCGTCCTGCTGCAGCTTAAAACGCGATTACACACATGCAAACCAACGTGAGGATTGACGTTTGCAATCTAGCGTCTCGTCTGGTTTGAATACAGTCGTAAAAAGACCAGAATGTCTTAAAAACCTGTGTTAACTTTGGAAAATTCAGCCAGAAAACACATAAAGTGACTGTACTTGTGCTTTGATGTCAAAAAAAAAAGAAAAAAAAAAAGATGTGTTTTGGAAGGTGGAGAAATTTGTTCCCCTTGAGCTGCTGTAAATCCAAGAATCGCTTAGCAAAGAGAAGAATAAGTGCACACATTAATCCAGGAGTCAGAGCAATCTTGTAATCCACTCAGTATGCTAATTGCCTGTTCTTTCTCCAGCAAAGGGGTTTACAGGCCATTAAATGGCACTGAGCAGTTGACAAAGGATAGCCAGCCACCCCCCCATCGCTCCCACCCCCTTCTTTTTCTTACTTAGACAGGCTGCTGCACACTCATTCAACACTCCTCTGAAGAAATATGCAGAATCTAAAAGTGTAGCGCCGCGTTTCCTAAGCGAGTTATTTATTTTGCAGCATGAGTGTTGAGTTTCACTTCTAAGAGAATCTGACTGCGACAAAAAAAAAAAAGGATCTCTTGGTTTTTTTTGGACGAACTTTTGATCCTCTTGACACTGAAGGGGTTTTTTTTTCCAGCAGCATAACAAAGCTTCCTTGTAACAATTGTCCTTGTTTGACAGAGGTAAAAAAAAAGAAATACGATGACAGAGACTGGAGCTCTGCAGTCTCAGCCATGCACAGCAGTCCCCAACCTTCTCCCACCTCCTCGCCGATGCACCGGGGGGATCCGACCAAGGTAAAGTGCATTTCTTAGCGCACTGCTGCCTGCGTCGCTCCCCGCCCCCCCCCGCCCCGAGTGGCACTGGCAGCCTCGGCATGATGGATGTCGCTTCAGATGAGGTTTCTCGCCACACTGATAAAGCGGCCTTGTCAAAACACATTCGCTAACAATGTAAGCAGATAAAGATAGTTGCAGATAATTAGAAGATTTGCGTTTTGCGTCATTTGCGGTGCCAACTGCCAAGGAACGGGGCCTGTGACGGATGACTCAAACAAGAGAATTCGGCGTGAAGCCCGACTGCAAATGTAGCTGGTAATGACCGGAGTGTGTTTTTTTCAGATGCAGCTAATGAGCATGGCCATTAGACATAAATGGCATTTTAAAAACCTGGGGAGCAAAGAAAATGAAGAAGTACCCCAGATAGACTGCCTGAAGGCAGCAAATATGGCGAGAGCATCTGGAGGCTGCGGCACGGATGTCACGGGGACGACCTCCACCCAGAGCGTCGAGGCTGTCGGTCTGCTAGCTGTGAGGACGGAGGTTCGTCGCGGTGAAACTGTCAGAAACGTTCTCCTCGGCATCCACATGGCATCTCAGGGCTCCGTGCAGCCGGCACTCGTCCTGTGTTTGACACAACATCTTTTTCATGGGTTTATCTTTTTAATTTTTCCGATGCACAAGTTTGCAAGGAATTTCTTGCCTCTTCAGAAGCATCTTGCGGAGGGAGACGCCGAGCTTTGACTTGGCAGCTCCCAGTTTGTGGAGACATGTTGACTCTTAACCTTCATGCTGCATCCAGACTGCAAAACAAACAGGGAACGGCAACATGGCACAAAAGAAACCAGCAGATGGATTTGTCGTCTTCTGCTTGAACTGCAGATCTCCAACATGTGCTACAAAATCCCGAAGATCCACAGGCTTCTGTTGTAGCCGATCACCATGCATCGTGAATGAACAGTCACGCTTCTGAAACGTGTGCAGATCAGGAGGAAATCAGCTGCTCTGCTGTTCGGTCAGAGGTTGTAAATATGTAGTGATGGTCTGTGGCCATGAGAGTGTTTAAAGTTTGGATCCTGATGCTGAAAAATCCTTTCAAAGACAAAACCTGAGTTTATTTTTTTAAGCACTGGACCAACTTCCAGGTCCCCTTTAATCAAAAATGTGCCGTTCTGAGACGTTTGTTTGTCACAGATTTTTTTCTGTAACGATAAACAAAATTTCCCAAAATACTTTGTGACATTTTGATTTGCCAGTCTGCAGCAGTGGGCGGGGCACGAGGGCTGTCATTGGTAGACATAGAGTTTCTCAATTAAGGGAGAACATGTAGATTTGGTTTCACCCATTTTGTAGAGTTTCTTTTTTACTTTTACGCATAAATAATGGAGATAGACTGATATGTTTTTTTCAGGGCCGATAACAACACTGATTATTGTTGGTCAAGGAGGCCGATAAGATATTTGGAGCCGATATTCATATCTGCTCTCTGGAGCTTCTCCACTTGGCAAAACGTTCTCCTCTCCTCACAGCTTTCACCGCTGATTGGCTGGGACAATAATGGAGACAGAGTAGTGACCGCAGACAGGGAGGCAAAATAACCCAGTTTTCTATTGATCTCTTATTGGCCGTCGGATGTCAAAATGATGCATATCGGCGCTGATAATCCGTCCATCCCTAATAAAAAAACATGTTAAACTAAATCCTTATCACACATGTCTGAAGATGAACCTTAAAAAAACTATTTATTATTAACTATTTACATCAGTATTTATGATTTTTTTTGTCACTGGATTGACTTTTTTGTTGTGCAAGATGGAAGCACATATATATTTTGATGCCAGTGTAAAGAATGTTGGAGGTTTTTTGAAGGAACAATGTTGCAGTCATCACAAAAACATGCCCCCGTCTCTTCCATGAGTCCGAAATGCTGATCTGTACTTCTTCATTTCTAAGGTTGCATGTTTGATGTATTTTGCTCATGAATAATTTCAGACTCACAGATTTGCATTATGGCAGGATGTGTGTATCAGGAAGTGATCACAGAAATCATCTAAAGGCCCGACTCGAGTAGCAGAGAACATTAAAATGTGAGAATAATCTCCTGCTTTCGAACACTTCAGACATCTTGTCTTGTTGTGTGAGTGTGAGTGGGTGTTTGCTTCGTGTTGCTTCTGTGTTGTTAGCGAAGCGGACTCGCAGAACCCTGGTTAAAGGGTGTTTTCCTGGAGTTGCACCGTGACCTTCGTTCGTTCTCCTGGGGGTTTTGGGAGGTATTTTGAGGTGATAGCTCTCCGTGTGAGGGGTAGCGTCGGTTTGATCGCATGCAGATGAGATGTGAAGGTGAGGCTGGATGTGGGCGGCTGTCTCTCAGGTGGAGGATTTTCCTGTAAGCGATGCTGCTCACAGTGGAAAAGCAGGCTGTGATGAATCTGCTCCTACCAGCATCATGTTGGCAGTGGAAAACCCTCTCTGCTCGCTCCAGGAGAGACGTTTTTATCCCACTGAATCACGGAGAAAACACAATGCAGCACATAACTCAGCTACAACCAAGCACGAATCAAGTGATTAATCAGTGTTTTTAAGACTTCAAACTTCCTATAAAGCAAAAAATCTTTTTTTTTTACAATCTGGGTCTTATTATTTTGTTGGTTTTGATCTTCTTTCTTTACAGTTTGATAAAATATTTGGCCCCGACTTCCCCGCTGAGACGTGCAGATGCAGCGACGAAGATCAAGGCCAACTAGTCAAAAGAATATGAACAAACAAACAAACCGCATGAAGCATTTGCAAGAAGTCAGAGCTGCATTAGAAACTTGTTAGAAACCGGTTCGACCCACCGGGCTCGCTGCATGTTTGTGTTAAATGTAACGTGCAGAAAAATCAAATGAGTACATCAATAATAATCCTACCAATAGTTCTGATATGATTGAT
>JAQNCA010000028.1:24065920-24080832 GCA_029783725.1 Acanthurus tractus
ACAAGGAAACTGTTGCATCTTTTAGTGACATCATTGGCATCAATTTGAGTGTTTTCCAATAATCTGAAAGAAAATTATCAATTCAAATAATCAAAAAGGCTGTTTTCTGAATAATTTTAAAACTGTCTCCTGCAGAGGATGTAGTTTTGTAATGAAACTGTTAAAACTCACATGCAATTAAATATCTGCTAAAGATCTGTGCTCTACATGCAAAACATGTATTTTTCTGAAATGCATGACTTCAGTAAACTGAATAAAAAACTAAAGTTGATGATCAGTGTGTTTTAAAAAAAGCACAGTCATGCTGGAATCAAGTAACATTCATTTATTATGCTTCCACCAGATAAATTTACAACACAAACCATCTTAAAACCCCGCCTCCTCTGCCTGCGTCACGCAGAACAGAGGCGACGGACGACAGACATTAAAGAGCTTTGCTGCAAAGCACACACACACGTGTCAGTGCGTCAAGTCAGTTTGTCTCCACGCCGCTCATCTTCGGTCCTGAGCTGGAACGAGGGAATAAAAAACATTAAAAAAAGACAAAAAGGCGCATGTAAAGGAAGCTTATTCACAGTGCTTAGAAAGGCTGTAGTGGTTTGGGAGCCTGGAGTTTTGGTTTTTTTCCTGCTTCATCCTCATTTCTGTCTCGATAAAAGAGTAAACATTACAGACGTCTGGACCCTCATTAAAAAATAAAAAAAAAACAACAACAGCAAAGAAGCTTATTCACATCTCAGCTCTCAGCTCCAGAGGTCAGGAGGTCAGGAGGGCTCTGACAGGCTGTGAAACAATGAACGGACATTAACCCTGAAAGTCTGACTGATACGAGTGTTTCGCTTCAGATGAGCTACATGAAGTTCAGCACGACTTTTTGGAAAAGTGGCTTCGACCACCTGATTGTCAAAGTATCTGATGCTGCAGATCTGAAACGGACCAGAAACACAGCTGATTGTCACACAACAACATGGCTACTGTTTGTTATATACTTCAGATATGCAGAGAAACACAAATCCTGACACATCCTCCATTTCTGTACCTTATTTTTCTGACTTAGGAGATAAGATTTGGGTGAGAGTTTACGGATAGCAGGGCGTTAACTGGCCGCATCGCTGCAGCCGCATTTTCATTCACAACAAACACGTGACATCCGCTCAGATGCCCGAGAACACTGCTGCGTCTCTGAGCGACAAACAGTTTGTTTTAAATACCATTTCAGACTCTTTGGGCAGCTTCCCGCACTTTGTAAATACTGGAAAACCTTTTTTTTTTTTTTTAAAAATCCAGACTCTCCAGACGTAAACACGGAGCCCCGGATCACATGGCCCACGAGATGTTGGCCGTGTGCTCCTTGGCCTTCATGCGCAGCACGGCGATGCTGGACGAGCGCCTCTCGAACTCGGGCTTGGTCTCGAAGGCGTGGTGGCCGTTGGCGGCCGGCGTGAGGAGGGAGTCCGCGCTGAAGAAGTTGTTGAGGGACACGTGGCCGAACTGGTTCTGCTGGTTGGGGAAGCCCACGTAGCCGTGGTCGGCGCCACCGGCGGCCGAACGAGGGGAGTGAGAGTAGGAGGTGACGCAGGGAGGAGAGCCTCGAGGCAGCATGCAGGAGGAGACCACGGAGCCGCCGGGAGCAGGGCTCGGCCACAGGTTGTTGGGGATCTGCTGGGCGAAAGGAGGTTTTAGAAACTGGAGAGGATGACTTCAATTTGATTAGGATACTCAATTATAAAAGGGGGGGGGGTGAGTGCACAGGGGCCACAAAAATATGAGATTAAATAGCTGTTGAAGTGGAGAGGGGCCACAGGAGATGCAGATAACCAGAGTCCAGATCTTTGTGCTTTACTCCTGACTGCAAAATTAGATTTAAAGGAGAAACTGAAGGTGCGAAAGGTAAAACTTTTAAATATTAAACACTGTATCATCAAGAAACTGCAGCAGTTCATAACTTACAGAAAGACAGTAATTTTTTATTATAAGTTTTCTGATATTTTTTTGTTCAAATATGAAAAGATGCTGTTCAGTTAAATAAGAAACAGTTTGCATAAATGTCCAAAACATAAATTGCAGTTGAAATAAACACTGAAATGTTTTTGATGTTTTCATTTCACATGTTTGACAAAGAAAATTTATGGAAGTAAAACTGTTGTTGTGTTTAAACCTGCAGTATTTCCCATTAACAGATGAATAATTTGGCAAATTGAAAGATTTCATCAACACAGATCCCCTTTTGAAGCAGCATGTACAGACATGTGCATGATTAACCAAATATGTGCACACATGAACACTTCATGTGATGAAATCTGAGCCATTCCACACAAATAAAGACCATCGGATTGGAAAAACCTGGTGAGTGAGCCTTCAGAGCTCAGATTATTTTATCACACAGTGTTTACAATTAGAAATTTAGACACAGAAACATTGTCAAACTGCATCTCCAGATTTAAAAAAACGCTCTGGTGCAGGTAAAGTTTGGTCAATAATAATATTATTTGATAAAACGATAAAGTTGTACAATAAATGCAGCTGTTCGAGTCACATTATGTTAAATGTTTGACTTAAATGGAAAAACACTAGTTTCTTAAAGAAGGAATGTAAAAATGTAAAGATGTTGTTTCATCCACATTGCAAACGTAAGAATGTTTTCTCACTGAACTCCATCTGGGCAAAGAGTGTGTTTTGGTTTCACTCGCCCAGGTTTTCAGGCATCTGTCGTTCCTCGACATATTTCATTCACCTCCATGTTTTCGGTCGGAGAACTTAAATCTGAAAGTCTTGACGAATCGAACCGAAACCATCAGCCGGAAAACATTTCTTTTGATGCCAAAAGGTCAAAAGTGTCCCAGAGAGAGCGAAGATACGATCAGCATGCATTTAACACAACACGTCTGTCTCTGATGTGACATGTTGACCTTTTCAGTGTCATTCAAATGACCTCATGTACTCTGTGGCGGTTCATTCGGTCTCGTTTGCCAAGTTTTCAATCAAACTGAGACGACCAGTAGCATCAGCGAGGAGCATGTGAACAGTTCCTATTTGTATTTGGTCAAAGTGAAGCCACTGAAATGTGCAACTACAATTTTCTTCCCCTCAAACTTGAATCCCGAGCGATATTTAAAGAAATTTAAAAAACCAAAACAAATACTTGTGTACATTTCACAACAGTGCACAAACATGTACCTTTGGAGAAACTTCATCTTTAGAAAATTCTGAAAAGCATATAGACTGAACTCAAACTGCTGAGCACGGAACAGCGCGTCCTTCCAAAATATAGCTTACGGACATTTTCAACCGATACCGCAAAACCCAAAGTGGTTTGGTGAAGAGTAACAGTTCACTTTGACAGTTAGATAAACTTCCTTTGTAGCACGAAAATATGGTTTCAGCTTCGAGAATCAACGTTTTCCTGTCAACATATGCCATCGATAAGCAGGACCTCCGTCTCCCTCCCCCTCCCCACACCCCCTCGAAAAGCAACAGTATGGGCCAAAAGCCTCATAGCCAACAAAACAAAACCAAACTCTTTAAAAGCCACAAGAATGCACTCCGTGTCCACTGCGTTTAGGGAGACAAAACCCCACCCACTGCCAGCACAATTACATAGGAGAGTCCATTTGATGACAGTAATCCGGAATAGCTGTAAGAAAGGGCATGGCTGGTATCCAGGAGCATCTATCAGAAACATGTGTGAGGAGAACACGAGACAGTCCAACAGATTTCTGACCTGGTCCTGGTCCAGGGCGTAGCAGAGCTGCGACTCCGACTTTTTCCTGCCTTTTTTTTTTTCTGACATTCAGTCTCTTCGAATTCGACACACGAGCTGCTTTCTGTAGGTTCAAAACACCATCACACGGCCCTCTGAGGAGCTTCCTCCTGCTTTATTCCCCGTTAAAAACAACCCAGAAAGGCTCCAGGACACTCGGAGGCCTGCTGTGGGTTTCTGATAGAGAACACTGACATGGTGCATCTCCTCTCACCTCATCTTGTACCTGACCTTTGTCCAAACAGCCAGACGAATGTTCAGCGAACATGAAATCGGATATAAGGTCATTAATTCAGCCATGACACCTGGCAGAGGCTGTAATCAGCGTCCAGCCTCTTATCTGAAGATGGGTTTCATCAGAAGTGATTTATGCAGCAGCAAACGACACGCGCTGATTTATGCCGATAAAAGCATGAATTTGTTGTGACTCACACAAGTTGAGGATTTTAGAAGAAGGGAGGAAAAAATTAGAAGAAGGGAAGGAGGGAGATCACAGGCCGCTCGGAGCATTACGCACCCCGGCGTCCTCCGCGCACAGTACGCTTCAGAAAAACAGATTTAATTCCCATCAGAAGTTCATGTGCATTGACAATAAAACGTTAAAACACCGGAGAGAAACTCACCTGTGAGTAGCTGTCGGTCCTCGGTAACACCGATAAATCGTAGGTGGCTGCGAAGTGAGTCTTGGCTTGTTGGATCTGCCCGTAGCGCTCTCTTTTCCTCCACTTCGCTCTCCTGTTCTGAAACCACACCTAAATCAAAAGAATGGGAGAGAATAAAATAAAATGGGACAAAACAAAAATTTAAATGTTCAAACTTTTTTCACAAAAATACGTAATCTTGTGATATTTGCGCAGAACAGACGACCAACCCAAATTGTTGCGAAATAACGCAAAATAACTTTAAAAAACGCTACAAAAGTCAATAATTAAAGTAGATCTTCTTCACTGATTTATTTAAAAAAGTGTTTGTTCGATCAAGGCGTTTGTTGTAACTGTTAATCATACTTCGGTGGTGTATTTTATCTGAGCTGCAGTAATAAATTTGGGGTTTTTTACGCACAGCGGCCCTTCCATCTTTATTTCACGGTTCCTTTTAACGATATAAGAGCCTGATGATAAACGGTACCTGCACTCTGGCCTCCGTTAATTCCGTCCTCATGGCCAGCTGTTCCCTCACATAAACATCTGGATAGTGCGTTTTCTGGAAGACTTTCTCCAGCTCCTCCAGCTGCGCGCTGGTGAAAGTCGTCCGGTGTCTCCTCTTCTTGCTGCTCGACACGTTGCTGTCGCACTTGTCTCCCATGTCGTCCAAATCCGTTTTCTCCTGCCCGGTCGTCACCGGAGACGCACGCAGGGTGCAACAATTGTCCATCGACCTTCCGAGGTCCGAGTGCAAAGTGTCATCGTCTGTTTTTGGCACACCGTAATTTGCTAGAATAAACCAAAAACATACAAGTAAATGAAATAAGTTAAATAAGTTTAACTGCTGCCATGTTGTCACATTAAAACTGCAACAATTAAATAACCCAAAAATAAATCTGGACAATACAAATTACAAATAACACTGTTGTATAAAAAATAATAAGCAAAGGTCAAATTTAACCCTTGATGTGTTTCACGTAACAATCTATATGTGGGCTTAAATAAATCAAATTCAAATAGCAACAAAGCTTTTAGATTTTTTCATTTTTAAAAAATGGCGGAAGCACAAAAATATTAGAAAATGAACCGCATCCTATGAGAATAAATCAACGCGTTACATGAAGCATCTGTGGGGCAAAAAAAAGAGAGAAATGTCTGCATGTTAAATTTCTCTCCTCTGTCTCTCTGTAACTCACACAGACGCGTTGTTGATGCAGGAAAAAGTTAAAGTGAGAAAACCAACATTTTACGCACCGTTTTGGTCTCCGCAGGGCGAGGAGCGGTGTTCGCTGCTCTGAAGCCCGAAGGCCTGCACGCATTTCGGGGAGGACTTGGTGAAGTACTGCGCGCTGTCCAGGCTCTCCATGACTTGGTCCATGTAGTAATCGCTGGCCTTCATCGCTTGGCTTTTCAACGCGAACTTATCCTCCATGTACTCCATCATCTGAGGCGAAATCCGCTGGCTTTTAATCACGCGTCACCATAAGAAAAGAAACTAATCGCCGTGGCGGAGCGATGCCTTGTAATGCAATAATTCGCCAATGGAGTTAATTTGCTCTGTCTTGGAGGCAGAGCGTCTTTATAGCCCCAAAGAGAAGGAGATCCTCACAGAGTCCCCCTCCTCTCTGCATATGAAACAGCACCCAACTCCTCCCACGACCTGAATCCGAACCAAAACAGCAGTTTCAAGAGATTCGAGACCAACAACGACTCTGAGAGGAAACAATCAAAACTGACTTTAATTTACAACATGTCGGGACGTTAAGAGCGAAGCAGTGATTCATCTACAGCTTCAAGTTGTGACTGCAGAACGGGATTTAATCTGAGTCTCGGGAGAGTCGAGGTGGCTCAACTCTGCTGTCATTTCACTTCGATTTTTGGGGCAATTTAACCTTAAAAGTACCGGAATTAACTAAATAACAAAATATCTGAAAATTTATTTAAGAGGTTAAATAAAATCTCTAAATTTAATACTCTTACAATTAATTTTCTCAGATATTTATGTCAACTAAAGTGATTAATATCCATTTTTTATACCAAGGCCCTTCCAGATGTGTTGAACTTTATATTTCAGTTCTATAAAGGCGATATTTCACAATGAGACATTTGCAAGATAATTTAACATTAAATTTTGACAAACTAGGACGAAAAATGTTTTTTTCTTGTTGTTGTTGTCAGTTTAAATGTGTTTGACGCACAGATTTTTTTCTTTAAAAAAATGTCCTAACTTATGGTTCAAATGTCGCAACACAAAAGGGATTTTTTTTAAATTAAATTTTAAAAAATAAGTTTTGACATTTAATTGAACGAGGACAAAAAATACATTTTTACATATGTTGAGACGCTTTAAACTGAGATCTACTTCTTGTTTGTGTCTAACGCGTCTCAGCAGCCTGATTAAATTCTGAGTCGCACCGAAAAAACGAAAGTCAAAAATGCATTTTTTCAGCTCTTTGTTTTGACTCATTTAGTAAAAATTTAATGCTGATGATATTCGATAATTTACCGCATGTCAACCCATGAATTGCAGCTATTATTCTCTATAAAAATTCGCGCTTTGGATCAGATGTTTTTAAGAAGATTAGTAACGAATTTGTCACAAGAAAAAGTTATTTGTGGGCAATTATTGCAAAAAAAAAAGAAAGAAAATCAAAAGTATAGAAACTGTAAAATTGACAAGACTTCTGCTTTTAGTTCAGTGAGCAGTAACAGTTTATTTCTCTGAACTCTGACCATTTATCCACTGGGAAAAATGTATAAATACCATTAAATTAGGATTAATATTTGGGATTCAAAAGTCGTGTAAATGGAGTATTGACCTTTTCTTGTTTGAATTAAGGAGCAAACATCCTCCTCATGCAGGAAAGTTGAGTTTCATTGAACCCAGCAGCTCTGAGGAGCAGACAGGGAGGTTTGCAACCAAAAAAAAAAAAAGGGAAAAGACTGGAAGAACAGTTCTTCTATTTCTTCTCCTTATTGCAGGAATTATGTTACCGCTAACCAAAAGCCCATCTCTCACCTCCACATCTCCACCCTGAGCCACACCACCTGCGATGCGCACCACACCGATAGCTTCGGTTCGCTCTGGGGTCAGTGGCAGTTACCTGGAGCTTCACAGTGCCACAGGAGAAAAATTCAAAATAAATAGAGGTGCTCTTAAGTAGCAAGGGGGGGGGGGTGGTTGAGTGTCTTATTGAGCTTCTAAGATGACCTCGCACACTGACGCATGCTGAGAAGAAAATGTGAAAAGTTCACTGTGGTTTGGTGGGTCCTCGCCTTGGAAATTCCTGCCACAGTAGTAGATGTGAAGCTGGAGGATTCGGCCACCTTCAGGCCGGTCAGTCAGTCAGTCTTTGCAGCCAATATGTCATGTGAGTTACCTGCAAAGACCAAGATGTTTTACATATACTGCTAAATTTGTTCTAATATTATTTTGTGTCATCATGGTAAGCTAATTATTATTCATTTTCGGTCTTAATGTGACGGATCGCAGTCCAACGCAACCAAACCAGGGCCTGAGAGGCCAAAACATGCCAGTCCAGAAGGCAGAGACATGACATCATGGTGCATAAAGCCACCCTCGGGTCTAATTCAATCAACGGAAATGTCTTCAAACTTTGGCTAGCCACAAAACACAAAGACGACCAGAGTTTATTTTTCCCCAAAGCATAATTTTTGTGGAGCTTATGAATGTCATTTGAGCCTGCAGAACATTTGGCTCATGAAGCCAAATTTAAAAAAGCAAAAAGCAGCTCCTTCGTGCTTTTAAAAAGTTTGTTTTTATTCTGTTTGTTTGTCTTTTGTTTTTCCAGGAGTCAGGCATTCCTGAGCGCTGGCAAACTTCAGCATTCAGACACATGACTCAGTCATCTGGGCTCATGTCCACATGTTATACAGGTTATACACAAGTTACACAAGTCGAACAAGTCACCTACGACTGAGAGCAGACACACTCCAGACACACTGATCACAAAGCTGATGCAAGTTTGAATTACAATGAAAATATCATGAGATTAAGATTTTTCTGATTTGATCATTTTAATCGTCAAATAAAACTCTTTAGTATTAATGTTATTGGAGCGTAAGTGAAGCCACATTTTCATCTCAATCAATAAAATTAAAATGTTTTCTTGATGTTTTAAATTTAATAAATCAATATTTCAGTTTTCATCTTGATGCAAATTAAATATAAAGGATAAAATAAATGAAAATAACTGCAACAATAATAAAGCAACAAGTTCTATAACTGCACAGGGTCCCAAACAGTTGGATTAAATGGGTTTGTTGTATCATAATTACAAAAATAACACAAATTATAGAAATCTGGAGTTACTTGAGCTCCAGATACTAAAGGCTCACACTAAAAAGATAATTTGACATTGATCATGTGACTGATTAGTTCTTTTCAGGAGTTTTCTGCCTCTAATCTGAGCCCTAATGCAACACAAAACTATCCTGCAATTAAATGATATGATCAGATTTAAACATATTTAAAGTAAAAGTGGACACATAAAAAAGATTTGTTTTTTCATGATATGATTTATAACATGAAATCAAATTCTATTTATTTCATAAAATGTATGAATTGATTGAGATTTTTTTCCCAGATGTCAACATTTTAAAAGTAAAGATGTCAGTTATATGAATCTTACTGTTTTGTTGCTGCTAATTACATTTAACCAGACAAGAATTTAAAGAAAAATGCACAGCAGATTAATTTCCAAGGTGTTTACATGTGTAGGACTGGGCTTCTGTTGCTCTGCTGTTTTTATTTTATCTTATTTTTTGGAAAATTTAACAAGCGCTACATTTAAGTGAAAGAAGTGACTCTGACCTGTTTACATTTTAAATATGTTAAAAGCCAAAATTTGTTATTCAGGGAACAAATTAGCTTTGAATTCTAGCGCGGTCCGGTTCAGTGCAGAACAGTTTCCTGCCAATTTTCTCTATAAGTCAGTTCACATTTCCAGGAGAGTTTGCACATTCCTCAGAGTTTATACCCATTTCCCGTATTATTTACATTGGAGAAAGGAGCTGGCACGAGTCAGAAATATGTAAATAAGAAAAGAACCTCTCTTATGTCATTTTTATTTATCCATAAGTGTTTGAGGGATTTAGAGTTAAGGATATTTTTTGAAGTGTTTCCAGCGCTGAGACCGATTAAAGCCGTATATCTCTCAAAACAGACATAAGTATTATTTTCTGTTTAAAGGATTTCCCTCCAATTTAAATCATTTCATTTGTCGTTTTATGATTTTACGTGTTCACATGAATAACGGCTATAACAGCACAGAACTCAGCCGTCAAATCAACTATAGAGCTTCCACAGAACGACCACATTTCCATCAGTATGTCATGTTGCTTGCATGCAAACGTACTGCAGTTTGCCTTTAAATGTCCTGCACGAACAGGCCTCATCACAATATGTCTCAGTATTTTTTTTACCTTTTTAAACTTCACATCAGGGTGTATTATTTTGTTGTAAAACAATGCTTTTGTTTTGAAAGGGTTATATTATCTTTCCTGGTGGCACATGACTTCCATTATTTACATCTAATATAAAAATCAACCAGCACATTCTTGAAACACTCTGTGTTCATTTGTAAAGTTTCCTTCTTTTTCTATAAAATAAAGTGCATAACCATGTAATAATAATATTACTTTAACAAAAACAATTTACCAAAACTTTTTATTTTTGATTAATTTAAGAACTTGCACAAATTTCACAAGTCTGTTAAATCACTCTGAAACAAACAGAAATGAATGGAAGCCAATAGCTGCCTGGCTGCATAAAGCAAACAAAAAAATGAAAAATTTAAACCGCAATCATTCCAAAACAGTCATCAAAAATGTTCGGTGCACATAATTTGTAGCTAAATGTTGCAGGGACACTGTTACGCTCCTTCAATGCATTTGCAGTAAAGGCTCTCGGAGAGACTTGGATACAAACATTTCACTGTCAGATTCTGTCTGACAACATTTGCTGACTTGAGGTCAGACTGGCAGGGCCTTTTGGGCTGAGAGCGACATTCTTCATCTTATCTGAATGTGCGGTGGAGGGCTCGTTCCACCAGGCACTGGAATCTGTCTTTAGATGTCTTAGGTTACACCGAGTTTAGCCGTAACCTGACAGTAAACAAATTTAATGAAGACTGGTGGACGATGGTTCAACAATATAATGTCAGAGGCAGAAACTGCAGAAAAGGACTCGGAATAAAAATCTGAACTTGTGTCAAACAAAACACTAACGACAGCACATGCGGACAGAGTATTGACTTATCATGTTGTGAAATGAAAATCTGAGTTCTTCGCTGTCACAGCTGTGTAATGACAGTTTGATGACAGAGAAACACCCCCTCTGATGCCCCCCAGAGGGCTTTGAGTATCAGTCTACCCCTGGAGGAGAACAGGGCTCTTGGGTTTCACAACAGCCCCCAAGTGGGCAGGACCACCACATCTCTGGCATCCGCCGCTCTCCGAGACAAAAACCCCCATCGGCGTGTGTACAGTCAAAACACACCCTCCAGACATGTGCAAGTGAAAAGATAGAAGGAGAGTAAATAGACAGACATGCATTTCCTGCCAGGGAGCCACTCTGCGGCTCTGACTATTTGTTTTGACATCCATTAGCTTATCATTTCCAGGCGCGGAACCTCCAGTCCTTCAAGAGGAGGTAGGACGGCGTTTGAGGACGGACGCCTCAGCTCTCCGAACACGCAGAAAAAGGCCACTTTAACTCACAACCGAATATAAAGAGAATATTGTTCTAATTGCAACATCAGTTTGGCAAGCAGGGTTTAAATGTAGCCACAAAACTGGGAAATTGCACTTTGTTAAATTTAACTCTAAAGATAGCATCATAGAAGTGTTATCACCGTATTTTTTTTGTCAAGAGATCAACAACAGCCCTGAGAAACGTGAATGCACAGGTACTAAAGGTCCTGGTTCTGATTTCCTGCAAGAATTTGCATGTGAAGTGCAGCATTTGTAAAAGGTTTGTGATTTCGTTCCATGTGGTTTGGTGCCGGTTGGCTGCAATCACATTCAGGCAGTGACACTCGAGCAGAATCAACATAATGGAAGTGCCTGGAGATATTTGGGCTGGTCCAGGTCCTCTCGGTCTTACTTCATTTTAAGGAGAGGCAGCTCGAGTTTTCAGCTCAGTTTAGAAAGAACAGCTGCAGGCGGATTCGGTGCAGGCGATAAAATAGCATTATAAACAAAAATAAAGAAAGTCTTCTTCGTGGAAGGAAGAGCTAGCCTTGTGAGACTGAAGTCTAATGGTTTCAATCTTCGGTCATTCCATTTGCTTTTTATTTTTGTCATGAAAATAAAACAACACAGGTTGTTGTTCGAGTTATGTTGCATCCAGAGGAAGTACAAACTTCGCTGCCCTGAAGTGCATAAAAAATTCCTCATTCTGTGTGTGGATCAGTATCGGAAAAGTGAAAAATATGGATGCTGGGAAAAGGCAGCAATAAAGGTGACACGTCTGTAGAAGAGTTTGTGTTTTTACTTGAACACTTTGTCCCTCTTCTTGCCGCCTCCCCAGCCTCCGCTCAGCTGGACGGGGTTGTCTCTGAAGGAGATGCGCTCTTTTTTCGACGGAGCAGACGTGACTCGCTTAGGAGGTGGAACATCATCTCCTGGAGGTGAAGGAGGAAAATGTGTTAATGTCTCAAGTGTAGCTCAAGCATTGTGAAACAAATCCATCACTGACGTCAAATGGGAATTTATATCATCGGTTTTTTTGAAATAATATAATGCGATTGTTGTGTTGTTCTTGCATTTTGTAGTCAAGTGTCAATCATGAGTTCACTTCATATATTTTCTGAGCAGATCTGTTCTCTTTAATCTGTCTTAATCCCCTACAGTCCTTGATAATACGGGTTATCACTAATCAATGTCATAAACCAGGTTTCTAGAGGAAAAATCACATCTTTCAAAACAAACTGTAGCTGCTTTAAAAAAAAGTTCAAGGTTGACTCTTAATTGTTTTACAAAGTGATCATAAGCAGCCTTTTATACTGGTTCTTTTTACTATCAGACACAATTTAACTTTAGTTTGACAAAACTGAAAAACAACCATTTTAAATCTCTCTTGAACACGATCGGGTAAGTTTTGTTCGCTCCGTCCTGCAGGAGCACTGCGTGCTTTATCAGAGGCCCTTTCCATTTCACCTGGGGATCAGCACAAAGCTTTTCAAACACACAGAACAAAGGCAGCGCTTCTACCGGGCATGATGCATTCCACGTGTAGAGCCCAGGCCTGCGGTCTCCACGGTCGCCCCACACAGGGAGCCTAACAGCAGGGAGGGCTCTGGAGGAGGCAGGGGGCCCGGGACGCATCGCAGGTACTGACCCAGCTCCAAATGTCTGCACAGCTGGCACACTGTATAGAATAACCGCCCACTCTCAAGTCACACCGAATCTGAGTTTTTGATTTAAGTCACGTCAGTCGCACAACGCTGCGACTTTCCTCTCCTCGTGGTTTGTGTAAAGCAGTTTAAAGATAAACCCTCCACAATTTTTCTGTGTTTATTTTTAGAAATTTCAGGCCGGCCTCAGAGGCTGTATTTGGTTTATTAAAGACTTTTGTCCAGTCATCTGTTCTAAATCAAAAACAGGATGCAAAACTTGACGCACATGTTGCTAATTTCAATGCTCGTTGTGCAGTCATGCTATTAAATGCACAGAGATAAACAAATGGCCACACATTTGACCCAACCGCTGTGACCAAACAAATTGTTTTCGATCATTTTACTCCTATTAGAGCTGAGCAGCGGACAGAATCGGGGGGGGAGCAGATATGCAACTCTCGTGGTTTCCTCTGCATGTGTAATGAAAATATTTTGTGAGCCTGGAAACGCATTTTATGGCAACGTCCCAGCGAGCGGTGGGTATCGCGTTGCAATAGATTATAGAGTAGGTTATAGAGTATTTATGTAGACTTTACTGCTATGGCATACGAAGTGAACCCTCTCACTTTAAACCTTCACTTTGATGCATGTGTGCCACTTCAGAGGAAAAGTACACACAACTTTTTTCTTAAATAAAGTTGGTTGTCTGTTTTTTTAAGTCTCACTCTTTAACTGACTGATGAGCGCAGACCGTAAAAAGATTTTTATAGATTTTCTAGTAGCTGCATATTCATTTTCCCGATTCTCTGATTTCACCCTAGTAACCCATTTCCTCTGGTGATGCAGCACAGAGACATTCGATATCCTTTCCAAGTTTGGGAATTATCTAATTGGCTTTTTGAGAAATGCTTTTGCCTTGCACATACAATCATATTTCAATTTGCACTCGACGGTTTTGATAAGTGGTGTTTTTATCGGCGCAGACAACGAGGCTTTCTTTTCCCCAGTCCCTACTCTCGAGGACAACAACAACAACAACGGTCTGCCTGCTCGGCACAACGACGCTCGCTCCTGCTGCTGCTGCTGCTGCTGCACCTCGTGGAAATCATTTGAAATCATCATCGGAATCCAATTTGGCTTCGTTAACGGGGGGACAGGGCTCTCCTTCACTCGGATTCCTGGGCTTGTTTAATGTGGTCATCTGCTCTCAGCCTGTCAGTAGTATCTTTGTCATTCAAACTCCTGAGCCCTGCTTCCCCTGACAGAAGGGCCAGTCATTCTTCACTGAAAGGACTGACTTTTTTTTTTCTCCTCCTTTCTGCCCGCTTCCTGTTAGAGGAGAAATTCACGGCACTCTGTCCCCGACCCGACCTTGCGGCTCCCCTCCCCTCCCCTCCCCTCCCGAAAACAGCCAACCGGTGGACTCAGTCTGGGCTGAATAAGCAGCAGCCTTTATCCCCGGTCTGTGCGGGCCGAGCCCATGGGTGCAAGTGTGCAAACACAGAAACATCTGTACACACATGTGCTGAATGCACAGGTATACACTCAGCCATGTGCTTACACAGATCTGCATATAATCACAGTCTTTGTCTTCTTAGCTTTAAGCCTGAAACTGCTGGAAAACTGTTGATTTAATGAATTTAATTTATATTTTTATTGTGTTTAGTTTCTGTTGTCAATTTTGTTTTTGTCAAAATAATAAATATCAGGTCAAAAGTAACTCATTTACATAGCATATACTACAATACATACATACAATACAGCTATACAATCTGTTATATATGCAGATCCTCCAATTATAAACACAGCATGTCTGTATTTTTGCATGTTAGTTGCATAAAGTGATGCTAATTTTCCAGTAAATTGGTAATGCCTGCATGACAAATAACCCGGCATGAGAATGAGCATTAGTCCGTGAATGTCTCTTTTAAAATAACTGAATTATCAGCAGGGATGATGACTGACTGTAAATCAACGGGTGATCAACCACTGATTAATCAGTTACGTGAAATTAAACTGCCTGCTCACTGTAGTGTGGTTTGAAATCATTTTTGGTGTGATTAATTGGTCTTCTTGGCCTCTACATCAATGAAAAAACACAATTGGATGCTGTGAAAATTAAACTTGAATTAAAAAATAAATAAATAT
>JAQNCA010000028.1:24080932-24092763 GCA_029783725.1 Acanthurus tractus
TCTTGGCCTCTACATCAATGAAAAAACACAATTGGATGCTGTGAAAATTAAACTTGAATTAAAAAATAAATAAATATTGTCTTCAAAGCAAATTTTTCTGTTTTTTAAACTAGTATTAATTGATTGTTACTGTTACCAACGATAAATTAAGGAAACTTCTCACGATCTGCAGCTCTGACTGACAGATATCGTGAGAGAGGGTTAGAAAAAGAGTGTGTGTCACAAAGAAATTACTTTCAGGGGGTAGTTGAGTCTTGTGTTTCAGAAGATTTGATCAATGTTTTTTTTTTTTCCCTTCGGATTCTGTTCAAAGTTCTGTTCAAAACTTCCAGTAACAGACTGATTTTGACTCACTTGCATGACCCAAAGAGTTTCTGTGAGGATAATTGTTCTCTCTGCAAAGCTGGGCAGCTGAACGGCTGTTGGCCCACAATCCACTGGCGTGATGTAGACGTTGTGTGTATCCTGAGTCCGCCTGCACGCACAACACACACACACAGAAACACACACACATAATGAGGCCCAACATGACACGTCTCACGCAAGCAGACCAGCATTTCGAAAAAACATTTAACAACCAGCAGCTCTGCAGTCTGAACATATCTAAGAAACAGGAGGAGGAGGGCGGCTCCTCCTGCCAGCGATCATAACTCAAGCTGCTCTATAACAGCACAGGGAGACCTGCACTTTCCCACTTCAAAGACCTCACGAGCATCCGCATCGTTCTCCACTCCGGGCGCGCTGCTCCGAAGTGACACTCGGATTTCTGGGAGTAAAATAAAGAAATTTGCAGCCAGTTGATCCTATTGAAAGTGTCACTGCGGAGCTAAACCTCAGACTCACCTCCCCCCCCCGCCTCCTTAAAAATCTAAACTGATGAGACAGGCTCCAGGGGAGGGAACCCACAGCGCGGGAACACGACTCTGACTGCTGAATGTAAATACTGCATTCCCTCACATTCAGGCAACTGCACCAACCCCCCCCACACACACACAAAAGATTCAAATCAAGATTCACTGTCATCCTATGAAGTGATTGAACTGCAGGGTAAAAGAGGAGGGGGGGGGTTTACTCACCGTGAGCTGCACTCTGCCTCCATTCAAAACGCCTGAGTGGATCTCCGGTAAGAAATGCCCACTGAGGATTTAAAAAAGAAAAAAAGCTCAAACATTCAGACGTGTTTTGAATCAGTTCAGCAGTTTCCTCTCTTCAGTTCTAAGCAATTAGCTCTGACGTATCATGAAATAAACACAGATGCCATGTTTGATAATCTTAATGTCTCCTTGTTAGGGAGGATTTCACACAGGCCTGCATGTTCACTGTCTCTGTTACAAACTCTGTGCTGCTAAGAATTTGCCCCTCGGCAGTGAGAGAAAAAATGATGTACAGTTAGTTTCATTCTTTCGGGAGATGAAGGCAACATTAGAAATAAAAACTAAACTCTAAAAAAATAATATTGCTTATTGTTTCTTCACTTGGATGTTTAAGTTTCACTGTGCAGTTTGACATGAGCATTCATCTGTTAAAGGGGGAAAGTTTCTCTGTATTCACTTTAAATCTGAGTTTATGTCATGTACGATTTCTGTGACATCACATCTGCTTTTGGAAACCAATCGATTATGCAAATACACAAGTGTGACACTTGAACCCTTGACACCACATCCATACACATACATAAAGAACTGCCTCTTAATCGAGTAAATATCATGTTTTTAACTGTGTGATTAAACTTTTGAAGTGACACATAAATGCAAAATGGATGATTCAATGATGGAGAAGAGACATACATTAATGTTAATAAATTTATAAGGATAAAATCGAACTTCCTTGTGGAAAAAAAACAATTCCTACACAGGATATTATTCCAAATTCACATTTTTTTAACCCTAACCCTAACCCTAAACATGTCAGGAGAGTCTTTAGAAAATGATAATAGCCTGTCAATAGAGAAACAATTTACCCAAATGATAAAAACAAATCACATCTAAAGGCATCTAGCAATGCACATAGTTTTTGCTCAATTTGCCCAAGTTTAGAGATGTTTGTCCCTGAGGCATTTTGAAACCTCCAACATAAAAAAAGAAGCGAATTTCAAGTGTTCATTGCATGAAAATATCTGATTTTCATAAAAAACAAACACCAAAGGGTCTTTGCAAAAGCTATGTGCCTGTTACCCGTAACAGATGAGTGAACAGATTCATGCAAAACAATGTGCACAGCAACTTATTCCAGAGTTATGTGTTGAAACGACCCTTCAAGGCAGTTTTAGCTGTACAACACTCCAGCGTACGACTCACACGAAGCGCCTCACCTCTCTGAGTCCCTGTCAGAGTGAGCAGCCCGGGTGTGCAGCCACTGCTGAGCTCCTTCCTGCTTCACTCGCTCCGTCTTCTCCGCCTGCCGAAGGCGCAGCTCGGCCTCACAAACTGCACTCGACAAAAAAAAAAACATCAAATACACGTCCCGGGCGATTATTGCTTTATTCTAAGTCCTCCTGTCGGCTAAGCAGCATTCTTGGTGACAATGGTAACGAAAAGTGAGTGTGTCGCCTAATCAGTGAGAGTCGGGTCGGAGGTGGCCGGTTTCTAAACGACGAGAGGCGTAATCAACATGGCAGGGGAGAAGTTATGTTAACAGATCCTCACAGAAGTACAACCTTAACAAATAAACAGCTCACGGGCCTGATCTGTAGCAATGTTTGACATGTTCTGCTGTAATTACAGCCGCCCAGGCCTCCCAGCGCTGGGAGCGATCCGTGGTCGAAGCTCTCTGTGTTTATTTTCGGTTAAGGTGGTGTATTTGTTTGGAAGAGTCAGGGGCATTACTATAATACATTTAAAGTTGCTGAAAGATGCAACAGGAGAGGGTCTGCTTTCTTCCAACCATTGTTGAGGCTTGTGGTTCGTTGTAAAATTGAATCCAAGCAGTGTTCCAGCAGTTTGTTAAAGACAGAAATCTGAAGGGCTACTGATTTACGAGTTGTGCTGAAATCCCCTAATAAGGTCATAATTCAAAGTAAACATTTATGTTGCGCTGACAGCAATGCTGCTGTAGATGGGTGTAAACTGATAATGACTTTTGACAGCCCAATGCTGGAACTAATGATGCATTTATTTAAGCCATTTACTTGCTTTTGCTGAGCTGTAAAAAAAGGAGAAGAACTCTTTACAGTTTTCATGGGTTAATTGAGAAGCCCCACTAAAAATGTCGAGTGATGGATGCTTCCCCCCGGGGCAGCAAAGGCCAGGAAACGGCCACTCGCACTTCCCAAAGCTGGAAATGCACAGAGATGCAGGGCACAGGCAGTCAATAAAACCCTCAGAGAAGTGTTTTTCAAACTGCAACTTGCCTGTGTACTGCACACATCACAGCGCTGTGATCCAAACAAAGGTTCTGAACTGTCTGCTTGCACTTTTAATTTAGGTTATTCACATAATTGGATTCTACGTGGGTAGTTTGTTAAAAAAGACTGTTGATAACTTTAAATCCCCAGAGGTGAATGCAAAGTGTGGTAAACATTTTGCACACAGTGATACAAGATGAGCATCATGGAAACAGTTTGCATTAATGTTGCACCCCAGTGGCATGAAGAGACTCTCCTCTCCCTTTTCCCCTCTGAACCTCCACTAAATCCCCATCCTGACCTCCTCCAACCTCCTGAATCCCCCTCCAGTGCTCCTCCAGGACATTGTGGGGGTCTGTAGGAGTCACGCCTGTTAAGAGGGGCTCTTAAGAGCATTAAGTGTTTCGTCCCTTCTGAAGAGGGGAGAACTCTGATTTAATATCAGAGTTGGTGAGGAGGACGAGGGGGAGGAGGAGGGTGGAGGCTTTAGCCTGCAGCAAATAAGGACTCGATGCTGGCACTTTGTTTCTTTGTCTCTTGACGACGTTGGAGGCTCCAAACAACAAGAGGTCAAGAGATGTTTACAACCCACAGATTTTAAGGTTTCAGCGTTCTTGAAACATGAATCTGACATGTTCTCTTAACGTGTTTAAAGACAAAAACATTTGCTTAGTTTCTACAGTTTTTATGGATCATTAACAATGAAAAAAACTAATGAAATATGATGAGTTTTAGTAAAGGCCGCCACGTTAACATCAGCAAACTCTCGCTTCTTTCCTACACGTAAATCACCCACTTTTCCCCCCTAGTCGTTTATGCCCCCCCTGCAGTGGCTCTCTGGCACACCAGTGGGGTCCATCCCACAGCTCGAGAACAACTGCTATAAACTATTTTGGAAAAAAAAACAGTCCAATAATATCTTTTTGATGCACTTACATTTAACTTTTAACTTTTTTTTCTTCACTCTTGTTATATTGGGTTAAAAAAGACTTGTGCTTCAGCTGCCTCTCCAGACATGAAGCTTTCAGTCTGCTCCGACAGACCTGAGACTCGCCCCCCAGGACTTAAAGAAAGCTACGCTAAAGTTAACCCTCACCTTGTTTTTGTATGGTACCCTTAAAACTGTTTTGAGCGTCCTGTTTTCATGAAATTTGCAGAGCGAAAAGAGGAATCACAGTGTGTTTGAAATCTGAGGATCCTAACTCAGAGTCTGTCTCTGTGAATGTGCTTGTATCTCAAACATACACTACAAAGAACGAGCTGCACTGCCTGACAGAAATAGAAGCTCTGACATTTCTGTGGAGAAATTGAACGCATATGAATCATAGTAAATAGTCTGACATTAAGTCAGTTTGGATGATGGATGATAAACAAGATGATTGTGTTTCAGCTGGACTTTGTAGATCACTTGAAGTGTGAAATCGAGTTAAGTGCTCGGGAGGCAGGGGTTCCAGGCTGAAATAAAAATATATGCCCTCATGTCCCTCTGACATGAGGACGGATGTTTGGTGGGGTTGGATCACAGTTTGGATGTGAGACGGAGGTTGGAAGGGTGGAAAGTAAGAGGAGAAACGAGGAGAAACGCTTGGAGGCAAACAACGTCGTCGAAACCCTGCAGCACGCAGACACGTGACAATACAAACCGTCTAAAAAAGTGCACACTCTCTCTATATTTTTCTGCCTTTAAAAGACATTTTTTCGTGGCTCTGCTCCACCTCTCTCTCTCTCTCTCTATCTCCCTCTCTGGGTATGTAAGCCGATACCCATTTCAAGTGGGTTACTCATGTCCAGCATATCCACACAAAAAGCCCGGATAAAATAAACACGCCGCGTCAGATATCTTGGAAAGAATCTGTCATGGGTTTGGGGCTAATCACCTCCAGAAGGGGCTTGACTCAAAGCCTGAAACGTTAGCCCCTGTCGGGGAGCGTCGGCTGGGCCGGGCTGGGCTGGCTAGGCCCCGGGCACTGGGGATGGATCCGGAGGAGGGGGTGCCTTCCACAGGTCAGGACCAGGGGAGCAAGAGGAGAGGCCGATCTGGCCCGTTTACAAAGATCTGGGACCCTCAGCACCGTGAGCCGGTTCCCGACACACCACCTCTGACGCCGCTGTCGCCACCGCCGCACGGTCGCCCTGTAAAAAGGCAGCAGGAGTCGTCTCCTCCAGAACAGAGCTGGTTAGGGTTACGCATTTTACAGGATCCCTCTCAGCCGGAGCAGAAAACCGACTGAGGACACGGGGTATTAAGCAGCGAGAGAAGGGTGATGTCATAACCAGTGACCCCCGTTACTTTATCAGCTGATGTAGCTGCACCAATGCAGAGCTGGAGAACACGAGTCGAGCTTGATGAATTATCAAGACAAGGGTGGAGAGGAGAGATAAGAATACTGGAAAGAAATAGAAGTGGAATTATTGCTGGAGTGTAATAGGTCATTTGGATGAATCCTGGACTGAAAGTTGGCTTGGAGCTCCTCCACAGCTACATTGTGCTCTGATAGAGTTCCTTTGTTGAAAAGTTTACATAATACACCTGCAGTTTACACTGTTATCACACTCAGACCCATTTTTTCATGTCAGAAATCAAGAATCAGCCAAAGATTTCTTAGCGGGGCAAAAAAAAATTAACTGCTTTTGACGAAAAGCAAAAGGTAATTTTGTCCGTCATTGTGTAAGTTTGAAAAATCATCAGTGTTAATAAATATAGAATTAAGTTGATCTGTGGCTGCAAAGCGATAAATCAGACTTAAGAGGGGAAAAAAACGGACTCCTTCACAACTTTTCTACAAACAAATTACCGAAGCGATCCACCCAAAAAAGATAAAGTGGAACAAAAAAACATCCCAGAGTTAAAGGTACGATTTGTTCTGTTTTTTTTTTTTCAAAAAAAGCTGTAACATGAAGTGACAAGCAAACATATTGTATTACTCCAAGTATTTCACGCTTATGGCAGCCTTGGACTTGGACCAGAAAGAGAGACCAGTCACTTCGCCGCCCGTTGCTTCAGCGTCCCTTTGACTGCTGGATGACCGCGAGCGTTGCGCTCTCTGGATGTGAGGCCTTGACCCTGCAGGATGGGGGTGGGCGCGGGGGTGGGGCGCAGAGGAAAGATGGAGACAGGCCCTCATGATAAAAGCCGGCTCCCTCCCCCTCCCCCCTTCCTCCCTCCTGCTCCCCCCTTCAGCTCTTCCCTCCCTTTTAAGTCTGGCCGCGGACGTCGCATTGCCAAATCATCTCTGCACCTCAGGCCAGGGCAGGAGGAGGCCACGGCACAGAGAGACGGAGGCTGAAATTCACATCCTCTGAGATTATCAAACTAAAATCAATCTGTTGACTCTTCTGAAGATTGTTTTACCATCCAAAACAAAAGGAGCGAAGTCTTAAGGAAGGAAGGATTGTTGTGTGTGATAAGTTGAAACCTGTTTGCTTTGAGAAACCACTTTTGCAGAGAACTTGACAGGTACAAGGTTAAGTCTTTTTAAAAAATGTGGAACAAGTAAAGCATCTCATTCTTATCTCCAGGTACGATCTGCATTTTAAGAGAATTTCTACTCTTATACAATCTGACTCCACATATAAAAGGAAAAACTGCATTGCATCAGGTCTACATCCATAAACATGACTGAGTTTTAGACTCATGGTGATTTGTGTTGCCAAACCTAAACAACTTTTATGTGTCTGTGTTCCTTCTAAACAGAAATAACTGACCAAATCATAAAACTACGCACAATGACACAGGTGTTTCTACAGAGTCACCAAACTCAAAGCATGTCTCCGATCCTACCTTTTCTATCTTTTCTGTAGTCACGTGCCTGCCTTGGCTCCGCCTCCTCTGAACCCAGCTGGTAACTGCAGTTTCGGATCGCAGCGAGTCGTACGGAGGGTTCTGGGAAAGCCAGAGAGAGAGAGAGCGGGTCAAAGAAGGACAAGGTAGGCCGAAAACCAGAAGCAGAAAACCAGAACCAAACATTCGGAAAATATTAGAAACAACCCTCTGGTTCCAGTGAGGCAGATGACATGAGGAGTTAGTGCAGACATAGACCTGAGTGCTGGTGGAGCAAGATGACAAGAGCCCTGCTATTGAAATCATGCATTTGCAATTCTGATCAAAGAGCAGCCTCCCTCTACATGACCGTGGCATGATAGCCGTGGCAGGACTACTGTTTTCTTGGAACGGAGCGGAGGTGAGGTCACCTTCTCCTGCAGCCGCCCCTCGACCGGCACAATGAATCCTAATTAAAATCATCACGAGAGGACTTGACAAGAAGTTTCTTGGCGTTTTTCATTTCCTTTGCAGGCTCTCCAGTTAGGCCCAATGAAGGGCGACATGCCCTGGCCTCTGCTGTCTGTTATGGCTCGTTAACGTACTCGAGGTGGAAAGGTTCGTTACTATTAAAGCATGTTTGAAGAAACAGAGACAGGAATGAAAAGAGGCAATTAGTGTGGATTTTTTTTTTTCCCCTTTCAGAAAATTGATTTAAGGCCATACATTTCCTCCAATGCTGCTATGGGAGATGTTTCAGAAAGAAAACCATAACCATCCACCGAGATTATCTTCATATTCCTTTATTTTGCTAAAAATAATGTCTTAAATCTACCTTTTTTATCAAAAATACTACAAAAATCAGCAAAGACAGCAGAAAAATGGTACATTCAGTTGATAAAAAGCTCTCATTTTTCTATCCTTTATAATTCTGCACTAACTCACCTCTTCTTCTGCTCTGCTGTTGCTTCTTTGACTTCATATTCTGGGCTCTCCTGAGCATCAGAAGAGCTGTGCGACGGTTAGTGAAACCCCTGGAGAAAACAAGGATGAAAGTGTCTTAGTGAAAATCCCACATCATCAATCAAACACGCACACGGACGGGGATGAAGACAATCAACATCCTGACTGTTACTATGATAACATGATGAGTTACCATTCCTCCAGAATCTCTTCTGAGCTTTCAGAGACACCACCGAGCGCTGAGGCAGGATGTTTGCTTCTGAAATCACAGGCAGATTAAAACGTGCAGAACTTCAGCATTAACATGTTATTATGACTTCACAGACAGACGTTTGGCTGAGGTTCGTCCTACCTGTTGAGGCTCACTGGGGAAACTTTCTGTCCAGAAGAGTCCACCTGACCTTCAGCCACCCAGGCCTGCTTTGACCTCCATGCAGGCGGTGGTTGGAGTAAGTACTGAGGAGGTTCAGGAAAAGGCCCAGGAGGCTGAAAGATGCACATGAATGAGTGTGAGCAATAACTTGTGTCTCTTTGCTCTTAATTAAAGTAGATTTTAATTGCTTGCTTTTTGTGTATTTTGCATTTACTGACAAAGTTCTTTCAGTCCAGATTGTCAATTTTATCTCAGAAAGTTTCACATCTGCTTGAATTAAAACTGAATCCTCATTTAAAGCGTGTTGAGAAAACTGTGATGCTGAGTCTGGAGATCTTTCTTCACACTGTGGCCAAGTCGGTTTAAGCTCAGATGTTAGTGTATTTGAAATGTGGAACAGAACAAGAGGTTTGTTCCTGTGTTTGCTTCAGGAGCTGCTTCAAACTCCTACAGACAGGTTTGGTGGATGTCTCACATATATTTTTAAAAAAACTTAAATAAATGATTTAAACATTTTCTTAAAGCAACCTTCTGCTTCAGTTAATCGTTAAAGAAATGAAGCCGACTATTGTTTATTGAATTGGATGTGAATCAGACAGTTGGTGTGCTTTGTGATGCACCAGCAGCACCGGAGTGTGACGTACGGCAGCTTAGCTAATTTAATTAATGATGGAAGGTAAACTACGCTCGCTCCAGCTGCCAGCGTTTGGCACCTGTTAAATGTAAGTCTTTGTTGGGTCCTCGTCTTATATCATTGAATCACTTCCTCCGCTTGGCAGCAGCTCTTGTTATACCAGGAGAAAAGGCATTTATAATATTAGTAGCCAATTTAACGTCATCGTGTCGTTGAGGGCTACTTGTATTACCATAAATTCAGTGATTAGGAGCCTGAACCTCCCAGAAAACTGTCAGTTTCCTGCTGTGTGTAGTTAAACTGGCAGCGCCGGTCCGTGCATCCCTCAGCCTTCATGAAATTGACGACCCGCCGCACCGCAGCAAATTTAAAGGCCGTAAGAGGAGTTGATATGATTAGCCATGACTGAAGTTGGCTGTGACAAACTTTCTTATTACCCATTCTGCTTCTTTACTGCTGCCCCACACCTACATGTTCTCCCAGTACGCAGAATGTAAACCTACATTTTTAGCTGTATCTGGAGTGGTAAAAATAGATCCCATAGAGTTTGAGCTCTGTCTGGCCAACATATAGTCATCAGTATCTCTCGGGAAAATGAAATATAATGCAGACAGCAACGTCCAGTCCAATTTAGGCCGAGGGCATGTTTTCTTTTTGGGGTATTTGGCTGAAGCTCCTAACCGGAGTGCGTTTTCACACTCTAGGAATGCTCCTATGTAAGTCAAACTAACAGCTTAATTACTCTCCAGACCCTTTTTTTCTCTCTGTAAATTGTTCATTCCTGCCTTTGATGTGTACCTCAGTGTCAACACATTAAGGCAGCACAACAGCAGCTGCTGCACATCAGCTGGCCTAAACCCACTGCCATGATGTACAGCACTGAGCACGCTCCAAAGAAAAGATCCAACGAGAGGTAAATGAAGGAAAAAAAAACAGGACGACAGTCCGCCAGCGTGAAAAATGACATCTGCTGGTGCAGAGCCCCCTTCAGCCCTCCAGGAAATAATTTTGTTTTTCAAGGGAATAAATTCAAAGATCAATCAGAGAGAGTGAGACAAATCCTGGAGGGGGTGATAACCAAGATGAGAGAGGGACAGAGTAAGAAAATAACTCTTGGGCTGGTAATTCTCTGGTCACTTCCAGTATATTACCTGCCCATCAGGTTTTTAAGAACATTACAGAAGGTCCTGGGTCAGTTGCTTTACCTTCACAGGCCGTGGCTGCTCCGACACGGAGTTTCGTCTGGAAGGTAAGTCCTCGGGAAGTGGCACTGTCCAGTGTTTCTCCAGTGCTGCCTTTGAAAATAATAAAAAAAAACCTTTGCACCATGTAATACTGACACAATACATGTTATTATAATGTACATAATAGTGGAGAGATCTGTGTGTGATGGGTGATGGTGATGGTGCAGGTTAGTGTCTGTTTTTAATGCATGTTTCTTGATTTTTTGTGTATGTGCTCAAATTTACCAGTCTGCAAGTTCGTGTGTAAACTACTTTTATGTCTTAAACACACAGCATTTGTGCATGTTTCCGTCTCCATGTGTGTAACTTTGTAGACTTGCATGTGTGCATGATTGTAGTGTTTGTTAGAAATGTACACTGAAGGTTGCTTTTTTTGCATTCCTGTACCATCAGCTATGCAGGTTTGTGTGTTTGATAGGGCGTTGGGGGGGGGTGGGGAGTGACTGAGCTGTGGAGGGGGAAGATCACATGAACTTGTGTGCATACCTCATCTAAGACAAATCCATCCATGTCCACCTCCTCGAAGGTGTCATCCTCTCCAGTGTCCGAACATGTGACAGCAGCCAGAGCAGATGCGAGCCTCTTCCTCAGAGCGAAGCCTCTCCAAAACGCCTCGAGGTACCCAAAGAAGAAAATGGTACAGTAGAAAAACCCTCTATGAATCACAAGGGGCAACGTAAATATTGTGGGTTATCCCATTAGGGAGATAAAACATGTTAACCTCTCTTTTAATTGCTGAGCGTTCTGCTGTCTGAACTCTGCGTGACTCCGGGCTGTTCGGAGACAAATGGAGCACCAGCGTGCCTCTAAATCCTTCAATTCCCAGTGGACTTGAGGTGGGGGGGGGGGCACACTTCACTTCAAGTTGAGCCGAGCAGGAATCCTAGAACTCTTACTGCCGCACTTCTTCGGAATCTGATTAATCACTCTGTAAACCCCCCCCCAAACACGCACCACCCTCCAACCTCCTACCTTAGAGAGCCCTAAAAGACTCATCAAACACTTTTGTGCTGAAAAGGGATTTGGGAGTAAGCGGTGAGTAGCATGTTTTTTCAGAACAGGCAGCGTGCACCTATAGGCGGAGGATTAGCCGAATAAGCCTCTGCGGCACGTATGAGGCCCGATGATGGATGTGCAGGGGTGAAAGTGTTCATCCTCAGATGTCCCCTGTGTGAAAGTGACCCCAGCCTTCAGCCACAACACTGGAAAATTGAAGTTGCAGCATCGGTGTAGTTAATTACACACTGACGGGCTAACAAACATTCTGCAGTCGATGCTACGCTAGGCTGCTACATGTTGAAGGTGTTTAAACTTGCAGGCATATTAACAAGTAGAAATAAGTAAACTAACAGAAAGTTATTCGCCAGCAAATTTGGTAATTTACAAAATTGTTCAAGTCAGTTATGTTGCAAAAAAATAAAAAACAATGTTATCCTGACATCAACAGGAAATTTTAAAGGAAAAAAGTCAGTCACACCAGCACATCATTCAGCAGGAACAAGAATAAACATATT
>JAQNCA010000028.1:24153963-24165929 GCA_029783725.1 Acanthurus tractus
TGTCCGTCCTCGAAGCTGTAGAGAGCCCACTTCTTCAGCAGGGCCTCCCCTCTGCCGTGCATGTCGGTGTTCAGCAGCCCGGGGAACCATTCCTCCAGCAGGGAGTCGATGTGATCCACCACCTGACCCAGCAGCACGCGGCCTGGAGGAGCAGAGACAGCAGGTAACAGGGAAGCAACCACAGCGGTGCACAGGTACCGACACTGTAAAACACATCATCAACACACCTGCAGGACATCACGCTCTTCATTCATAGACATGTTAATGTTTGGGGATTTATTACACCACAGCTACATGCAGTCTAACGTCGAAAAACAAACACTGCATGTTGAATTTGCATCATAAATTGATCTTTTAACAAAACACATCTTGACATAAACATGTGAAACCAGCTTCAGAGTTCATTGTTCCGCACCAGCAACTCTTTCTGATTTGAACAGGATGGTTTCTACAGATTTATGCTCCACCTTTTTGTGACGAGGGCACGGTTATCTTGACAAAGCTGGATGGGCTCTGCTCCTCCGTGTGCGCCTCCACCAGGCAGTAGGCCTCCGGTGACCAGCTCAGGTACACGCCTCTCCTCCAGTAGATCCGGTTGGGCCGCAGCACCTTTTCTGGAAAACACACAACAAGATAAACCGAGTAGAAATAACAAGGCTTTTCTACTTTGAGGTTGCAGTGACCGTGGTTACTCTACATCCATGCTACCTCTTCCACAAAGCAAATAAGAGGAAAACTCCAGCAGGCGGCTGATCTGGCGCGACCAGTAATCCATGGGGAAGTACGGCATCTCGTACAGACGCTCAATCAGCTCAGAGTTCTCGCAGTGAGGCAGCTCGATCACCGGCTTGTCTCTGGGCAAACTGGAAAGGAAGAGGTGAGCGGTGAGAGACGCTGAAACATTTTAAAGGGTGATTTCCAAAAAACGCAGGAATCTGAACCTGCTGGGCACGAGCAGCTGGTCCTCGCTGAAGGGGAGAGCGATCTGAAACTTCTCCAGCAGCTTGAAGAACTGCGTCAGGTGGCTCTTTGGGAAACATTTGGTCTCGGACAGAAACTTTTCCACCACCGAGCGCTGAACGACTCCTTTAGGATGCTCCCGGAAGCTGCAGCCCTTCAATGTCAGTTTCTGCGCAGAGAAAAAAACAGAGAACTTCTGAAAAACTGGACATTTTCTTGCACTATACATTTTTTTTCTCCACTGAAATAATGAGCAGCAAAGAGGATTTGCAGTTGAATGAAACAATCTGGGGATAAATAATGTATAAAAGAACAACCCATCTGAAATGAGAAATGTTTTGAAAGGTAATAAACTCTCCACTAAAGTAAAAGAGACAATAAATTTGCTTCTGAGTTCAGATAAAACTGTAAGATGTCGTTCTGTTTTAAACATCAGCCGGCAGCCAAAACAAGATGTGTGTTTGTCTGTGTGTGTTTGTCTGTGTGTGTTTGTCTGTGTGTGTTTGTCTGTGTGTGTTTGTCTGTGAATGTCGGGTGAAGCCACCTGTGAGATGATGTTGCACAGCCACTGTGGGTGGATGAAGTAAAGCTCCTGCAGCTGAAGAGCAGGATCATCAAAGTGCAGTAAAACTCCTTCAGAGGCAGAAGAGAGAAACAGTCAGGCTTGATATATTTCTGATCCTTGAGACAGAATTTAAGCATGAAATTTCATTTTGGTTGTAGAATAAAAGACATGATTGATAAGTTTGTGGCCGAAGGTAGAAGAAGATGAGATGTACAACTCTGGTTACAAACGAGCAAAGATCAGCTCTTTTGAGGTTTTTCTGTTTCAAGAAATCAGAAAATTCTGAGTTCTGAAAATGGACGGCATCACCTTTGTACAACCATCCAGGAACACAGATATGAATCAACACCTGCCCCTGTTACCTGATTTGTCCCCTCGGACACTATCTCCTCCTAAAGATGTAGAAGGTTTGTTGCCATTTCACACTGATGATGACGTGATCACTGCTGTGAACCTTTATGAAGGTCAAAGATGCTGAATTCTACAGAGAAGAAATCCTTTTCCTCCACAAAAACTGAACTTAAGTGTGTAAATTAAGAGGAACTAGGTTTTCTAACTTATCACCCCCCCTTTCAGCTGAATCTCCACACTCTTTCTCCTCCTCTGGAGAAAAGGACCATGTGATGCAGATTTCTGACCTGCTTCACTGAGGAAGTGGACGGCGTGGGACAGCTCGGCCTCCTCAAGCTGCAGCTGACTCTCCTGGATGAGCTGCAGCAGCTCCTGGTGCCTGAGGACGGGGAACTCTGGAGGAACCCTGGTTCTCTCCTGCAGAACCCGCCGCTCGAGCTCCACGTAGCTGTCCGGGATCAGCTGGCCCATCACAGGCTGGTCCTGAATCTGAGAGAGGGAGATGAGACGAGAAGATGTGGACGCAGGAGAGAAAAAAGGAAAGAAAAAGGTTTTATCAGCTGTTTGTGTCCTCTCACCTTGAAGCTGGTGACTTCCCTGGCGATGGCCTTGCGGAGCTTCGTCATGGCGTCCGAGTCCTCGCAGACGGAGACCATGTGATAGTCCCTGATGGCGGGGAAGCCCTGGTGGTTCAGCAGCTCCTCTCTGATCTTGTTCACGCAGGCCTGAAGTTGCAGCTCCTCGCTCACATCTGTGTGGGTTCCCACCAGGATGACGGGGGAATGAGGAGCGACGGCCTGAAGTGAGGAAGAGCGACAAGAACTTCAACTTCAAAACAAGAGAAATAAAGTCTGTTAAAAGTGTGTGATGCTTCTTTTTACTGAAGAACATGAATGTTGAACATGTTGCATCAGGAAAATTATCTCTGAAGTTTACGTTCTTTTCTACATTGCTGGACAACATAAGTCAGAAAATGTGGACTGACTTTGATGTTGAAGAGCCAGGGTTTGAGGGCGTCCACCTCACTGGCTCCTCTGCTGAGGTTGTAAACAACCAGGTAAAGAGCTCTGGAGGTCAGGAAGTGAGGGTGAGAGCCGCTGAACTCCTCCTCACCTGTGGAGGAAAAAAACACAAAACTAAATTAAACCGGTTGAATTCACATTCCTCTCTCAGCGTGTGATATACATTTAATTATAGTCTATTAAATTAAGCTGGTTTCAAACATAAAAGATGTGAACTAACTCCATTAATTTACTCTTTCTTCTTCCCAAGAATAGATCAAGAACAGCTTGAACTCACTCGGACTTGGAACATTAAAAGCTTGGACTTCGATGCAAAGGATCGTAACTCAATCACTTTCGATACAGTTCATTACTGCGTCCTGAAAAACTCTTTTATCATCTGTTTTTCTATGAATCAGGTCAACATTTAGACATGGTGATAAAAAAGATCTCTCACAGCAGCTGAAAGATGATGTGCTGACACTTAACTGTGAACACGCTGTGCCTTCGATAAGAAGAGTGACAGAGATTCGAGGTTTATAGACAAAAGACACAGACAGACAGAGTGTTTTCCAGTCAAACTTCCGGCGTTGGCCGACCTGAGAAGTCCCAGACGTTCAGCACCATCTTCTTGTCCCGCTCCCTGATGGTCCAGTCCCGGACGTCGATGCCAACAGCCGTCCGCTTCGAGTTCAGCTGGGAGCGTTTCAGCTTCATCAGCTGTTTGATCAGGGTGGTTTTCCCGCTGCCGGCGTTCCCGACCACGATGAGCTTCATGCGGAAGTACGGCACCGCCTTCTTCAGCCGCTGCTGCAGGAACCTGCGACAGAGAGAGGAGGACAGGAACAACTTCAGCACTAATGTGTGATATTTAAAGAGCATCCGACATTAATATCTTATCAAAAATTAATATCTTATTAAAAAAACAAGCCCCTGACCTGACGATGTCTTTGGTCTTGCTGCCGATGAGTTTGGGGTCCAGCTGCAGTCGCAGGCCGTCCAGCGGCAGGTCCCACAGTCGGCCCAGTTTCCCCATCTCATCGGGGAGGGAGCGCAGGCTGGCGTTTCGACTCACATCCAGGGAGGTCAGACCTTCCAGCAGGCCGATCTGAGGAGGGATCTGAGAGGAGACGATACGAACACCAGAGGCAGTGTGCCGTCACTCATGTCAGGATTCAATCTTTTAAAACATTCAGTAGTTCAGCAGTAATAAAAAACAAGCTGAGAAACTCTGTTACCTCAGTGAGCTTGTTGTCGCTCAGGTGGAGCTTCTCCAGTCGGACCCACTTGTAGATCGGCCCACTCAGATCCAGACTCTTGATACAGTTGTGGCTGAACATCAGCTCTCTGAGGTTGTTGGACTCCCAGAGGCTCGGACCAGGCAGAGCGGCGATGCTGTTGTTTCTCATGTCCACCGACCGCAAGCTGGACAAATGACAAGTATGAGAATAACATGCTTCTATTATAACATTTGTCTTTATTAAACAGCTAAAATTCAGCTCTGGGAGTAAATTTATGTTAGTAGAAAACTGTAAAACCAGCTGAGTTTCTGACTCACTTTGGGAGTTTAAGCAGAGCCTCAGGAACCTCAGTGAAGCTGTTGTTTGCTAGTTTCAGTATCGTGATCTTGGATGGCAGATGTGACAGAGAACCTGGAGATAAATGTAGAACAGCCGTTGATACGAGAGTTATTTGCCTAAATATCCACAAACATTACGTACATCATTTTGAAATTAAATCAATGCGCTTTGTCTGTTTACATGATCTTATTTCGAGTCACATGATGCCTGAACGCTCTCCGGAGCACAAAGCAAACTGACATAGAAGCACAATCTCTGCAGAGTTTAGATCTAATAATCAGCTGACAGAACTCACAGATTTTGTTCATGGAAACATTGAAAGCTTCCAGTTTGGGGCAGCCGGTCAGGAAGTCTGGAGAAATGCTCTCCACACTGTTCTTGCTCACATCCAGCAGCTTGATCTCCGGCAGATGCAGAGGACCACAGAGCTCAGTGATGCTGTTACTGAAGAGGAGAAAGAAGAAAAACAACAGCTGTTTTCACCATTCTGCAATTAAACTAATGGAACATGGACATATGAATGTTTATTGGCCCATTTCTGGAAATATCCCATAATAACTAGAGACATCTCTGACTTTCTGCAAAGCAATAAAATTTTAAACATCTTATTTTGTATTTTTATTCTTCTCCACATTACCCTTCCATGAAGAGCTCCTCCAGCTGCTCCATGGCACGACCAAGCTCGTTGGGGAACGTGGTGATTTTGTTGAAAGACAGGTTGAGCTGCCGCAGTGACGGGCAGGAGACGGCGGGGTCAAAGGTCACCAGGGGCCCCACACAGTTACGGGAGACGTTGAGCATGCTCAGTGAGAGCAGAGACAGCAGCTCCACCGGCAGAGACTGCAGCTGGTTGCCCTGCAGGTCCAGTCGAGTCAGACTCTTCAAACTCTGCAAACAGACAGAGGAGCTTCAGATTAGCTTTCCTTTAATCGTCGGATACTTCGGTGACTCGGCACAGATCTGACGCGTCACCTGACAGAGAGCTGAGGGAAACTCCAGCAGACTGTTGTTGCTCAGGTCCAGGCGCAGGAGATGTCCCAGCTGCTGCTGGACGAAGCCGTCGTCCATCAGGCAGGACAGGGAGTTGAGCTCGTTGCCCGACAGGTCCAGCAGGCGGATCCTCTCCTTCTCTTTGGGCAGAGCAGCAGAGCTTTCACCAGATCCAAACACTGAGGAGGAGACGACACATGAACTACCATCTGACGACGAAGTTTCGTCACCACGAACATTTGTCAAACGGAAAAGCGAAGGTTTTCGGTGCAGCTGAATAAAGCTGAGCAGAATTTAAAATGATAAAAACACCTTTTTGTGTTGATCCAGTCCTTCCATATAACCTGTGCGCAGGCTCGCTGTGCTCATTCTCAGCGTGACCGCTCTGCAAAAGAAACAGACACAAAGAACATTCAGCTGGGATTCGCAGATCTGGTTGTTGCAAAGACAGAACTGAAAGAAGAATACATCAATGATTTATGAATGTAACTTTAACACAGTCCAAACGAAGCAATAATCTGACATTTTTACTAAATCCAATTAAAATAAAAACATAAAATCCAATCGCCTGAGCATAAATTTCCTGGTGTTAAGTAAGATGTCTTACCTCTGCGCTGGCGTGTCTGCGACGCCCCTGTTTCTTTTTAAAAGACCCCCCCCTCAACTCCTCTGTCGAGTTATTGTGCGGCTTTGCAGACAAAACCCCTGAAACCGAATCACTTCCTACAAAAGCAAAAAGGACAGAATGAAAAATGAAAGATAAATGATATGAAAAATGCTGTTTAACTCAAAGGCTGCAACACATGCACTTCACATGTGAGCGGCTATTAATAAGTGTACTTTTGAAGCCGCACGGTCACGATGAGATCATTTCACTCACCGTAAAAAGAAAAGATCAGAAACCAAACAAACACACAAGTTACAGATGAAACATCACTCCAGTTAGTGAGAATAAACTGAGACTAATCACAGGTCATAAATATCTACGACTGAACAGCATCACTCCTCTGATGTGCAACAGACCGTGTAAAGAGTTAAGATCGATGACATAACGATGATGAACGAAGCTGAAACATTAAGGATGTGACTTTGTGTGATCCTCAGGAGTGTTTCTGAGAAGTCAACATTAGCAGGAGTTTCTGCTTTAACTGCTGGAGCACAACAGAACCACAGTCCTAACTTTAGCAGATAGTATCTCCTCTGTTTAGTCTGTAGTACAATCACATTGTCTGTCTAAACAGCGCTGCTTTGTTTCAGGCTCATAAATCTAATAAAGTGTCAGTTCCATGTTCAGTCTGAAGACCCATGTCGCCTGTGATTGACCCCCTCACTCAATCATGTTCATTTAAAAAGGTTAAACTGTGACTGTTCAACTGTATTTGACCCAGTTGTGCAGGATAAGCTCTGTCCGGCATCTCTGAAACCTCACCGTCACTCTCCATGTCGTCATTGAAAAACAGGTTGTCGTCCATGGAGACGAAGCTGAAGTTGGAGTCGTCGCTCTCTTCAGAAATGTAGCCGGACGTCAGGCAGGGATCGGGCAGAGATCTGGGAGGACCACTGCTGTTCTTGGACCTCTGGAATGACTTAATGTACTTCGCCAAACTTATACCTTTACCTCAAAGACAGGACAAGACACAGAGATCAAAACTGGGCTGTAACTTCATATTAATTCCACCTGTGATACAAATGATTAATCAACCGCTGAGTCTAGAAAATGTCTAAAATCATAACTTTGCTTTTCATATATTTCTTAATAAATCCCAATAACCCAAAGATAATCAATTTACAGAGACATAAAAGACAGAAAAGCATCAGATCTTCCTCACTGTTGTTGTGACGGAGACTGTGTGCTCTGCCTCTTTCAGCCAGCAGGGGGCTGAGCCAGACGGCGTCCAGCCGGCCCAGCCTGAAGCCCCCGAGGCAGAGGGCGTTGTTGTTGAGGTCCAGACCCAGTCGACCCAGCAGCTTGATGACCGTTGGTCCGTCGCCCTGCTTCACGCTCACAGCCAGAGCCCTGCGGAGCTGCTGCTCCTGGGCCCCTCGGCTGAGCAGGAGCTCCACCAGCTCCAGGGGGCCGCCCCTCTCACACACCTGAAGGAGGCAGATCAGAGGCAGGATTAAGACTAAACCATGGTTATTCTATCTCTTGATTAATCTGTCTGTCAGTGGGGGGGGTGATTTAAAAACTGAATTGTTTATTGTTCAGTTTTCTGCTGATCTGCTGAGCATTTGATATTAATCGACATTTGAGCAGCTTCGACAACATTCAGAAGTGATTTTCTCAGTAAGTTTCGCAGCTTTTAACCAGAATATTAAAAAAACAAACAAACAAGTGTCTACATTTACGCTCTGCAGTGGTGGTTTGAACTAAACACCAATGCTGACATGCCAACATGCTCAGATGTCAGTGCTAACACACTGATAGTTAGCAGGTGTGATGTTTACAGTTTTCCTCAGCTTGTTAGCTTGCTAACCTTTGCAAGTGATGGACAAGTCACAGTTGTGATTAGCAGGTGATGCTTGATAAAAAGTCACGGGATCCCCCAAGTTTTTACTGGTGGAACACTCAATCTGTGCGCCACATTAATGGAAGTTTATCCAAAGCTTTGGACTGAATGGACCAAAGTGATGAAAAGCAGGATATTAAACACGACCCAGTGACATGTACGAATGTTTCATGGCCTGTTGCATCTTGCGATCTCACCTGGTAGATGAGAGACTCTTTCTTTGTCTTCTTGTTAACGTCGGCGCCCATCTCGATCAGACACTCGGCCAACGTCGTGTCTCCGTCCTCGCAGGCTTTTTCCAGCATGCTGTAGTGAAGCTCAGGGTCGATCCACATCTTCCACAGAGCCAGGCACACCGACTTACGCAGCTGTCAGCAGACAGAGAGGAGACAAATCTGTTCATCGAATTATTTCAATGGTTCGCAGTCTTTCTAGCGAGGCCTTTTGTAAGAATTCAGTTATCTAAGAACAAGACAAGTGGTCTGCACACTTAATCGGTACAGTATTCAAGCCTGTCTGGTATGTCCTGCAGAGTCTTTTTGTAATGTACAGTATGTTCCTGTGGGTGTACAGTGCGGCCTGTGTTTCAACATTACAGTATATCTCTCCCAGAATCTGGCAAACCTGGTTCTCCTGGAGGAATTTGCAATTAAAGCCTATTTTTTCATTTGTTTGTCTGGGAATTGGTCCATAATTTGAAATAACTCAAAAGCGAGAGAGAGAGGGCATACAAGCAGAAAGATATTGTCGAGTCTCAGCGTCCAGCTCACCGGGTTGTTGCTCTGCTCGGGAGTCTCCTCTCTGAGGTGATGGAAGATCTGCCTGTCAAAATCTTCCCTCTGCAGTTCGGCTGCTGCTCCTGAGCAGGCGTCCAGCATCCTCAAAGCCACCTGAAAACACTGCAGGACACACGACCAGAGACGGATCAGGAGTTTACAGACACAACACCGTAATTAGTAACTGTTCTGATAAGTGGAGTCAATTTTTTCCTTCAATTTACAGCCTCTGATCCGCACAAAATACAACAAAGTCTGGAGATGTGTGACTGGAGATCTGTGTCTAGACTCCTATCAGGTTTCCTTCCATCAAACTGCAGATTCCTAACCAGGTGTTCAGAGTAAAAACTAAGGGGACGCAAAAGATGCTGAATAAATATTAAACAAAGCACCTGCAACATTTTCTCTGACGCTGCAGTCAACAAAATGATTTTCTTATCCTCTGTAGATCCATCTTATCTCACCTTCAGGAGCATCTCAAAGTCTTCTCTGTACTGGTTGAGTGACGCGACCACAACGGAGGCCAGAACAGGCACGATCATCCTCGACAGCTTCTTCTTGGACACGAGGTAGCTGAGCAGGGTGAGACCCCAGTAGTGTATCTCTGCAGAGAGCGTGGAAGTTGTGGATCAGCGATATTTATGACGTTTTTTAGCTGTTTTTTCCTCTTTCAAGCAACAACAAAACTACAAAAAAATGTAACTCTGCTTAATTTAGACACTCAAAGATGATTGCGTCCGATACCTCGTTCCTGTGGGAACATCTGTAGTGTATGCAGAACCGTGTCTATCGCCCCCTGCTGGCAGAGCAAGTCCACTGCGCCCGTGCAGTCGGCCAGAGCAGACAGCACCTTCAGACCGCACTTCTGAATGGTCGGGTTGCTGATGAACTGCACACAAACACAAAGAGCACTGAGCACCAGGCTGGTTGATGTAAATGAAACTGCAACTGTAGATAGCAAATAAAATTTTGCTTATTTACTTAAAAATATACTTTATTTTTGTTGGAATAACTAAAATAAGATTTAAAGAGCTCCTCTCATCTTTATCTATCCTTTAAACAACATCATTGACGGATAACAACAGACACATTATGTAGAGCTACATTAAGATTTTCTGTCTTTTTACTAAATTTGACATATTACGTGCAACCATGTCGTTGTTTCTTAAGTTGTTTTTGAGCAAATAAAGAAGCGAGTCATTGTGTAGATATCGTCTCTGTCACCCCTCAAACAGTTTAGATCTAATTTTGAAACAAAACTCCCTTTTTATTTTTATTTTTTGCCAAACAAAGAAGTTAAAGACATCACTAGACATCTTCTGGCTCCCCCATTTTTTTTTTACTTGATGTGATGTCTTCTCTTGTTTTTACTCCTTTCAAAAAAATTGTTTATGACCCAGTTTATATCAGAGGGCAACCAGGGTGCCAGACAACTGCACCGGGGTAAAAAAAAGAACATTTATCCATTCAAGTGAATCAAAAGACATATTCTTCTTCAAAATGTAATTACAGTCTTTAAATAATCTGGTTGTGGGACATCCTACAGTTTAATTCCTTCAATGAATGGACGAACTGTTGTTTCATTTATGTAATGAACAGGAACTATATTTACTAGCTGAGTATTTGTACATTTTGCTTCCCTTTTGTGTGCAAATCAAATCTCATCAGAGGGGTTTTTAAGCTCTTACAATCTGTGTTCTATTTATTTTTAATCATGTCATTGTCACTTTACTTGAAGGAACCAGAAGAAGACTTAAGAAAAATAACAAACCCTGGAAATAAGGCGAGAAAATGAAAACATTTAGAGAGATAATCTGGGGTTTGTCAGTGCGTTCGTACCCTGTTGAGAACCTCCAGGTAGAGAGTGTGAGCTCCTTCCACCACACACTGGTTCTTCAGGACCTTCAGCGAGACGTCGGCCATGTCAGGATCTGCGACCGAGACGCCGTGCTCCCTCAAACTTCTGTCTGGGAATTCACACACAGCAGGGAAACAAAGTGAGGACAAAGAGGCAAAGCAACTGTGCGAAAACACACACACACACACAGAAACACAACCGCTCTGTTATCAATCTATAATCTAATTAGGAGTGTTACAAGTACAGTGCAGCGAGCAGAGCGATCGTACACTGTAACCTCATTCTGATCGTATTAAAAAAAACAAGCTGCTCCACTCAACAGCCTCACATTCCCCTGAAAACACATGAGAGATGGTGTGTGCACAGAGCAGCAGATTATCAACTGTTCCCACATTTGTTTTGGAGGTTTGTCCTCATTTATTCCTACAATGCTGCATCTTGCAGCCACACACAAGAAGGAGAAGCATGTGTCGCTGAAATAAACTAAGGAAAAACACCTGAGTGTACCTGGGCAGAGGAAGACCAGGCTGGCCTGCAGAGCCTCCAGCTGAACTTCCGGCTGGAAGTTGTGGATCTTCATGGCGATGAGGATCTGACTCATGGCCATGTTCAGCTCGTCTAAACTAGCTGTCCTGAGGACACAGAGGGACGGATTAAACTCCACGATGAGTCATCAGAGTCACTGTTTTTGAAAATTGTGTGAAAATATAGTTGTAGTCTGATATTCAGATATTCAGTGCTGATGATTAATACGTCAGACAACAAAAGCTTTGTACACAAATATGACTGATCTGTGAAAAAACACGATCTCCCCCTCATTTCTTCTCATCCTGACCTCCTTGTGTCTTTCAAATTGACATTTTTTTCTAAACTAACATGGAAACCATGGAAATGGAAAGCTGCTGTGTTTGTGCCGACCTTCCCTGGAAGAGCAGGCTGAGCAGTTTGCAGGCGCTGATGGAAACTTCCACTGAGGTTGAATGTCTCTTCATCATCTCCACCAGGTTGACATGGAGGCCACTGGACAGCAGCAGAGAGCACATTTTACCTGCGAACAGAGCGGATGAAGCACTCACATTAAAAACTGCAAACACAGATTTTATAAATATGGTTTAACCTGTACAGATGATAAAATAAATGGGATTTCATGAAATCAGATCACTTTTAAGATTGATTTTTGACTATTAATTCTCCTTTTGCTCAGTTTTTGGACTCAGTGTCACGCAGCTGTTTTCGTGTGTCCTGTTGCAGACTCACTGTTGTGTGTGATGAGTGTTGCGATCGCACTGGTAGCAGCTTCGAACACACTGGGAGAGGAGGCGTGGAGCAGCATGGCCGCCATCAGCTGTCTGTGAACAGGAGTCCTGAAAACAAA
>JAQNCA010000028.1:24251436-24264580 GCA_029783725.1 Acanthurus tractus
AGGGGAGCTGAAAAATCCTTTTTAGTGGGAGAAATTGAAATTACAAATGTTTAAAATTGTGTAAAGTGATCAAACATTGGAATTTTTACTTCCAAAAATGATTTAAGACATGCAGTGTTTCAAAGTAAGGCTGTAGCTGACTGGTTATTGACTAAATACATAGCAAAAGTAATAATGATTGTTACTATTCTGTGTAAGTGAACTTGTACAACACACTTTATTCACTGTCAAATAAGCTAATTCCTCTAAAACTTAGTTAAAGTTACCGGATTTTTGAATTCATACTACCCAAAACACAAAAAACAAACAAGTGCAATAATCTTGCTTATATTTCCAGATGACACTCTCACTTAAATGTTACATTTTGTAAATATATAAATATTCTAACAGCTATTGGACAGATGTGATCAAATTTGTTGCAGACATTTATGTTCCTCAAATATATTCACTGTAAAAACTTTGGAGACCCTGTGACTTTTTATCTAGCAACACATTCTGATCAATTTTTTAAATTCTGTTCAACACTTTGGTTTCAGTTTCATCAATTTAGCAGTGCTTTGTGTTTGGTGCTGATCTGCATATTCTGAAATGTTTAAATCTTAAAGTGAAACAAGTTAAAACAACCTGGTCATTTTTAGCATTTAGCTAAAGGTGCAACTTTGTTAGCCCAATTTCTACCAAATGTATTATTTCATTTTTTTGTAAACAGGGCAATGAAAATACTATTTTTGCTAATAGTTCTAAAAAAAAAAAAAAAAATCAGTCTACAAATAAATTATGAAAACAATTTTTTAGCCATTTTTCTTTTTACATTTCCTCTGTGTAAACTCAAAACAAAGATGGCCGACCAACCGCTATCTGGGATTCTGGAAACTGCTTTGAAGACTTTCTTTGAATACTCTAGCGGTCAAAAGAGGCCTGTTTTTTTAAAATCTAGTCGTTGAAAGAAGTTTATCAGGATTTGATATCATCTGGTGAGTCAAAAATACATATAATAAATTGTTTTAAATACTAATGTTAAATTCAAACTGAGCTTATCTTATGCTAATAGAGGGTGGTATGCTAGCTACATAGCCGCTAGCAAGGCTGTTCTGTAAAATGCTAGCGGTAACTAGCAAATTTTAGGGCTTTCTTTATTTGATATGATAAAATCTCATAAAATTAAACGATATTTGACCATTTTGTCAACACATACAAAATACCATATCCAAATCCTTAATCCTAAACTGATCTGAACTTTATTTATGTCCCCATCTAAAACTACCCTTAGCTATGTTATTTTTTGAAGGAAAAAAAATGACTGACGGGTTGTCATTTTTGCCGAGCTAGTTGGTTCTTACAGGTCAATAAATAGAGTACACTCCCACTTTTCCCCCTGTAGGTTGTGTGTGAGCGTGTGTTTGTGTGTGTGCTCCCTCCCCTTCATCGTCCTCGCTCCTCCGGAGCACCGAGGCGCACAGAGACGCGAACCCGGCGCGCTTCAGCACCGCGTCCGCATTTCTCTCTCCGGTGCTTCGCGCTTGCAGAAACAAAACGGCTTGTTGTTTTCACGCAGCAGGGCTTCCTGTTCATCTCACATTTTTCTTCTTTTCTCGGTTCCTCTCATGCCGCCGTTAAGGCGCTGGATACGGGGCGATTTGTGATCGACCAAGCAGCAGCTACATGAATATGGCGTGTATTGGGGACGCGGACCCTTTCACCGCTGCGATACCTGCCACCAAAGTTGAACTCACGGTCTCTTGTAGGTGAGTACTGACTGATGCTGCTTTCCCACACATTGTGCTGCTGTTATAGATACAAAAGATATCTCTATTTATCAAAAATTTCTTAGTAGTGTGATATTTAACACCAGAGAAACTGTCGGTCAGCGCCATGAATGGATGTAGTGGAGAGTAACGCACCAGAAACTCCATTCCGGTTTGGTTTTACAGCATGTTGTTATCAATTTAAACCTTAAATGCATCATTGCAAGGGTCACCTGTCTGTTTGTGTTGCAGTAGTGGAAACTGCAAAGTGATGTAAGGAGTTAAATTCGGAATTTACAGGAAAGTACAGCTGAATTCTGTGCGTCTGTTGGAAGCAGTTTGCCTTTGAATGATCGCCGGATGGAGGTCAGAGTTGACATGTCTTTTCCATACTGTCACATCCCTGATGCAGCTTCCACAGGCAGAGCTGAGGGAAATCATGTTTGCCTGATAGTAATGTAATTTCAGCAATTTCTGTAATGGTTTTGTGCGTGGAGACTGGGTGAAGCACGCATGGAGAGTGTGTTTGGTTCCGTCTGAGGCAGTTTTACTACTGAAGCATCATCCTCCCCACTCCTCTGGCTTTAATAGCAGAGGGGAAGCCTATACATGGAAATAGAAATTACAGGTTTGGAAGCGAGGGATGGAGTAATTTCTGGGTGCTGCAACTTGTCGATGAGACTCCCATACAGTAGTCAGCCCTAATCAGTTTATTCATGAAACTGAGTATATATATTTTTTGATCTGTCATGACTAAACCACTATTTAGGTGATTGATACATTGTTTTGGCCATTGTTAAATTAATGAAGACACGAATAATCTCTGGAAAAAGTGTTGATTGCATTCTCTGGTTTATTTGAATATAAATTGATTTTAGACCGCTGAATGAACAAAAGAGGACATTTAAAGATATCACCTGAGACTGGGGAACTACCTGTCTGTCTGTCCGTCTGTCTGCCTTGTACGCCCAGTAATGTGGAGAAAGATGAAAAATTAAGGCAAAACCAAATATATTTTTTGATTGCTTGTCGTTTATCCACTACAAAACTCAATATTAACATCAGTGCAGAACTGCAACGAACAAATATGTTTTTATTATTTATTTATCTTCAGTTAATTTTCTTTTAAATATGTTTAGCTTTTGATCATTAGAATGTCAATAGATGCTCATCACAATATCATCTTTAAAAACAAGAGTTTTGGCCTCTTGATCAGACAAACTGAGCAAATTAGTTGATATGATGTAGGATTTTTGCTGGACTTGTATCGTATCTCATGATCCTCATCAGCAAATAGAGATTGTCAAGCTGCCTTGGACAAAATACTACATCCTTTTTAGATTAACTTGCACATCTTTTGAACAAACATCTCTTAACCATAAAAAATTTACTCTTAAATGGATGAAAAAATGATTTATTAGCAGCAGGCTTACATTAAATCATTTATTAACCCCTCCTACCCTATATGAATACATCTGCTTTTGTTATATTTCTTTGCTTATTTATTCAGATTTTGCCATCATTGGCTTAATATCAATACATTTTTGAGATTGGCAACTCTACTTTCTGTGGTTTTAGATCACATAGTATTGTCATGTGGATATACAGATTCATACTGCTAGTGACCTTAATGATTTTGAGTTCAGATTGTGTGAAGATGTTTCTTCTGAAATGAGAAGGCCACCATCTGGACAAAATAATTGGTCATTTGAAATGATTGCATTATAAAAGAAGAGCTCCTCTGTTAAGAATTATGAGTCATCTGCTTTCTTTGAAAAGGGTACTCCTCATAAATGCTAACATAATATGTAATCTGTGGGAATATGAGTGAGTAGTTGGAGAATATGGATGGATAGTGATGTGACAAACTGCAGGGATATTATTTTTAATGGTTGCAGAGGATTTCTGAGTCACATGACCATGAGGTTATCTATTTTTTCTCTTAGGATCCTATCAGCATCCAGGAGGAGATGCACACATAACATGCGTCTTTGACACATGCTAAATATAAGTAACTTATTCACTTCTGAAAAGGGGTGACTAGCTTTCACTTTAACATTGTGGAATGGCAATGATTTGTGTCTTGCTTGATGGATCCTTGAACAGGAGAATTGTAGACTACGCTTAGAAATCTGTGTATTGTTAACTGAATTGACTTAAAGAATAATGCAATTCAAATGCATTTCATTCAAACATGCCGATTGTTGAAATACTGACATTCAGCAACTCTGGTGCACATCTAACTTTTTGAGTCATCCCTTATTCAAAAAGTGGGATGTGAAATCCCTGCTGGTGATGCCTGATCATCCTTTCACACCTCACCCACTTAATGCCTCTCTTGTCCCTGCTTGCTGGGTCGACTCGGTCCCCACAGTCAGAGTTCTGGTTGAAACTGCTGCAAATAACTTCCCTGTTGTTAAACTGGCCACAGTCAGTCTTGAAGGCTGCATTCAGTCTTCATACGAGTGTGTTTACTTGGAGGCTGCAGACCCTTGCTCTTTTGCTTATGGTTTAAACACCACCAATACTCCCCCATTGCTCCAAACTGGCTATCCAGTGGCATTGATCAACTATCAACGCTACTAGCTACATGGCTAACTGTGCTAACAAGCCAACAGCAGCTAATAGCTACAGCCATATAGAGCTGAAGCAGAGTCCAATAAAGCAGTTAGGAAATAATCTGGTGAAAGGATGCCCCCTATTTTTAAATGATTAACCAACAGTCAATTTAGTTACATGTAAATTTTCTGCTAATTAATTGACAGATTAATCATCTATTTGTTATTGCTGTAATCTGTATCACTTTGCAAACGTTCAAAACACCTTTATTTTGTTTCACTGGGGACACTTCATCTCAAACACTGGTCATGATTGAAAGTGCTGTCATCCATAAAATGAGGTGGCCTGTAAAGTTTCTATAATTTGACAAACACATTCATTGCTTAAGCTTATTTTCTAATAGTAGACAACCATTTAACACAGTTTTCTATTTGCTCATCTGATGGCAGAGCTGACACCCCTCAGCAGCCTCACCAACACAAACTTTACCAGCCCTGAGCGGGTGGGCGGTGTGATTTTCCCACTTTGGTGTCTCTGCGTTTCATCAAACCTACTGAGGCATTCAGTCTAGATAGATCCCATCCTTCAGTGAAAGCCCTCCTTCACTCAATAAATCCAAACCATAGCCACACTCATCACATGTGTAGTCAAGCAGAAGAACTGACAGATTGATTAACTCAAGTACAACACTGGGCATCTGTGAGAAGAAAATCCCATAGTTTGCTGCACACAGCTATTTGACTGATTAGTGCCTATCACCCCTGATCACAAGGCTTTGATGACACACACACACAGATGGAGTTTAGCTTTGTGCATGGAGAGTAAACAGTGAGGCCTGTGGAGCTGCAGGATCAAACGCTCGACAGACAGTCAGTCCTCAGAGAATGTTTGTGCACAGAGATGTCGGTGTTCACATCAGTGTGGCTGTCATGTGATCTGAGTGGTCCACAGCGGAGAGATAGTCGTGACCTTTGGGCACAAAAGGTAGGAAGTGTATCCCGTCGAAGAATTGACGTGTTGTGACGTCGCTGTATTGAAGCCGGACGCTGACCTGCTGAGAGTCCGGTCGATGTGTCACAGCCGATGTTGCACTTTCCTCGAGAAAGGTGAAGAAAAAGACAGAAAGACTTGTTAGAGCAGAGGAGGAATCATTGTGTGCATGTTTCTTATGTTTCAGCATTCTGCACAAGCAGCTGACACCATTACTGTATTGGGCAGACATGCATTTAAAGTTTAATGCAAAGTATGTAGTTTGTGCCACTAGAGGTCTCTCAAACAAAATAATGAAACGTAGTTTAATGATGTAATTAAGTAGCATTGGATCATGGTAGTTGCTGTCATTATCGTTAAAAAGCCACCATGGCAGATGCAAATCTATCTGACATGGGTCACATTGGCAGAAATGTTAGGGGATTGGGTGATGTATTCAAGTTTTATTCATGTTATGTTTGCTCACGTATGCCGACTTTGGTCATGACTCTTTGACATGTCATCTGGTGTTTTTTTGGAAGTAATATTGACAGGAGACCAAATGATGTGCTGTTTCTTGAATAGAATGAAGGACTTCTCCAGTTTCAAATATTAAGTAATTCACTGATCCAGTTGTCAGCAAAATATAAAACATAGTTTACATTTTAATGTTGAAAAAGTAAGAACAAGTAAATTTCACATGATCAAACACAACGAGGCTGCATGCTTGTTCTGTTTTTCGCTTGATTGTGTGACATGACCTATCAACAAGTTACAAGTTGCATATTTACACTCAAAAATAATGAATGAGTCTTTCAAAAGAAACTAGAAGACCCTCAAATTGTCTGTGACAAGCATAATGCAGTGAAAGTTGTCTGAACAACCATCAGTACAATCAAACTGGACCTCCAAGCAGCAAATTTCACAACATGTTCGTTTTCTATTAGATTCTTAGATTGCTGCTTGTGTCTTAGTAATAGCTTGCACTTGAGTCATAGTCGAGTGAATCACACAAAAAGACACTGTCTAGTCATGAGGGGTACGAAGTTTAGAGCAGATAATGCTCTGTGGCTTTGCGCACTGTTATAATTAGGTTCTTAAGTTTCTGAAGGTACACCTTGTTTGTGTAATTTATCACATTTTCTGTAATTTTTTTAAGATCTATCTTTTTTTATAACTATTGTTTCATATATTTCCACTCAAATCCATTTTTTCTCACTACCACCCTCCACTTCCCCTTCTCAGCATTGTTTCATCATTAACTTTACTACCTAAAGTGCATTGGTTGGTTTCAAAAATCCTCCATTAATCCATCCATTTCAGTGTAACAGAGCAAAGAGTAACAGACGAAACCAACAGATCAAGTCAATCTCATGTGGCAGGTTCAAACCACAGGAGACCCAGTGAGGGTCATGCTGAGCAACTGCATTAATGAGTTTTTCAAGGAGTAATTTGGCCTAATTAAGGCATCAGCCAGCCACTGTAGCTTCACCTGGTTACCTCAGAGGGCCCACATGGCTCCATCGTATTACTAACTGCCTCCACCTCCTGCCCCCTCTGTTCCTCTGCTTTCATCTTTTGCATAGCCACTTTCCTCCATCTCTGTGATTGCTGTCGACAGATCTGAAGACATTCAGCTGATTAGTTGTGTTTGATGCCTTTCTGCTGACAACAATATGTCATTTTATTGTGGGTATTGTGCTTTAAGCTAAAAATAGTCCGGGAAATTTAGATTTGCTCAGCAACCTGTGAACATGTCACAGTGTAACATAATAGCATTTAATTTGTTGTAATTTGTTAAGCTAAACAGTTCATATACAGTATGTTACTATGCCTTCTGTATGAGAGAGTGTTGTAAGAAAAATGTACATTTACAATTTTTGCAGTTTTCTTATCTACTCTTTTATACTTAGACATGATCTGGTTGATCAAGGTGCAAAACCTAATTACAGTGGCAGGTAAGATTCAGTTTTTTTTACTACAGAACAACAATAACATGGTGCAGTTTTGCAAATGTGATGCTGGATGATCTGTCATGGCTGAAAAATACAGATTTAAGATAGATGCAAGGTTTACAAACACATGTGCAATTTTAGTCTCTTCCACGCTTCCACGATTTTTAAAAAATGTCGGCTCATCTACATAAGTGTATCATTAATCGTCAAATTCTTAAAGTTTCACTAAGGGAGATGTTGGTAACATTGTGGTTTAAGTATATAAAGCTAAATATTCACAGGTGAATATGTCGAAAATACTTTAAATATGCATTGTCAAGTGCTGATGAAATGTATACCAATAAACTATATCTGTTAAAGCTAATGTAGCTACATTTAGTCACCAGCTGTGCACAGTTTAATCAGCTCTTTAAATTAGCTCTCGAGTTACAGAACACAGCTGGTGTTTAAACCTACCAAGTGGTAGGTTAATCTATCTCCCAGGGTACACCTGAGAGTCTGATTAGACTTGAAAATGAAAACTTACTGCTAGAAAGTAAAACCTGAAGTTGAAGATGTTGACTGCAGTGGATAAAGGATGAGCCACAACAGCTACTGGCAAATATAATGTAGAAAATTTCCTTTTAGTGCGGTCATTGAAATCAAATTACTGTGCAATTAAGGCAATTAAGTAAGTCATCATGACCCATGTACACACCATGTTCTGTTTGTATAATTATGACTTGCTCTCAGTTGAAGTGGGTGTAATTTAGGAGTTTGCAATACTACAGTATATTGCCAGGTATATATGTATTTAGCCAATTATTAATTTTTCTATGATTAGCTGAAAACAGCTATTTTTATCTGTTCTTTTAGAGATTTAGAGGGACAGAGGAGAGCAACTTAACAACAAATCAAGTACAACTAGTGCCTAAAAGCTCAATTCTGGATCTCTCAATTATGTTTTGCTTCTAGTTTGTACAGTTTGATATCTGAGCTTCACGATACAGATTGATGTCTGAGCAGAGTTTGACACAAGGAGGCTGTTTTTAAATGTATCTGCTGAAAGTGGAATGTTTCTCTGTGCAGGAAAACTTCGGAAATGAACAAATTTGGCATGTGTATAGATTCTGAAATTATTTTTGGATTAATTTATAGTGGATCTTAAAATGTTGTTGGTCACTTTGAAGGTGGAAGGTTAACGTCCATTGATAGGAGGCATCGATCAGCAGCAACCGCCTGCCAGCAGAGGCCAACAATCATTATTCCTCAGTGACTCTGTGCTTAATTTTACATGAACTTCAAATGCTGTGTCTCTCGCTCATTGAAGAAAGATTCTTTTAGTTCATTATTGGATGCACTTTAGTCTGAGCACACATACAACCACCCACTGTGAATCAGAGAAAATCATTGAGAGTTTAGAGAATGTCTCAGGTGCTTCAAAGGTGGATTGATCAGAGCAGCTCAATTGACCTTATTGATTGAGTGCAATCCTCCCAGTAGGATGAGCTTGTGCTGTTCATTATTGTGCCTTCACACAGTAGGGGACCTCTTCATAAGCTAGTTTATACAGCTCCACAGACTGCTGCTGCTGCACAGTAAGCAAGCCTGCAAATTGGCTGGGGGACTAAATGTCAAGCTATTGGGCTTACATGAGGTTACGCGATGGGAGTGACCACCCACACTGCAATCTGGACCTTTATGACTCCAAGAAGCATGGAGGCGAGGAGTTTTTCTTGCAGAGAGGGTTTCTTTGCTGCTTTTGCTCCCATGGAGTCTGTTGAATGGATGATGGCACAAACAATGCCTGAGTTAATACCTTTAAAACCACCAGAGCCACTCAGGCTAAAAATGTAGGCACTCTCATTCTTCTCATTTGTTAGGTCAGTAAAAGGAATTGGAAAGTGTCCATGGTTGTTTCCAGGGTTTTAGGTGTGATGTACACTCATTCTGCTTGCAGGTATGTGATCCGATGTAGTCTACAAAAATTATTAGGCAGTCATGAGGCATTTGAAATTATAATAGAAACTTAATTAATCTATTTATGTTTTGGATAAGGACTCCTGATTGTTGATGAGACCCATCCTGAAGCTCACATCACCGTGACTCCATCAATAAAAAGTCAATTGGATTTTTTCCACTTACTTTTTGATTATTGCTGAAAATAATCTCTGTGCTCAACTACAAATTTAGAACATTTAGATGTATTTAATACAAGATGATCCTCATAATGGAACATTTCTGTGACCTTTGAGCATAAATCAAAAACTGAAGGTACAGACAAGAGGAATTTCAGATTGAAGGAATTATTCTGTAAATTCTCAATTAAACCTAGTAATGAAACCTGTTTTTTTAATACTATTGATTAGCGGAAAATGCTGAAAGGATCTCACACTAACACTTATTAAATTATATATTGCCATATTTTCAAGCTGCCTCTCTAGTTTAACATATACAACATTCTTGAAATTTTAAAATTTTTTTAATGTATAATACACATAATGAACAGACTCGTCTCTCTCTGACCCACTTTTCCTCCTACATATAAGACTCCATTATGAAAGTATGAAATTTTCTTAAAGCTTGAGAACATTTAATACTCAGTAGAGATGAAGAGAGAATAATTACTCTATTAAACGATAATTGATGCATTATACATGAAGTGGTTGGGATGAGATGGTGATTGTGTGAGCAGGGCACAGGGTGTTTGCATGGAATACATCACTTTCTCTTTTTCTTGGATTTGCTTTAAAATAATAACAAAAAATAAAAAATTAAGCACAGTTTTAAAAGCTAGTCCCCAGTCAGACTCGTTTTGATCAAATTTATGTGATCCTGTTTGTGTGTCTGGTTGCAAACCTCTGAAGGCAAAGCAATGTTCCCTTTTTTTTTTCAAGAAAACATCTTTTTTCATCTCAGTTGCTCTTGCAGATGGAAGTCCTCCCCCTTTCTCCATCCTCACATACAGGTATTTAAAGCTCCAGCTGCCATGTTTAGGTAGCTGTGATGTAACTAGTGGGATTTCAAATGTAATTCTGGTGTCGAGGAGGGACCGCTCTCGTAAATGTTTGATGAACGACGAGGCACTCTGCTCCGACCGCCCAGATGTTTCCCGGGCTGCCCACGGTGGAAAGGGCTTTTTAAAGAGTCGCGCGTCTCTCTCTGAGCCAGGTGGAAGCCTGAGGGTGCACATGAATCAGAGGGAGGCTCCCACATCCATACAAGTGTGTGAAGTGCCAGCACTCACACACACACACACACACACACACACACACACACACACACACACACACACACACATACAGTTGTGTCCTGTCTTCCAAACACTCCTTACACTCTTCTTTTATTCTTCTTTCCTCTGCTAGATCTCATTCCTTCTCTCAGGCTCTTCTGGGAGCCAACAGAGTACAGTACTGCTTTTTCTTGGACCTTTATGCCATTTGGCAGGTGAAGTCGGCCACTTCTCACTCCTGCACATCCTCTCAGACTGTCAGCACAGCCCCGATATGCCTACGCTGGATTCCTTCGCTTATTATCATTTATTTAAAGTCTCAAAGCTGAGGAAAAGCCGGTGGGCGTGCCCTGACAGCGAGGCAGCAGAGCGTGATGTTTTACCATCTGGGCCACACTGGGATCAGCACAACACAAGTGCCTGATCTAGAAACATCACTAGCCATCAACGGCTTCAAGACACTCGCTGCTTGTCATACAGGACAGCACGGGCGACAGAACGCACGCCCCGCAGCTAGCATGAAAGCAGAAGCCTCTCGCCCAGCTCTCCTCCTTCATCTCTCTCTTCTCTGCCAACAGAGCACAGTATGGTGGCACTCATGCTGCTGCCATAACTGCAGCTTAAAGTGCCCTTCACAAAATCTTACTTTAAGAATCTAAATCACACTCTGAAGGCTCAGAAATGGCTTTAAAAAGTTTGTTGTGGCTCTTACTTCATTGGGTTCGGTTGCTAAAGTCGATATGAATTCATTTAAGTCAGTAGTTTTTTTCTTTGGTACTGCAAGTGTAGAGTTTATATTTTGTTTTTGTGGGTTATTTGGTGTGTTTTTGTATAAATTTCTACACTTAACTTTATCATCTTACAACTGCAGGAAGAAATGAAAGCGAATGCAAGGAAATGGTCCTCATAAACCCGTCTTCATATAAATACTATCATCACCATCTTTTTATTTACAATGTCGTTGCTAGCTAGGACAGCCTCTAGCGCAAATGTTTTTCAGAGAATTACACGTTATCTGTTTTCATCAGGACAAGCGTAGTAGTCAAGTTTTTCTGGAAAAAAAGATGCCTAAAAGAGGAACAATCAAGTGCACTTACAAGGCAAAGGTTTTTCTTCCTTTATTAAAACTAAGTGAGCTGGTAAAACTTGGCTAACTCAACATTTTCTAGCAAGATATGTTAGTTTGGCTGCAAACGTGTCACAGATATCAGAATGTAAGTATTTAAATTCAGAGAGAAAAAGTGGATGGGCGCATCTCTACTTATAGTTACTATAGTTATATAGTGCTTGTATGTTACTTTTGTGCCGTAATTACCTACCTCATTACCAGATGTGCTATAAATTTTTTCCAGTGGCTCCACAACAGTCGATGTTGGGGTAATGTGTCCTTGCTAATGGCCATTGCACTCATATTAATTAGTCTTTCTGGGTGAGCTCCATGAAAGCTTAATAGGGTTTTAATGTAGGATTTGGCAGGAATCCTGACTAAGTGAGTGAGTGAGTGAAGGATTCACTTCAGCTCCTCTGGGTTTCGCCAGCCTCGTCCCTGTCCTCATAGCCACTTCCTCCTGAGACCTGGACACTGTAAGCTAAGGACACACAGTTAAAACCACAAAGCCCAGCTGCTGACGTAACAGGCCGGGTTTCCCTTTTCTGAGCCTGAGCTCCTCTCCGTGTCTTTCTTCTTGGGTCTCAGGAAGCTGTGACTTGTCGTCTTTGTGTGCATATTTAATTCCTTCAGAGCTGTTTAACCGTGGAGTACCTCAGCGGTGACGAGCATCTGCTCTGTGATGGAACTCTTAGGTGCATTTATCCCTCCCTCTGTAAAGAGCAAAGACTGGAGTGTCATGTAAATTTGATGGCAGCCTCCACTGTTGTTGCTGGCACCCAGGGAGTGCAAAAAAGTGAAAAATAGGTCCTCTCTTCTGCTGTTTTCTCTGTATGTTTGAAATATAAATGGGCTCCACTTTAAGCCCGATTTTATAGTCTGGTTAATGTTGTGTCCTCAGTGACTGAATAAAACGGCTTTTTTCAATCATTTCCAACAGGTATTGCGATTAAACGAGCATCAGGGTCAATTAGTTGAGGTTTAGTGTTGTAGTAACTTTCAAGGTCAACCTCCTGTGTTTAAGTGGAAAAACTGTCTTGTTCATTTATTTATTTATTTAATGTGACTCTTTGTTTTCTTGTTTTCTAGAAACCTGCTGGACAGAGACACGTTTTCCAAGTCCGATCCAAGTAAGCCTATCTTTCATCAAACACACATGCACACACAAGCACACACACCAGCTCCCGGCAGACCCAACACACATACCGTACATATGCACACAAACGCACACACAGGCAGACACGAGCATGTATAATACTGCAGATAAACAGAAATATCCACAGACAAACATACACCACGTGCAGATTTCAACTGTACAAACACAGGCTTGCATGCACTACACATGGACACACGCATACGCACACACACACGCACACCGCCTCGCCTGTGTGAATCAGTAGACATTTGCATATGTCAGGGGTCATATTCATCACTGTTCTCTGCTCCCAACGTGAGTGAGGGGAACCAGATCATCCTCACACACAAAACAACCACTTCCCTCCTACAGATGAAAGGACACTCACACACACACACACACCCAGATTCACACACACAAACACACTCCTTACTCCCTTGACAGCAGGGGTTCAATTTGGCG
>JAQNCA010000028.1:24286351-24302611 GCA_029783725.1 Acanthurus tractus
GCAGAAGAGCTGAGCAACTGCAGGGTAAGAGTCTGTCTGGTATCCTGTTCATTCATTTTAGGTTGAACTTTGAATTTGGTTGAACTGAATTCCTGCTTCTTATATATTACAAAGTGCAGAACCTGACTGAAATGGTACTCCGCAAAATCTTAACTGATGACAAACACTTGTTTTTGACATGACTGATTATTAAAAGGACATTTTGTGATAAATATCATTAAAATGCTGCTATAACCAACAGCTTCAGACACACATTAGTTACCTTTAGACTCCAAACTCTAATCAACATAAAATTGAGTCAACAAAAGCTGAACATTGTACCTTAATGAAGGCAGGTTGTTTTGCAGCGCTTTCGTCTTTGGCTGAGTCAGTTTAAGCAGTCTACCTAAATAAGTGTATACTGTGTTCTCTCATTACTTTCCTTCAGTGTGTTTTTGCACGGATGCTGTGTTTCCATAAGAATGCACCAAAGTCATTGTTTAGCGTTGCTATAACACCAGAAATGTGGCTTCAAATGAAGAACAAAGTGTATCGTTTCAAAGCGTGTGATCTAAAAATAGCCTCCCATCATGCTGCTGCGAGCCCGATGAAGCGCCCAGGATTGTCACACAATAGATTCTGTGCTGCAGTTTAATAAGTTCATGCTCACTTCATGACATATTCTGTAACTTTTTGCACAGCTGCGGTTTGTTTTTCTCGTTCCTGTTGGCTGCGCTTTCGTTCATGGTGCTTGTTGTCAGCCAGTGTAAGTGGACTCAGTTCAAGACTCAGCAGACTGTTTGACACTGATGTCGTGGCTTCAGTCGGACTTCGTGAAGAGCCGAGCTGCGACTGTGTCTATTTCAATCCCTCTTTTTGTTCAAAGGGGAAAAAAATACAGCAACTCAAACATTTGGACGCTGTTAGAAAAGACAGCTATTTTTGAAAAAAGTGCCTCTGCATTCTGGGCTCATTTTTTGCTGTTTGATAGTGTTTTTGCCAACTGTAAATACGTCACTTCACAGCAAGACTGTGAGGACTGAAGCTACAGTGAAGTGTGAGAGCAGATTTTTATATTATTATGAGGTCAAATCACCTTTTAATGTACTTTGTTTAAATCTGATCTGTCATTTTCAAAGCAAATATGACGAGAATAATGACAGGAAATCATTGTAAAAGAGACAGACATCAATTTGTACATAAACAATATGCCAGAATGCATTTCAGCCAGTAGAGAAGTTAAACATATTTAGCTTCTTTGTTCATTTGTTTTCCATCTGCACACTGTAAAAATGAAACCTGCTCGCATTCATCTCTGTGTGTGTGCGCTTTAAAGGCATCCAGGGGAACAAAAATAATGGTTTAATTAAAAACAAGAACACGGGGGAAATCCACAGTGGCCAAACAACTCAATTAAAACACTTACAAACACTTATTGAATTATATAATTAATCATTAATTGTAAATTTGGATGATATCATGTCAATGTTGTGCAAGTGTCAGAGTGCTCCGAGGTGAAATTAAGCCTTATTATCTTAAATTTAATCTTCCATCTTCAAGTGGACCAAGTGTTTTAAATTATAATATCATCTCCCAGAACTATGTGGACAAAAATATCGCTTAAACAAACACGCACATTGTGTTCTGTCTTTTATTATTGGTATATAAGTAGATAATCAGAAGTTTAAAATCTGAATTATTCTTCAAAATAGCTGTGTTTTTGTTACATTTAAAGAAACACGTGTATCTACAGCCAATAAACAGCAGTGTAGAAGGTGTAAACTGTCATTGGCAGCACAGAGAAAAGGTGTATCACTCTTCATCTTCCTCCTGACAGCTAGGTTTACTTGTAATAGTGCCAAGTATGTCTTTTCTTTGAGATCTGAGACTTTATTTCTTCCACTTCAGGAGTCGGTGATGTTGCAGTTTTGTGGCAACAAGCTGGATAAGAAGGACTTCTTCGGAAAATCCGATCCTTTCCTCGTCTTTTATCGCAGTAATGAAGACGGATCGTAAGTTGACAAGCAGCGTCCTCGCCGTGTTTGTGGACATGAATCTATCTCAGTTTTTACGCACAAAGACACATAAACGCAGCATGTGAAGACGCCTGAAATGCGTATAGACATAGTGTGATTTTTCATGCTCCAAAAAACCCCCATAAAGAGGATATACGGTCTGATCTGCCTATGCGAGGTTACGTAATTCTTGGTGCTGTATATGTGACTTATGTCGTCCAGCCGTTAACACGGGGAAGCAGCAGAAGGAAGAATGAGCAGAGATAATAGGACAGAGCTGACAAGAGGGAAATAAAGGGAGAAGGGATGGATGAGATGAAGTTAAGTGAAAACTGTGTGTGGCGGTCACAGTTTCCTTTTGCCCCGCAGACGCTTTTATTCAAGTCGACTTCAGCGTCTCAGTGAAGACACACATTCTGGGTTTTTTTTGTGCAGCTGGGTATTTACTGATGCAGCCTAAATGTTCAGCCGCTGGGTATAATAGCAACTACAAAGAGCCAGACGAGGTGCCAAAGAAAGGAAAACAGGAAGTGGTTATTTTAGCAAAGGACCATGCTTTATGACTGTTTTTTTTTTTCAACATTACTTTCCCCTTGAAAACAAAGGGACAGCACTGTTACCTTTAAAGTGTTAATGAAATAAATTACATTTTTGTTTCTGCTGCAGCGTTCAGATTTGCTCTATTAATCCCTTGTTCTGTATTTTACTTCAGAAGTACAACCTGAAACTAATTAAGAGAACTTTGCACCAATAGTTTTGCATAAATTTGACAGAGTGTTGTTCAAGTTTCCCTCTACGTACACGGAGACTTTGTTCAGTTTGAATAAATTGTGCAAACTTTTTTCTGGGTTTCACTTAAGCAAAGACTTTTAGCTTGGCAAGTTTTTCTATTCTTTCCCTCTTAACAGAAACTTTTTCATTAAACAAAATGTCAGTTTGATGTAAATGGAAAATAAAAAAAAAAAGCTGTGGGAGCTATTGTCACTAACAAGGGTCGGCCTGACCAACGATGTGGTGATTAGCTTGCTGGTTACACTGGTTACTTTCGCATCATGTGACCTCCAGCAGCTGAGATGACTATAGCGAAGAGAAGCGTTGTGATATTTCCCTTAAAGAAAGTCAAAAGTTCTTTCTATAAATAACAAATTTCACACTTTAAAGACAAGTTTGCATCACTTCTTGCCACTAAAATAGATCGTTAAATGTGATTTGTTGGACTTCATGGTGGGTTTGTCATCAGGTAACACCTGTGTGTGTCTCACAGGTATACCATCTGCCACAAGACGGAAGTGGTGAAGAACACTTTGGACCCGGTGTGGCAGGCTTTTAAAATTCCTGTCAGGGCGCTGTGTAACGGAGACTATGACAGGTACAGGAGGAGACTGTGGGAATCTCACAAACAAACATTTCACTGACAGTGTTCACAGCCAGACTGAGGGAATGAAAATAAAATAAGGGATTTTGATGTATATATTCGACGTATGCCTCGAAATAGCCAAACAGCTAATATAGGGACTGTGGAAAAAACATTGGAAAGTGCATTTTTATTGAAGGGTTGCTGCTTTGCTGGAAAATACTAAACTTTTCAAGTGTTCATTCACTGATAAACTGAAAAATAAAACCTGAGGCTGCTCGTCTCAGTGTTAGAAATTTAATTTAACTAGTCCAAGCTGACAAAGGGGAGGTGTTGCTGTGATCAAGCTGTTAAAAGCTAAAATTAGCAAACTTTGCCCTTTTAATCGTATTTCACAAGCTCTTTTGTAAACTGGCGAAAACTACCATGACGAGGTAAATAGCTTTATTCATGGATCACTTCAATTAAAGCACCTCACATGTTTTTTGCTGCTCATTTAAGCATTAACGCGCATATAAACACACATGGATGCAGAAAGAAAGTTGGCGTGAAAATCAGTTTGAGCTTCAGCGTCTTTCCCACATACATGTTGGCACATGGACGAGAGGAGGTGGAGCTGGAACTGCAAACTGTGTGATTAGTGGACGACCTGCTCGGAGTTGTGAGTCACAGCTGCCTCTGAGCTCGACGTGGGTTCTTCTGCTCTGCTCCCGCTGAGTCTGTAATGACTTACAGCAACACTTCTGCAAGCTAAACTTTGCTGCATCGACAGAAATCTGGGATATGTTTAGCTAACAGACTCAAAATTTGTGTCTCTAAACTCCCAAATACTTTTAAAACCGTGGCTCCTAACCCTTATAACTCTTATTTATTTGATCAGACATCCGTCGTAAGTTCTTATCTGACATAAACATTCCCAGTTTATTAAAATGGGAATATTTTACAACAGCTTTGTGAGCCTTGACATGAGACTCACGCATATGTTATTCAAATAGAGATTTAGGAGACCAGGCAGCCTTAAGCTTCTTAATTATCTTGTCGTAATTCTTATTTACCTGGCTTTCACCTGTACATACAGATAAAACCATTTACAAACTGCTCTCTCCCTCGCTGCGTTGCATCCTCTTTGGACCCCAGTTGTCCACAGATCTTTTACCAGCTTCTTTCTAACAGAAACACTGTAAATCAGTGGTGCTTATTGTTTTTTTAATGGGTTTTTCACTCTCTTTCTCTTCATTCCTCTTCTCTCCCATTACAGGAGCATTAAGGTGGAGGTGTATGACTGGGATAGAGATGGAGGGTGAGAGAACAACACTTTGACTTTACTGTTAAACCATATTGATAACAGCTACACTGCACTAAATGTTATGATTCTCCATCCAGTGCTGCAGTATTAACATTTTACTGTCATCCTGCTGTGAAAGAAACGCCACACACATGTGCAACAAGGCCCATGGGCAGAGTAAAGTAGTAATTACTTATGAGCTATACATCATGGTGACAGTTATTTTTTTATTTAACATTCCTGCAAGACATGTCGAGATATAAAGATGCATTTTTCACCTGATAAAACTGACATTTTATGCTGATAAACTGCAAGTATGAGAGCATTTGTGCAAAAGGGAATTTGGGATTATAGTCACAGATGACATAATATTTGTCCTTATTCACTATCTGTTTTTTCTTTTTAATGTCAGAATTAGAAGCTGTGGAGAAATATCTCTGCAGAGCTCTACATTTCACAGCTCTCCACTGCTTTAAATATACATTAAGTATTAATACTGGCTGAACGATCTCCTGACAGATAACTTCACTGAGTCCGCCGGGGGGATAAAGATAGTATTCATCTTTTGAAGCGAGTGAATTTTCACCATCAGGGGCGCAGCTCGCTCCCTGATTGGTGATTTCACAGGCGGTTTTTGACATTTTGAGGGCAGTTTTGAGCTCAGATGCATTTCTGACCTTGATTTCAGATCATCTCTGTAAAATAAAGCAGTTGCCAGGCAACTTTTTAGTGATTCTCCTGATTTTTCCTGTATTTTGACTTTACAGACAATGTAAAAAAACATGACAAAGACCTGAATCAAATCAGGAATCATCCTGCATTAATTTTTACTGTCATCATGGGAGCCTCGATTTGTTTTGGGGGGGGGGTTGACACCTCCTCAGTACAGTGAGTTCTCGCTTTAGATAGAAATGTGACTGAATGTGTTTGTTTCTACAGCCACGACTTTATCGGCGAGTTCAGCTCCAGCTACAGAGAAATGTCCAGAAGCCAGTCACAGTTCCACATCTATGAGGTGATGTCCTTTACTCTCACACACACTCACACACACATACATACATACAAACACACTCTTTTACTTCGACTTGCACTGTATCCTCTCAAAAATAACCGAACCCTAAATCAAATTACAACCCCTAAAACAATGTGTTTACCCTCAGGCAGCCCTTTGAAGAGGTGAAGACCGAATAAAATGAGCTTCTTTTACAAACATGTCCTCAGTTGAACTCAGATTAGTTCGTTCAGGGGAAGATCTGTGGAGTGGGAAAATTATTTTGACAGAGAAAACTAGGTGAAATTAAGTGCAAGAAGTCCGCTGAACTGTAAAAGGCAACCTGCATTTCCAGCTTGTTGTCAGCTCAAACATCTCACTCTGTTTTCATCTCTTTGCACAATGTTAACTACAGAAGACTCAGAGGAGAGCTTACAGACCGGGGCTACGTTATTAAAGATCAATTTGAGGTGAATAACAATATTTATTTAGACAGAGGAATTTTTAAATGACATAAATTTTGACAGAATTGGAAGAACCAGAGAAGATGAGGGCAGGAAGTCTACACAGAAAATCAGGAATTAGGGCAGAATATAAAATAAACCTCTTTTTTATTGGATATTTGTAGTTTTGCAGGGTTGAAAAACACACAATTTATTCTCTGTCTTTGATAAAACGTCCCTCTTCCTCTTTCTTTTCCTTTGAATGACATGCAACAAAGGGTTTGGCAGTGGGCTGATAAAAAAGAACTGAACATGTTGTTTGCACAACCTTGCCTTCATCTTGTCTTTTCAAATGTGGAAACGTATATTCAGTCACTAAAACCAAGCCCCACTTGATTTTACATTTTTTATTGCATTTTTTTAACGAGTCTGAGCACAACAAACATTTTTTTGTCTGTAAACTTCCTCAAGGTCAGATGTTTTTATTCAGTCTGAGTGGGAAAGCTTCACCACCTCATACTTATTCAGCAGTTTTCATTGATTCCGGTTCAAGTTAAATAAAACTTGAATACAAGAAAAAAAAAAAGCTCTGGCCCATATTTCATTTCAAGTCATCACACATAAGGGATTACATCAGCAAGTATGCACTGACTTCAATAAGTAGTTAGCCGGATGCTATGCCCTTGTATTAAATATATTATGATGTGTAATATATGTCGTTAAGCGAGCAGGAGCTCCTCCAAAGACTCACTTCTGTCTGCTCTTTAAACTCTCAGTGCATTTCACTGACCAGTCCATTAACTTCTGCACCAGCTCTGTGTGAACGAACCATAAACCGCCGAAGGTCAAGAGTCAGCAAAGGTGCTTATGAAGCACAACCTGAATCATCTACTGTAGAGGCAGAAATGTGACGTAACATGTGACATGTGATGTCCGACCGGAGTCGTCTCTACCTTTCGTCGTTCTCCAAACCCCCTCCACCTCTTTATTGTTTGATAAAAATGATAAAAACCTTTCACACCTGAGGGACAGAATGCAGTCAAAATGCTGCGCTGTTAAAATCCCTACAACTTTTTATTATTTTGTTCAGTTGATTAGTGTTGAAGTCGACTGAGCCAAGGAGACATGAGTCAGGATCTTCCTCCCATCATTCACCCTCTGCTCACTGAGTCACAGTGGAGTAAATCCATGTTCCTGTTTTTCTTCACAGGTGCTAAATCCAAAGAAAAAAGGAAAGAAGAAGAAAAAGTACCAAAACTCAGGAACGGTGAGTCATGACGCACTGATGTCACCGATGCTTCTTATTAGTGACACCAAAGCTCGCTCACACTCAAGGCCCGGTGCTTTCGTCCAAAGTTGTTGTGTGGAAAGAACAGAGAGTGATTGTAGAAGGCAGAGAAACACTAATATAAAATATTGCATGACCTTTGAACTTTAAATGTTCCCATTTGTTTCAGAAACAATTTGTTCTTTTGTACCTGCAGACTGCAAACCACATTTGCTGCTTTGCTTTATTTACACTTTGACTCCTACTGCATTTAATACATCGGAGGAAATGGTATTTGTATTGGAGGCAAGAGGTGTCCAACAGCAAGTCTGGGCTCTGAACAGGTTCAAGTTGTGCAAACAGATTGATAAGTTCATGGCTTAAGATTAAAAGGAAATAAGATATACAGCTCTTGATGCATGCATGCAAAGTTTAACTCTTAAAGGGATTATGCGGAAAGTTTGAAGGTAATAAATATTGTTTTATTTGTGTTTTAAGTAATTGAAAACTGCATGTCTGTACTCAGTATCCTATGCTGCAAGAAGGGGCAACTTTCCACTTAGTTTTGCCTGCATTTCCTTGTTGAGACGTGTGCAGAGGATGACTACATGAAGAGAAATCATGTCAATGTATAACTCATCTCCTTCCAGTCATGATTGTAAATATGGTTCAGCAGTGAGAGGAATTACTGTTTTTACATGATAAAATGACTAAATTGGAATTTTATCATCATCAGTTTAATCCAAGAATCATAAACAGACTCTCTTCAGACTATTAAAGTGAATCTAAAGTCTGATAACTTCCCCTCTGTGATGCAGGTCACCCTCCTGTCCTGCCTGGTGGACACTGAGCTCTCCTTCTTGGACTACATCCGAGGCGGGTGAGTTCACAATAAAAAAGGCAGCACATGATTCTGCAGAGATGAATCACCGGCGTCACTTTCATCATTGAATTCGGAGTCTTGCAGATGTGATGTGACTCTGCAGAGAGGATTACTGCACCGTGTCTATCTCCTGGCTTGATTATTAAGACAGACAGCTGCCGATAACCCGCTGCTTAATTGCTCGCTGCTGCATGCTTTGAAACATGCTGTGGTATAATCTGGCGTGATTGATGATCCCATGTTTCTCCTTATGTGTTTTATTTTCTCTTGTAGGACTCAGATTAATTTCACAGTGGCGATCGATTTCACAGCATCAAATGGTAAGTGTTTTAAAGCTTTAATCTTATCAGTGAGATCCTTTAAGTGTGTCGAACAGATAAAAGTTTGGTGGTTAACACTCAGATCTTCATTTGATGGCAACTCTTCAGTGATTCCTGTTGACACTCAACCTCCATGAAGGCACTGCAGCTGAAAATTGAACAGTTTTTTGAACATTATCCGTCACTTTAAACATCTGAGCTCAGCTTGATGTCTTTCATTAACCATAATTTGTACAGTTTATACTTCTGTGTTGACTCGGAGTCGCCACACCCATATTTTTTTGCAAAATCACATTTCAGTGTTTATGAAGCCCCACAGGTAAACGGCTGTGCATTAGTCAGTGACGAGAATTTAACAACAAACAAACAAAAAACCAGCATCTCTCTGTCACATGTGAGTGATGTTCTCATTTAGAAAGAGATGATTCAGTAAGTTATTATATGTAATACAATTTTAGAGAAATTATTGTGTCACAGGAGAAATGAATGACTTTCTTTACTGCCTACAAATAAGTTTTTTCCTGCTTTCCAGCTTTGTTAAAATATTAGACATATCATGCATTTAATTACATTGTTCCGGCTTTTTGTTGGCAGTTAGGACTACAAAGTTTAAAAAAAAGCCACAGTCTCTCATTTTTGATGGCGTAATAACATAATAGGAGTTATACTTCAGCAACCGCCTCATTTCTTTAATCGTTTTGCCCAAAGCAGATATTTAAAATGTATTGCATTATTAAAGACCAGACGTTTTTCTCATTATTAAAAAATGAAACCACTGACAAACTGTTAGAAAACATCAGTGATTCTTTTGCACTGGGTAACATTTCCCTTCATCTTGATAAACATGCTAGCTGTCGTTAATTTAATCCCACGTAGCAGCTCTGTTGTTAGAAATACTCACCAGGGTACCAAATGTGTGACAATCCACAGCTAAAAATAAATACACATTTTACTCCTGTGTGAGTAATGTTTGCTGGAAACGGAGGTGCTCCGCTGTTGAGGGAATTTACTGAGACTTTCTTAAAAAATAAATCAAAATGAGTCTTTTTTAAAGATTCATATCTTCAGAAAGAACTAATGTCCCTGAGGCTGATGCTGCAGACTTGCATGGATGACAGAAAGTGCAAACTAAACACTGTAGGTTTGATTTTCTTCTGATATTGACAGATGGGAAAAAAAACAAAGAACAAAACTAGTTTTATACTTTAATGTCGCTATTTTGTGACAGTTTTTTGATTTACTTTCATGTTTTATCTCTGTGTGCTCTCATTTGTCTCTGTTGATGCCAGAAATAAAGATGAAACAAACTAGGCTCCATTTTACCCTTTTTATCTTTGTTGTTTACATCGTATTTATCATGAACGGCATCTTACATTCAGGAAAGACGAGTTTCTAAACAAATCCAAAAGTTTTTAATCAGATGACTCCGTGTTATTTCTGTTTAATTACATCAATAGTGATTTTCATAATTTAAAAACGAGAGAGAAAAGCTCCTGGGGGGTCCGCAGACCACTGTAGCTCATCATTTTATTATTATTACAGCAACTAAATTGCAAACACTTCATGTTGCTCGGCTTCGCTGTAATATTGTGGTTCCTCACACTACTAGCTGAGGTTTCAGGCAACCAGTAAGATTATTTCTGCATCCAATGCAGCTGTGCCTTGGAGTGATGTTTGTGCAACTAAAACTCCAGTCTGCGTTTTAACCCACTTCCACCCACTCCCCTCCTTTTTTATTTTAATATGACTCACAGCCCAGGGGGGAACAGGCATAATTACAGTTTGATGCTGATGTGTGTTTTACTGTGTTGAACCATTCGGGTCCCAGGCAACCCGTCCCAGCCCACTTCGCTCCATTACATGAGCCCATACCAGCTGAACGACTACGCCATGGCACTGCGGGCCGTCGGGGAGATCATCCAGGACTACGACAGCGACAAGATGTTTCCTGCGCTGGGTTTCGGTGCCAAACTTCCCCCAGATGGTCGAGTCTCGCACGAGTTCGCACTGGTGAGGAAACAACGTCTTGGTCTCATCGTTTGAGTTGTTCAAACATCCAGCTGACAGCCTGTACACCAACCTTTCAGTCATTTTATGCTCTCATTCATCTATATACATACTTTATGAACACTTTCCATACACTTTCCCATGCAAACATCTGCCTGTTCATTTATTCTACACAACAAAATGAAGGGGAAAAACAGTGACTCTCTGGTGGCCTCCACAAGATGTCAGATGTCAGACATAAAAAATCTATATTGCCTATAGCTGTACTCTTCTTTCTTTGCAAATTATGCTAAAATCGTCAATCATTTATTGATGTTATATGATACAAATGAAGCAACACTCTACAGCTTTGCTAACAGCTCTGCAAGGCTGAATGTAGGTACAGCTTTACTTTGAGCTTAATGCTAACATCAACATGCTGACAACATGCTAATGTTCATAATGAGAATGCTAACAGGCTAGTGTTAAGCAGATTTAACCTTTTCCATGGTTGATATTTTAGCATATTTGTTTGCTAGCATTTGCTAGCTAACACTGAATATAAAGTACAGCAGAGGCTAAATGAAATATCATAATTTTTGCAGATCAAATCATCACTTTCGTCACAAACCAAAGTACTGGACAAATTAAAATTTACACTTGATGGCAGCAAAAACCAACACCAATAGATTTTGAGTTATTTGACACTGGATAATTAAAAAACTTATAGCAAACCAGTCGTTTGCTGTAAGAAAATGTCAGAGGATCACCATAGTTATTACGATTCATTTCTTACCCTAGAAACCTGAATGTTTGCACAAAACATCACCACACTCTGCTATATTTGTTGAGATATTTATTATTGTAAGTAAAAACACAGATAAAATCTTTGCAAATGAACATTTCCTGACCTGAAGCGGGGCTCATGTGAAATGTGGTGCTAATTCTGTACAACAGTGAGATCGGGGCTGGCAGTCTAAAAAATTTGGCTCGTTCTCACACTGCTGTTGAATATGGCACTGAGGATAAATCTTTTAATGGCCTTCCTGCCAGCCGGAGGAGCTTGTCTGTCACAGTGAGAGAAAAGACAATTTTCATGTCTCTCCAAGCAGGATATAAACATAAAGTTACACAAGAACTACGTAAAAGAATTCTGTACAAGTAAGCTGAAGACACTGTGCATGCGACCAGGCTCTTTCTTACACAAATGAACAATTAGAGGCCACAGTGCGCAGGTGGGCGGTGAACACTGCTGTCCAAAAACATGAGCAAATTTAGCCAATCAGCCTTTGGTGATGGAAGCCAGATGAGCCAGTTAGTTTTTACCTGCATGTAAACAAGCCAAGATACTTTCATAACTTTATAAACAAATTATTCCAAGATGCAACAGTTATTTTGCAAATTGTTTGATATAAAATTCATGCACACACACTGTTAAATGACCTGGATTATCTGTGTTTGCGGCTTAAAACTTTCATATCACATCCGTGCATCCATCCATGCTTATTTTAAGCACTCTGGCTCTCAAGATGTCCTGTCCACTCCTCACCCCCCCTCCAATAAACCTCTCTGTGATCTACTGTCACTCCCAGATGTTGATCCAGAGGCGTTTACAGCCATTACAGCTGCTCAACGTTGGGTAACAGCCTCCCCAGAGGCACCAAACCTTAAGACAAGGCACATATGCATTAATCTAACCATTAAGGGTTTTAACTCAGTCAGCTCTTAAAGAGGAAGGCTGCAGCTGTGTAGCAGCAGAGGGAGAAAGCCACCACCGATCCCAGCTTCATAATGAAAGCTCCATTTACAAAGCAAAAGGAGTCTCATGTGATCTGCGCGTACTCATGAGCAACCAAGCAGAGTTTGCCGAGATGGTTTCATTCTGAGATAATTAGAAAGCCCAAAACATATGGGTAGCTTGAATAATGTATTGTTAGCGAGTGTCTTTTGGATATCTTAAACTCAGTCAACCACAAATTGGTTTGAATATAGATGATGGGACTGCAGAGACACAGAAACACTGAAACAACCTAAGTTCAACCTCCTGATGAGAATTAACTTCAGAAGCAGCTGGATGAGCTTCTCACAGACAAAAGAAATCCTGTAAGACAAATTATTATCCCTCTTTGTCTTCTTGTAACCTCTGTTGCAAACAAACTGCATCTAACCACTGCAGTTTTTCACCGAAATGTTTCATCTGCCATTTGTTTCTAATGCAGAGTTAAAATTGTGAAATGTCTTGCCTCGGGATATCCTTTACTGAACTGCTGCAGAACATTAAACTGTCGACATTTTCCTCAAATATGTTCATGTCAGATTGGGTTTTACATCAAGTACTCGCAACCCTCTAGTGCCTCTTACACTCGGTAATAATTCCTGATAATATTGGAGTATTATTCATGTTTCACCCTCAGGGTTGCCATTTTTGATGTCTCTGGCTGTGCATGCAATCCCGTTAAGCTGCTGTGTGCAGCCAAACATGACTGTATTGAAAATAAAGTGTAATTCTGTCCCAGCCTTTTTCCCATAAGGAGATATGAAATGGGCAAAATGTAATGTTAGTTTTCTCCCTTAGTGTGATGCTCTTTTTATTGCTCGTTTAAGCTTTTAGCCATTCCTCAAAACAGTGTTCGGTTTCGTCTGAACTTTGATGCATGATGTTAAAACGTGTTTGGGTCTCATGTGTACCACACAGTTGTAATGTAAGCAAGTTATTCTAATTGCCCTTGAATAATATAATACATTTTTTCAAAACATTAGCTGGTTGACATTAAGTCAAAGATGGCGGCACACTTTATGTAAACAACCATTATCTGGTGATGCAGAAAGCAGCTAAAGCAGGAAAATGACTGAAGATGCTCAGGACGAACAGCATCATCCTGGAGGAGAAAAAGACTAATGTAATAATTCAAAATGAGGTCTGCTGTTTTTAGAGTTCCAGAAATGACTTAAAAGCTAAATCAAACTTGCAGACAACAGAATCAGATCAGTTTCTGATTTGGTGTCAGTACACAAGGACTAAATGCTGGTGTCTGCAGCTTGTAATAATGGCATGAAGTGAGTTTAAAAAAGACAAAAGACTGCGTGTGTGTGTGTGTGTGCAGTCACTTGAGCTGTGAAAAGACCTCTGATACACGCCTGCTCTTCCCCTGTTAAAAATATATACTTTAATAAAGTTTAAATATGGCCGTCATTAATTTACATCCTGTGGTGGAATAATGAACAGTTCCTTTCTACCTTTGTACCTGAGAAATACCTTGATTTCACAAAACTGAGCGATCAATCCCATTCAGCATCAATATTTGAAAAAACCTCTCTGGTCAGCCTTGTATACTGTATATTACATTACAGTAGTGTTACAAGTAAGTCGACTCCACACATCATTGCAGTGTAGTTTCAGCTTGTTCCCACCGGCCTAATTATACCTGAGCTGAGAACAAGGTCGTGCAGAGAGGAGTTTATGTGTGACTTTTCTTCTTCTCTAAGCACACATTTAATTGAAACAGCAAACTTTTTTCAACGTATATCTCAAGAAATCCAAACTCTCCTGATTCTTTACATCCGGACTGTCTTCAAAGCCTGAAGTCAAAGGCTGCAGCGTCCCTGTTAAGTTGTTCAACAGATGATTTAACAGTTTTACTCAAGCATTGTGCAAGTCTTTTATCGTACCTATTAGCGGTTCTTTGTGTCGGTTTTTCCACAGAACGGTAATCCACAGAATCCTTACTGCAGCGGTATCGAGGGAGTGATGGAGGCTTATTACCAGAGTCTCAAATCTGTGCGTCTCTACGGACCCACCCACTTCTCCCCTGTTATTAACCACGTGGCCAGGTAGGTCCACTGTAATCACAGCTCCACATGTGGAACATGTAGGCGGCATGCATGCAAATGTCATGCAGCACAATGCAACCATGAAATTTAAAGGTTGTGCTCGAGAAATTCAGCTCAGATCAGTTGGGTGAATTTCCAAGCCATGTGTTTGGGCTCCTGCGTGAAAATTCTGTGAAGCAAAGGTAGGGGATTGAAATAAATGTTCCAATAGCTGCGTCAACAAAGAGGGATCAATACTTAATTGGGTATTTTGAACACGTACGACGACCAAGAGGAGGTATCAAGTTTGCACAAAGACTGATGGGCCGCCTTCAGGTGCAAGAGGAGGCACGAAGGACGTCAGAAAAACATGCGCAGCTGAAGAAACGGTGCTGTGAATAACTGTAATGTCACACCTCCCACCATTTTACAAATACACAATGAATTACTCCCCATATAAAAAGCCCAAATCAGGAGAGACATATGGGCCCTCGAGTGCAGTTAAATTTTTTAGTGGAGCAACAAATTAAAAATGCAAAAAGCTGCTCTCCCACTGTTTTAAATATTTAAAGCAAATAATATACACTTCTAGCAGATGCTACGAGACACGGACAGTAACTCCTGACCAATTTACTCAAATAACCACAGATGAGGAGTAATGAGCTGCTTTGTAGTACAGTATTACAAGACCTCCACCTGACGTTTGCTGCCGTCAGATCTTGTCTCACATGTTCGTCAAGACTGACTGTAACAAGCACTTTTCCCACCTTTCATCGTCGGCTCACCAATTTCCGTCCGTCTCTCTCTCTCTCTCTCTCTCTCGTGTCGTCCGCCCACTCGGTCTGAGAATAGCTGCATTGTTCAGACCTCACTACAGTGGAGCTTCTCAATAAAAAACCAAGAAGACACAGCTTAAAAGAAGTGACCCTGAGTCACATCAGAGACCTAATTTTCTGATTCTTTAGTGCTTGAGAGTGTCAAAGTGCTCTGACTTCAAATATAACACATAAACAAATGCACCAAGCTTTAATTTAGAGTCAAAAGACAAACCTGACTCCATTAACAGAATTCTATTTAAAGCATAAATCACCATATCTTTGATAACAACTTGTTTTTACCCATGAAATGTTTGAAGGATGCACAACCCAGCGTCTGTCCCTTATAAGATTTACTTTACCTCTGTTTTGCTGTATGAGAGTTATTTCTTTTATGTTACCATGTCAACTGTTTAATGCTGTAAATTCAGAGTCAAGTCAGTTTCAATTTAATTGGCTAGTATCACAAATCACAAACTGCTGCAAGGGGCTTTACAGTCTGCACCGTATGGAAAGGAAAAAAAATGGTCTAAAAGCCCTTTAATGAAGGAAAAGTGAAAGAAATGTTTAAAAAAGAGCCACAGAGGAGCGATCAGATATTCAATATATGTAAACACCATAAACCTTACAAAATTATCTTCAGTTGTTATAAAAATAAGGTTTTTACACCCCACATGACGTAATGTAACTCATGCACAGCACTGATGCTCACACTGTGATTGTGTAATTTGTCCTTATTAAAGTGAGATTGTTTTTAGTTATCACTGAGGACTAATAGACTAATATTAAATATTATGTAATAAGGCAATTGCAGCAGAAACAAGTGTGGTTTGAGACGCGGAGGCATCGGAGGGCAACTTCATCCAGTTTGTGCTGTTGGACTTCAGCGAGACAGAATGAAAAGATGAACAGCTAAAACTGAAGCAACAGAGGCCGAAACAACCCAACTTTAACTTTCTAGTCTGCATAAACCTCCAAAAACACTGGAGTCTGCTCTTCTGTCTGCAACTTTAAATCGTCTTTTCGTCAGATTCCTCCTGAATGTCTTAAAACTCAGGCTCCATGTTATAAAAAAAGGTACTGCTCATGAACAGGATTGAAGAGCTCTTCCT
>JAQNCA010000028.1:24363535-24375018 GCA_029783725.1 Acanthurus tractus
ATTCGCCTCCCACATGCAGGAAGTGATAGATCAGTGTCTATTTGTATTGCAGATGCATTTTTTAACAAGGCAGCAAAAAGTTTTTGTAGCTGAGTAACTTTCAACTGTTGTCTTTTGGAAAATATTTTATTCCACAAAGTGACAAGTGAGGAAAAAGGACATAAATATGGTAATAAAACACTCGAATGACAACAATAGCAACAAAATTAGCATGCATATGACTGCAAACATCATGCAGAATAACAGGAGGAGACAAAACATTCATGCAGAGCAGTACGAAGCAACATGAAGCACAAACAAGCAAAACTGTTAATTCTGCATGAAATGTCCTGCAGCATTAAGTTATAATACACGGATTAGATCAAATGTTAAGATGCCTTAGTGAAATGTTGATAGAAACATGTGGAGGTCAGTAAAAATGGTAATATCACACACATTTTGTTAAAATAATAGTAAACACACCCTAACATACCCAAAACATGCAGAGCACAACAGATATAGGAATTGACATAAAGATAATGATAATAATTAATGATAATAATAAATGTAATTGAAGGTTTTGCCTTGTTTTTTTTAACAATCTCATATTTTTAAAACCTAAAAAGATTTGCAGCTTGAAAGAGTCTGACAAACATCCCATCACAGTCGAAAACTACAGTTTAATGATGCGTTTAGGAGACATAAAGATGTACATTTTAGTCCATTAACTACAAATTTCATTTATTTTACATCACTGCTGATTTTTTTTTTTCAATCTCACCATCGTTCATTAGTTTTTATCACTGCCAAAGAGACACCAGTTTCAGCTCATTTCACAACTATGTGAAACTCAACTAACAGTAAATGTGCTTTAGATACATAAACCATCTCAGCGAGTATTTATAAGCTTTATTTTATTATTGCAGTGTAATTGATTGTTGGTTGCTTCTTCAAGAAACGTCTGATATCTGAGATTTGAGTCGACAGCTGCTAAACGGCATTATTTGTAAATCAGGACGCGACTAAATTTACACTGTGCTTTTCACAGCATCTACATTTTCTTATTTTTTTTATCAGCTCATGAATCCAATTTGTTGCTGCAAGTGACTCAAACATCAGATGGCAGCGTGTCCGTGAATGAATCACGGTTCTCAGATGGGTCAAAGCCAGCAGCACGAAAACAAGGTGACTAAAAGTGACTGATTGTTTGTAGTCATGATCTCAGTTTGAGTGTGTTTAGCTAATTTTTCTGATCACTGGGAATCAATGGAAACAGATGGCTGCCTAAATGATACGAAACAAATCTAAAAAACACAGGTAAATGCATCGTTGTTAAAACATGAGCTCATACATCATGGGAGCAAACTGAGGAGAGGAAATTTAAATATTACAGTCAAAAATAACTTTATAATAACTAGATAATCACCTCCAACACTGGAAATGCCTGCTTGGTATCTGTTTTGTGTCCTTCAGGGTTTTATTGTCAGAAAAAAACACAGTTCAGGGATGAAAACCTGAAGCTCTGCACGTCGAACCTTTGCACTGCTGCATGAATGCATCTTAAATCTGAAAAAAGAAAGCACAGATCATGTCACGTCGACTCTAAAACCTCCAACCAGGAGAAATCTGTGCACCTCAATCTCAGCAAAGTTTTTATTGTATGTCCTCGATGCTGGTAAACAGATCAGCCAGACAGGGAGTCAAATAAAACCTGCAAAGACAAGAACGAGAAGGACAAAGAGATGACTGCTGATTACAAACAAACACTCCAGTCCCCAGTAAGAGCAGGACAGATGTTCCAGCCTGCCTCTTTAATTTCCTGCTCACATGAAAGCTGCTGCTCTTGAATTAGGCTAATGCTTACAGGAGCATTGTAACAGCGGGGACTCTGTGTTTGGCGCTTGCTGTTACATGGTGCGATCTGAATGATTTAGGACGCTTACATTTTTTGGAAAAACAGCCGCAGCGCTCCGTCAGAAACACAGAAAAAAACACGAGAGCACTTCACGCCCTCCACACGAACACAAGCCGCCACTCTGCCATTAATCTGTTTTTCATGCCGAATTAGGACGAATATCACACGAGGACACGGCAGCATGGAGAATATATGTAATCTACATTTTAAGGAGCTTGAAGGCTAATTATAATTGCAAATAGGCAGCTTGACTCCTGGCCCTTTTTATTTTTTTTTTTTCAGCACAGACCCAGTTTGAACTGATCATTAAAGGCTATCCACTCAAAATCCACAGTCCTCAGATCCCTTTGGTGTTCTGACGTTTGAACTCACATTGTTTATTATTTAGATTTCTGCACCTCACGCCTGATTTTTTTGTAATAAATCCATTAAAAATCAGTAGTTAGTGTGTTGTTGCCCCGTTTTATCTATTTAACCCTTAAGTTGTTTGAGATATTGGGGAGATTCAGGCTTTTAAACGCCTCATTTAATACACCTGACAGTCTCCACCTATGAAATTTGTGATAAACCTTTGCTTTACGCCTCCTAAACGTCCTGCTGGAAAAGATACTCAACATGTTCAAGGGTTAAATCCTCCTCGTCTTTCTCTTTGCTGTTGGATTTAAGGCTGACATTCACTTGAAACAAACTACAGCAGTTAAAATAACATGTCATCCGAAAGCAGAAGGCAAACAAAGCTGCTCCTGGTTGCCACTTTGATGATGAAGTAAATAAACGCTGTCAGAGAGGAGCTGGACATAATGATTGTGGAAAGGGGACATTGGCAGCACTTTTGACCGCTCTATCATCAGAAGGAGTCACAGTTTTGTACTCGACTGTGCACAAAATAACCCTGATGGAGATAATTATGAAGCCTGAACAACAAAACAATGGAGAGAACGAAAGAAATCTAACCTTTGTTCTCACCTCTGCACATCCAACAATCTCTGCTGTTCCAGCATTTTGCAGTGATTTTGTGGTTTGTGTCGTTTTTGGTTTGAGAGTGTCAGTAAATGGCTCATTTATGACCTTTTTTTCTCCATTTCCTGTCCACAAACCTCAAAAATAAAATGGACACAAACCAAAGAAAGCTTTCTTGGCATTTTGCAGAACAGACTGCGAGCCAGACGAGGAGATTAAAGTAAGAAACACAAGTTAAACCAAAGGAGGTCGCGACTGGGAGAAAATCATCGTTTGGGATGTGACTCATGGTTCAGGTTCTTCTTCCCGTGGGGCATCTTTCGGTCTAATCGCCGGTTTATGTGATAGATTTTTCTCCAAATGTTGATTCTCCTTCAAGTTTTCACCATTTTTTCTGCATCCCAACCAGCACAGTCTGAACACACTGCTGACTTTCCAATGTTTTAGCTTCAGTGCCTGATTTGGTTTGAATGCAGCTTAAATCTAACACTTTTTCTGAAGCATCGTGATCCCTTCGTAAGTTTTTCCAAAACAAAGCATTAAAAATGGAAATAAAAACTGTAAAGCTCTTTTCTAGCGTGAGTAAATCTGAACGCAATGTTTTATCGTGGACAGAAAAAACTGAACTTTGTGGGAAAACTAATTAAAAAAGCCTGCTGAGACTTTTGTTTTCTGTTGGTTTAACATCAGTGTAATTGATTGTTTGATGCAGACGATCACGTTGTATTCACGTGTGATTTGTCGTTGAACGTTGTGATTAAATTGAGTAAACTTTTGATAGTTGTCTCTCCACCTTCCTTTGCAGATGTTTGCTTTAATCAACAATTTTGTTGTTTGTCAACTGAGACACAAAGAAAGTGAGCAGATTTAACCTCAATCCTGATGTTTAGAGGGTTTTAGTTCGGACGGGAATCTTTTTCAGAAAGGAGCTGAAAACGCCTGACTTGTTTTCAACACATCGACAGCATTTTTTTTCTTTTAATTAAACCCTGCTGACAAAGTGTGGACGAACTCTGAGCTGTGCAGCTGTGGTGTGAAGCTTTGCCTCTTTAAGGCAGACAATCCAAAGAGAAAGAGTGAGAGTGAGAGAGAGAGAGAGAGAGAGAGAGATAAAAGAGAGAGAGAGGTGGTGAGGATGGTGTTTGGGGTAGAGAAAGAGAAAGAGAGAGAGAGAGAGAGAGAAGTAAGAGCCAATAAGAGGCGGCGAGTGCAGAGACTCTCTGTTTGTGACACCTTGTGGTGGAGAGTGAGGGGGTGGCGGAGATGGAGAAAGAGAGGGGCACCGCTGGATAAAAAGAGAGAGAGAGAGAGAGAGAGAAAGACATCAAAGCAGAGAAAGAGACAGAGGAGGAGAAACGAGGATGAGAGATAGCAGCTCTGCAGCGAGAGCGAGCGCCCTGCCTGCCTCTGCAACCAGTGTTTACACCACTTTTGCTGAGAGCCGGTTATCTTCCCTCTGCATGAGTCATGGGAGTGATTTAGGTGAGTGGAGCAGCGCCGAGCGGCAGAGGAAAAGCCTACGGATCGGTTCGTGTGTGTGCGCTGCAGGCAGGTAAGCTCGCATTTCATCCCTCTGTGGGGTTTAATCACTGTTTACCTCCCTTTTTTTTATCTGCTTCTTTTCTCTTCTTTCTTCTGTCTTATGCAAAGAGGAGGAAAGAACTTCTTGAGAGTTCAGTTTCTCTTCTGCAGCTCTTTTTATTAGACTTCATCCTCTGAATTTTCCTCTCCTCATGGTGAAGGCATAGTTTGTACAGTGTGGACTGTGCAAAGTGTGAAAGGCATGCTGCAGTTCGTCTCTGACAGCCTAAGCAGCGTTTAGTGTCTCTGTATCGACAGCCGGGCTCAGTGGGACTAATGGTTGGATGAGGATGAGAGGGAGATGAGTCAAATCTCTGCTTGAGGGACCAGGAGGGGTAACAGCATCAGCAACGATCACCATCCAACCAATTCAAGAGCATAGAGAAGAAAAAAATATATATAATCCTGGCTGCTTGTCAGATTTCACACTGCAATCTTTGTGTTTGTTTGCTTTTTTGTTGTTGTTGTTGTTGTTGTTGTTTGTTGGTTTTTGGTTGTTGCAGCCAAAAAAAAAAAAATATGTGTGCATCCAGATTTTGGCACAAAGAAAGCTGGATCTTCCCCCTGAGGCATCCCATCACCTCCATGCTGACTGGAGCGTGCCGTCCGTAGGGGGGGTTTATATTGTTTTTTTGGGAAGATTTTTCGAAGGCAGGTGATCAGAGATTTCGTGGCTCAGTCCTCCTGAATGACAGCTGAGCTCTATCACAGCTTTCATCGTGACTCTAGCTGGTAAAACTGCAGCTCGGCTTGTGACACAAATCCCTCGTCCTGCCTTCATCTTACGGCTGGATTAGAGTGATTTACCGTTTGCTCCCAGTCAGCCCCGGTGTGTTTGCTGTGGGGTTTGACCTATAATGGCGCCTAATGGCATCATATGTTATTTCCAAGAGGACACTGTCAAATGGGACGCCGTCGCCAGCCACATCTAGTTGTAATATGGCAGGTGTTATTAATGTTAGAACTCCTCATGACCCTCCCCATCAAAACTACGACTGGCAGAGGTGCTCGACAAGAATTAATGGACCTCTTTAAATTAGAAATTACATTTACTGCCGGCTGGATTTACCGTCAGCAAGGACCTCCATCACTTTCTTTACGCAGAGGACAACTCCAGAGGATATTATTATCTTTGTTGACCGGCCCACAAAACAGTCCACGACATGGGCTTTGTACAAAACATTAGGGTCAGCTCCTTCATGTCAGTCTGCACATCCCTGTTATCATGAAGCTTCAAAGTTCTTCTCATTGATTCGGCTGCTTTCTCCTCTGTTGTGATTGGTATCGATTTTTCGTGGAGAATCAATAAAGGCGCATGGATTTTACCTGGACTGACCTCATTTAAATGCTTCCTAGAAAGAGGAAAAAGTGTCCCTGATATGTTTTTCAGATTCATTTTACGGATGTTTTTCTCGCTCTGTTTGAGCTGCCTTGGACTTTTCAAATCCTTAACCACCTTCATTTATATTCAAGACATCATATTAAAGTTTCTGTACTGCAGCTGAGGTGAAATAGCTCACGCTCAAGGATCAATAAACAGGCAGAAACAGTGTGAGGGCGAAGAAATGCTGCTTGTAAACAAATTTAACAACTTGTGCCGAGGCAGGTAGGCTAACAAATCAGTGTGGTTTTGTTAATGTCAAAACTATCGAGCGAGCAAGAAACTAAATTAGAGGACTAAAGATTTCAGAGCACGCAGGGACTGTTTTTTAGGTGCAAAACAAATTTTGAGTGTGCAGTCTTGTTTTCATGGGCACTCACCTTAAAATCAGCTCTTAATGTTTTCTCCATACGCCAAGAAACATTGTTGGCAGAGTAAAAAAAAAGCCATATTTCCCAAGAAGCACGCTGCTGATCCTCTTGAGAACAAAAAAATCTGCATCGCAAAAAGGAGTCTGACCTCGAATGATCTCAAAGTTTGTTTGGTGTTTCTTGATCCATCTCGAGTTATAGGACGCTTTCACACCTGCCTCCTTTGGTCCTGACTTTCCGACTTTTCAGTTTGATCCGAACCAAAATAGCAGGTGTGAAACTTTCCCCGATCCTTGGTCGAACCAAACTATTTATATTTGGTCAAACCAAAAGAGGTGGTCTTGGTCCGGATTCAAGTGAACCATGGTTCGGTTTGAGTTCAGTGTGAAAGCAGAAGTTTGGGCCTTTGAACCTTCGTACCAATGACTGGAAGCTATGATAGGCTACCCTGAAAACAAAACCAAGTAACCATTACCAAAGGCAAAAAATGAGCCGGGGAACTACATGGAGGGTAGAAGAGACTAAACTATTAACATTTGGTCCAAAGATTTTATCAAGAGCCAACCAGAGAAAGCTACGATCAAACTACAAAACAAATTATTTTCAACGCTCCAACATCAGATGCCAACAAACCGATCAGTGTAAAGTGTAGAGACACGCAACCCATGTACTCGATGACGATTTGACGTAATTTGTCAAGTAAAGTCCGTTAGTCTGTTTGCATAATGGCAGTGTGAAACCGAAACCAACCGGACTAAATGTAAATTATGTAGCAAAAACACAAACTTTGGTTGAGACCTTCGTCCAGACTTTCAGGTGTGAGGGCGCCCTTAAACTTTTGCCCTTTGATGTAGCTGTACACACAACAAACGGTGAACGGTTACGGTGTACTGACACATCCCAGAGTGCACCTCTGCGTTACTGCAGAGAAGTGAGATGTCAAAACACAGGAGGTCGGCAAAAACAAGATTTTCAGGTGATTTTTATATATAAAAAAAACGCCAAAGTCGACTCAAAACATGAGACAAGAAAAATCGACTCTTTAAGTGTTTAAACTCTAAACTGCACGGCCATCATCCACCTCAGCCAGGCCTCTTTAAGCTGTTCTGTGAGATATTTTGCACTTCTGTATTGAAGAAAAACGCTGGCAGTGAGCAAATGTCAGTTAGAATTTATGTGTCCTTTGCAAATTAGTGGGAATATTCATATCTGAGGAGACAGGGTTGCACATTGCGTGCTAATCGACGATGTTGTTAGTAAACCTCCAGACAAATCCTGATTCAGGTCTGAGTCATTTTGATATCAACAAATTCACCTTCCATCTGGCAGTTCCTTTTAGTAAGTGATGTTTCCCATCAGTATTACAACACAAAAACAAGTATGAACCAACATTCAAAAGGTCCCTTTTGATTTAGAAATAGCCAAATACGACCTCAGAAAAACAACTTCCTAACTCCAAAATATCATCCACCGTGAAACAATGGTGTGTTTTCTTCTTTTTTTGGCCTTCGTTGTCTGCCCCTTTTCCCTTCCACCAAATAAAGTGTGAAAAATGTGGAAGGTGGGAGGACTGCCTACTTTTAAACAAGCAAGCAAAGTCTACACGGCCATCTGCTCGCACCACAGTTTATTTTTTTTTAATTCAAGGCTGCAGTCTTGCAAGAACCAGACTCTCTCACTCCTGCAAAGTAGCATCTTGTGCAGGGAGAGTGAACAGAACACGCAGCATAACATGTTAAGTGCATCGAATCCAAGATGAAAACCAAAAGCGTGACTTTGGTGCAGTGAGCAGATGCTGCGTTTGGCAGATTAGTCTCAGATTTGCTGCAGGTTACTTGATGTCTCTGCTTCTTCTTGTTATTTTCTACTCTTAAAATGAACACTTTTTGACCAGAAATTTAGATGCACTTTACAAAACAATCTTTTCATTACAAAATAAGTGTATATTCATTAAGTTATGCATGAAAATGTATGCAAGTTGTGTAAAAAATGAACTTTTTTATTACTTATCGAACTCCCTGCTGAGCTTGACCTCATGTTGTTTAATAAAAGAGAAATTTCCAAAGAAAAAAAATAATGTGTTATTAAAAAATTGATATCAGTACGGTATATTGTATTCGTACTTTATTAAAAGTCAAAGATTGACAGCAACAACAAAATCAAATCAAAATTCAAATTTTATTCATGCAGAAGTAGAACACAGGCTTAAAATGCAGTGGTGAGTAATAAAGAATTATAATTAGAATAAGAGTAAACATTAGAATTAAACAAGGAAATGTGAAGGAAAATATTCAGAAAAATCATAAATATAATGAAAGTATTCAGATGCAAAAGTACATGGTTTTTATGTGGGCGGTGCAGTTTTTCAATAGGTTATATAAAAATGTAAAATGCATCCCTGTATAGGTTGATAACACACAATAACATATTAGGTTTTAAGTCTGAGCACAAATAAACAAACATGCATGTGTTTATGTGACTGAACGCAACTTGAAATTGTAAACAACAAGAACTTAAAGAGATTTCTTTCATCAGAAAACATGCAGACGTGACTGTCATACACACATTTTTGTCAAATAAAAGTATATATACTTCATGTATTTGTACTGTAGCAAAAGTCTTATGTTTGTTTTGTCTTAAAACCTTTTTTCACAGTTTTAATCATGTGACCTCTCGTGCATGATGTACACGAATGGAAACACCAAGAGTTCGTCTTTTCTGTGTTAATGTCCCTTTAATTTAGGCTGAAATCAGCCTTAATGTGGGAAAGACGGCATAAAAACACGAAAACACACTTAAAACAAAAGCAGCAAGCTTCTCATGTTTGTGTTCAAATGTAAAAGGTAAAAATAAAAAGCTGCCAGAAGAATAAATACTCATATAAAGTAGAGAAAACTGCTTAAATACATCCCACCTCTGGTCATCTGTTTAAAATGGACACTTAGTTCATTAGAGAGTGTGTGTGGGTGGAAAAGCATTAAAGTCTCTCGAGTAATAAAACAAAATGCATCTCTGTATAAAGTTTTTTCTTTCTGTCTCTTTCTTTTACAGGCTTTCTGATGATTAAAGATTCATGAACGCAGCGACAAACATCATCCAACCTGAACGCATCAGCAGGCAGGTAAGAGTTTGTCCTAAAAAGAGCTTCGGTGTTCGGATTCTTTGTCTTTCTTATCAAAAAAATGGAACGATGACACATTTTAATTGTTGGTGACACTTTGTTTTCGGTGCCACTTATCGGTTCATCCGAATGTGACGCTTCTCAGCGTTAATGGTATGCAGAAATATAAACAGCCTTTTGTGTCGAAAGGCTGATTTTTGCATCAGAATGACTGAAGACAAAGCGGCAGAGATTTGACTAATTAATCCCACTGACGGATAGAAACTATACACGTGATCCTGATCAAACTCAAGCGATAATTTGACTGTATCATCTCCGAAAAACGTGATAAAATTGAACTCCATGGAGCTAAAAAGTTCCTCGGAAAATTAGACAAATCACATCGAGTCCATCGCTTTGATTTTTCACCTTTTGTTTAAAACAACAACAACTTTTAACAATTAAAAAGTTTCCCACAGTTTGTCGCGCTGATCTGCTGTGGAGCGACGCCGACGTAGGTGTGTATTAAAGATTCATGCGAACAGCTGCTTCCAGCTCAGGACAGCGTGTGTTCACGTTTCAAACCGGAAGAAAAATAACTGGCAACTCGTTAATAAACTTCCCTGTGTATTTTCACCGCGATGACCGCAGGACGTTTAAACGTGAGTGAACTTGAAGGGAAAAGTGTGGTGTTGTTTTTGACTGATACTTCAAATGCAAAAACCCTGATTTAATTGGGGACGTTAAACTAAGAACTGCAACTTCTTCTTCTAACTTAATTACTCAGAAACTACTAGAAATGTTAGAAATAAGTAAAAAATCAGGTGATGTCCTTGAATACCTCGTGTTGTTGGTCTGATGGTTCAAAATGTTGAGTTTACAGTGATTTTAAACTAAGAAAAGTAGCAAATTGTCACATTTGAGGAGCCAGAATTTCACTTTTTGTTAGAAAACAACATCATTAATCAATCAGCTATGAGAATTAATCTTGATTTATTGTCTGTAATTAAGAAATGGATCAATCAACTAGTCATTTAAGCACAAAGCTCCATTTTTAGGCCTCCACGTTGGTAAAAGTAATGGCTGAGGCTTCATAATTTTTGTTGGTTTTTGTTGGTTTTGAGCTCAAAAATCTCAAGAAAACCAAGAAGGAATTTCTTTAAATGAAGCATAAACATCCAGTTGGATTCAAGGATGAACTGCTTAAAATTTGGGGCCTAAAGGTTAAAGGTCAAGGTCAGTTTGACCTCACGAAACACGTTTTTGGCTGTAACTCAAAAACTTATTATGAGGAAATTTCACACAACCGTTCAAAAGGATCCACTGTGGATGCAAACTGGAACCTGATTGGCTGGCCGAGTCGTAAAGCCGCATTGCTGTAATTAGTTAATGTATTTCAGACTCTGATGTCTCTTCCTGTCGGTTGTAAACTTGTTTAGAAGTCTGCGGTTTCAAACTCTGCCCAGAGTTTGATTGAACTTTGATCGTGAAGTGCCAAAGGAGAGTCAGAGGAGAAGCAACACATCTTCAGCGATGCGTCTGTTGTCTCCGGTAGATTAGCTTCTCTCTTATTTATTTATTTTTTTTTAACTTTATTTTCTCTTGTGTTTTCAAAAGGCGTTTGATCTGCCTCCCTCTAACTTTTTTGACAACTTAGAAGAGGAAAGCCTACAGCAGTCCCACAAGGCTTAATTATCCCTCAGACTGATAACAACCTGGTAAGAAGGGAGGCCGAGAACAGAACAGGAGCTAAGAGGAGATAGAGATGGTCGGATTAATGAAGATTGCCTGATATTACCTGGCCTCTGATCAAAAGCCGGTGTTGGCAGGCGGAGCACATAATCCTCTCGATTTCTCTGCTCCTGTTGCCAAAAACTGCTGTAGCTCGATGGGCCGAGCGAAACATCACCAACTGGCCTTTTCCCAACGCGAACGCTCGTACTACTGTAAATACTGACTGCAGTGTGGAGGCATGAATCACACGGGAGCTTTTCCTCAGGAGGAGCTCGGGTCGGGGCGCCAACCTCTCGCCCTTTGCTGCAGTGTTACGTTTATTTATTTTATTCCTTTTTCACATTTTTTAATAACCAAGGCCACATTTTTTTTTACACATTTTTGCTCAGTTTTTTAGTCATATTCTCCGCGGATTGTCGGCCATTATGGACACATTTCACCGCTTTGATCACCCTCTTTTTT
>JAQNCA010000028.1:24436190-24446414 GCA_029783725.1 Acanthurus tractus
TGAGTTTTTGGAATCAGTCCTACATGATAAAAGAATTTCGCTCTTTTAATATGTATATATCTATATATGAAATGAATGAATTTCTGCACCTGAATTAAAAAAATGTCTCAATGTTGACCAAATATACATTCACAAAAAAATTTGAGGCTCAAAGTTAAAATTATTTTGAATTTGAATAAACAAATCAAGCCTGTGAGGCACATTCCCAATTAAACCACAGCCTTTTTTTAAACATCACCAATAATCTTGCAAGTTTTACCCTTGACTGGTGCCCATAATCCCCTCCATTGTTTGACACTGTAGTTGTAAAAACTGGAATATCAGGTAAACAATCTCGCCTGGCAAGAGGTGAGGTTATTGATGCGTAGAAGGACACGCAAGGTCTTCATTCTTCATTGCCATGACGGTGTTGTGTTTTTAGACTCTTCTGCAGAGAGCGATTAGCAAACACATGTTGGCTGTCACATGAAATGGAAGCCATGTATTTAAATGTATTCAGGGTGACTTAACTGTGACTGTGGTGTTTGTCGTCCAGTTAAGTTTACAACTTTAAGGCGCCTGACACTTGTGAAAGTCGATGAAAGAAACCCAGGTAGGCAGTTGGTTGAGAAAATGTTGCATCGAACTCTGTGTTGGTTTTGGAATTTCCTGTTTTCTGTTTTCAGAAGAATGTATACAGAGCAAACCATTGCAACACTGAGTCATAACCTTTAGCAAGTCTTACAGAAATGCAATGTCAGTGCACCAACAGCATCAATATGAGCAGGTTTGCGTATATTCAGATGTTCAAAGCTTGCTAAAGTGAATGTGAAATGTTAAACACAGCTAAGGCAGTGTGAGGGTTTCGAAGGGTGATTAATGGGCTTTTATTTGGGCTTGAAGCTGTAAAGCAGCAGCTATCTCTTTGTCAGATCTGCATGTGGAAGTCTGCTTGTTTAGCCCTGATGGTGTCTTTCCTGTTCACAATATACAGTTACGATATTTGAGAATACAGGCAACACAGGGAGTCATGACACTTAAACCAATATCTTTTTCACTCAGTAGAGCAGCAGTTAGTGCAATGAGCATATATATATATATATATATATATATAGGAGATCATACAACCAGACTCGAGCCAGTTGTTCATGTGTACAACTGGTCATTACTTTAAAAGGAATGTTTAGGCTACTTGCATTTCAGAGGAAATGCCTGCACAGCAACTTCTGGCCTGATAACGGAATGCACTATGACTGCCAACTATAGGACATCTGAAACATACACAATATAAAATGTGACTCTAATGACGAATAACTTGTTTTAAAACCTAAATTATTGCTGATTGGATTTGTTGCATTGGAAGTGTATGCCTTTTTTGACTTGTTAATGTGTGAAAGTATAGAATTTAATGTTATAAGATGAAGATTTTTGGTTTAAAATAAAAAGAACAATTCATAAAAGTGTGTTTTTTTCCCCAAAGTAATTCATACTTGAATATTTCCCTCTAGTGTTGCCATAAACTGCCTGCAAAAACTGGTTCTGGAAATTGTGTGACATTTCTCTTTTTCAGATACCTAGAACACAACTGAAGATGTGTTCCTACATGCTGGAAATACTCCTTTTGGTCGGGCAAGAGGTGGTCCCTGGCAAGAGCGTGACATGTTTTGTCTACAGTACACTGGCATCTTTGAATGGGACGTATTTGGATACCTGCATGTATCTGAACATAGCAGGAATATCAACAAAAAAAAAAGAGTGGACAGAAGTAAACAGAGCAAAAAGAGCTGCAGTGTTTTGGTTTGATGTCCAGCAGCAGCATCTGTATGCCTGCTTGATTTTAAAACTGCCATTATGTGCCCTCCTGGATTAACAAAATGACTAAAATATTTTCCCACAACGGAAGATTTACAACAAGCAGCCAGAAGTACAAACTGCAGTCTGATGGTGAAAAACGTTGGTGGGGAAACAGGATTGTTTAATTAAGGGAATAGATCAATATGTGCATTTGCTTCCATTCGTACCTGTTGGTAATGTGGGGAAAAATCTCTAATCTACCTGATCTGGCTTGTCTTTTCTCTGTGTGGACAAAGGGAGAAACACACCTGCACAAACATGAGAAGAACCTATGTACAAACTTTACAGAGGAGCTGAGGCTAAAGAGAAAAAAACCTCAGTGAGCGTCGTTAACCACAGTACAACCTTAATGCCTAATTTGTTGGCCTACGAAATGAACAATTAAAAATATATTCAAAAGCTTTTAATCAGTATGTCTAGATACATTTTAGGTTAAAAGTAAATAATATAGAACTGAAAAATGTATCTACTACATTACAAAACTGGTCACCTCTACTACAGAATATTTGATCTGTACTAACTGACACCATAAAAGACAGCTGAGGTATTTCTGTGAACAGATCCCACTAAACATAGTTAGGAATGATCAGAATGCAAAAATATTTAAAATGGTAAAATGTAAATAGAGATAGGAGAGCACAGAGTTTAAAACTCAGGAGCAAAGCATCATTTCGACAGCGGTATACTTACTGTTTGCAGAGCGTTAGCACATCTGGAGGGAGCAGAGAACCTTATTAGGTGTCAAAGCCGAGACGACAAGCTTTGTCTCAGAGCAGCTCCTTCGTGCAGACACTTTAATCTTGTGCAGCCAGTCTGAGCAGATGTAATAGGCGCACAGTTTAAATGATGAAGCTCACGGCACATCGAGCACGTTGGAGGAAGTGATCTGCATCAGTGTTGCTGAGTACAATAGAGGAAGTAACTGCAGGAAGCTTGTTTTCATACCGGTTTCTGTCACTTTTTCTTGACCATGTAAAGTAACCATTGGCCACACCTCCTCCTCTCCATGTTCACTGAGCCGGCATAATTCAACTTTGCAGGAAATACAGTTTTACAAAGATAAATACAAGAACCTGTGACAGATTACTTGCTGTTAAATAGGCAAGTATGTTATATTTGACTTTGAGGTGGTTTCCCTAACTATTTGAAGAGAGAAGATAGATTTTACAATCTCACAAAAGGCTCATTATAGTTGCAGTGACGCAGACTCACCTGGACGAGGGTGTGTGACGTTGAAATACCTGATGCCCAGTGATGCCTGTTGACATCTCTACCGATAAACAACATGTGACTAACACATTTGCAAAAGCCCCTTTGCTTTATTTTTCAGTTATCTTAACCGTTTACTTTACTGTCTAGTAGTCTAATCCAAAGCACCACTAAATTCTTATCTATTGCACAAATTATACTGGTTACTTGTTTGTTATTCAGAGACATTTAGAGACAAGATGTTTATAAAGGAGAACAACTGAGAATAACTTGCTAGCAATTTATCTTAGCAAACTTACAGTCAGTGTAATGAATGATTTGAAAGTAATATCACATAGAAAAGTAATTTATATCACATTGGAACAAAGGCACAGTTAAAAATGAGTTCAATCAAGCTAAAGTGACTGATTATAAGTTGTGTTTACACTCGTTGCCACAATGTTGTTTGTTGTCTTCAAATGACCTTCCCAAAGGGGCAAAAGTAATAATAATAATAATTGCATTTAATAATATTTACATCTTTATATTGAGGTTTGATTAGTTTAAAACTTGCTTTTTGCACAATTTTGTTCACTTGGTTTCTGCAGACTGTGTTTACACACTCAGGACACTCTGCAGCTGAGCAGTCAGTGCTCTCTGGTGGACAAACTATATAATGAAGATAGTAACAGGCTGAACTATCAGGAACCCAGTTCGGCATCTCAGCACTGATATTTGCTGACACTTAACGGCTGACATGTACGCTGATACTCATCTGCAGGAAGATAACGTTGACTGATGGCCCATTTATGAGTCTATGTCTTATCACAAGTGGAATTTGTCAGGAATTTTTAAGGGTTGCAATGTCTTCCAAATGGCAGAAAGGACTTGAGAAATGTTGAGGCTGGATTGTTACTTCATTAAATGGTTCCCTGTAAATTATGTGTATCCAATTAGTTCTGTAAAGAGCCAGATTAGTGTTGTTTCAGTTACTGTGCAGGAACTTATTAGAAAAGGAACATTAAAGTTGCATTTTATGTAACAGAAAGCAACATTTTATCATAAACAGAATCAAAATTGGCAACAAATGTTAATTTTTATTTTTTTTTTAAATATGAAAAAAGATGATTTAAGTTGATTTTTAAAACTCCTTTGCAAACAAATATTTGTGAGTTTGGACGTAAGCCATTAATTTAATAGAATAATCTGCTCATTCCAAGTGGAGGAGGTTTCGATGTTTTAATGAAAATAACCAGATTTATAGCAAATGATTTACAAGATCTGGACAGTGTGACCGCTCCGCTCACTATCAGCGGAGGTCACATTCCATGGTGACTAATATTTCAATTTGTTTCTCAGTTAAGTGTTGCTAGCTTGAAGAGGAGCACACTGTTTTTTTTATCTCTCTATTCATCAAAACTTGGACTGTCTTTTGCAACAGATAATAATTTTGTGGAAATGGAGTGCTTACACAATTTTAGGAACATTTTAACCCAAGACAAATTAGATTTAACCACATGCATTTCTTTGAGAGAGTGTGGCTGATAAACCGCATATTTTTAGAAAGGAATGTACACTATTAATCCACATGGACTGGACTTATAAACACACTTACAATCATGAAATCACAAAGCACATGCAAAATATTTGACAAGAGGTCGCCAAATGAAGTCGACTGCCACAAGATCTTTTCGTCTTTGCATCAATTCATTTATTTGTAAAACAAGGACTCTGCAGTTTGCTGAAAAACTATTACAATTCCCGCAGTGTTGACCACAACAAGACATAACATGACACAAAATACCATGTGCAGTAATTTTCAACTGAATTATGAGTAAAGTAGGATTTATTACATTCAAAATAAAAAGTAGACAAAGGCTTAAACAACACATTTAGCATAACCCACAATAAGTGCTTAGTTGAAGCTGCATTGATTTTGTTACATGTTGCCTCATGTAAAGCTAGATGGCAGCACAGTACTTTTTAACTCAACACTCCTTCATATTACAAAGAGGCTCTCCATCACTTTCATAGCTTCCAAAATCTGGCACAAAAAAATAAAAAACACTTACTTGACTATGACTGTTTTGCAAGATTTTTTAAGTTGTACGACTTTTGAAATCCAAACAAATGTTTTTAAAATAGTTTTAATATATACATACACACATACAAGTGTAAATATCTAATAATCTCAACAAGAATGTTTTGGCATTTTTGTTTAACACATTACTGAAAAACTTAAGATAAGAAAAGAATACAGGACAAGTTAATTATTTACATAGTTAAGATGCATACTTCACTGAAGTTAAAATTAAAAAAAAAAACATGTTTAATATGTATTTTGGCTGTATAAAAATATAGTTGTATTGTACGCTTAAATATAACATAGCTTTATATGTACTTATATACAAGCTGATAATTACATATTTTATTAATTATGCATAGGCTGAGTGCATTTTGTATAATTGCACCTAACAAGCAGTTCGCTACATTCAGTTTAATTGTGAAAAGGATCCTGCTTGTCTCAGTTTGGGGTCCAGTAATGTGAGTTTTCCTCAGAAAAAATGTCCCCCCCCACACACATTGCAGCCTCAGTTCCTCCTCGGTTCATGTCTGAAAGAATCTTCAGGGGATTGTTTCTTTCTCAGCTTCCAAGCCTACTTGGAAGCTTAAGAAGAGATGAGACATTCTTGTCAAGTCACATGGATCAGACTTGAATTCATCCATAAATGACATACTCGCTCAGACACTCAAACTTGCATGCACAACAGTATCAGTTATCGGAATCACGATTTTCATCCGGAGTGACCTGGGAAAAATCTTCCTGACTGTACTGATGTTGCAGATGTAGCAGCCATTTTCTAAATCTTTTTTTTTTCTGCATACCTAGCTGTAAATAACCCCAACAAGGATTCTCCTTGGCCTTTTTTTGATTCCCGTCTTAGGCTATTGTGCTTTCGTGTCCGCAGAGTCGCTGACCGACTTCAGTGCTCCGTCTTTGTCTTCCTGTCAGGAGGAAAAAGGGAGTTGGGAGCGAGCGGCGTCGCCGTCCGTAGCCTTTTGAGCTCATCTTATTCTCAGGGGCCTTGTCCTCTTTTTTCTTGTGTTCACTTTCCAGGTACAGTTGGTGGAGCAGGTCGTGGTATGCACATGTTACCAGGGCGCAGCCGGTTGATTTGGGCAATGCTGACCTCCTGGACCTGATATAAAAATAAAAGACATATTTATGCTCCATTTTCAGAGGACTTAATGAGGTTATGAAGTCTGACCTGGCAAATCCAACTTGTCATCAAGATTTATCTGAACAACAAAGTTAATAGTGCAATTAAGGATAGATTGTTAAATCTTCAGTTACTCATCTACTAAAAAATATCCGTTTTTTTCCTCACTTTGGTTGACTTTTAATTTTGAATTCTAAACAGCATCTGCAGCATCTGTTATTTCAACTCTACCGCTTGTTGAAAATATTTCATTTTTAAAGACTTGAACTGTGATAAATGCAGTACTTTGGGATGTTTTGGTAGCCTAATGGTAAGGAGGGGCAACACATAACTGGGCTGCCTCTGGTTTGATTCTCCCAGGATCCTTTGTTGCATTTTAAACCCTTTCTTCTACCATCATTTTCTGTCTGATTTCTACACGTTCAGCCATCAAATGAGAGCAGTATTGCAGATATTTCCCTTTCCTGTTACCTTGATGGCGAGACGATGTCGGCATTCCCGTCTTGCGGAGGTTCAACATCGACATCAGAGTGTTGCTCACTGATTGTCATTGAGCTGTTGCACAGGTCTCTTTTCATACGGCTGTGCAGCCATGCTCTAAACCTGCCACAAAGAAGAGGAGAGGCTTTAATAGCAGAAATTGACACTTAATCACAGATACAGACACAAAGCCATAATGTCAGTATGACACAGCATCACACATCCAAAATAAAAGAAGATTTCTGAGGTTTAAACAGGTTTAATGAATATTTCTTTAACCAGTTAACATTGTCATGATGATTATCATCATCATCTTTACTTGTTTACAGAAAATGTAATTAGATTCTTGTCTTGCAAAAATTGCCCGATTGATAAAACTGCCTAACCAACATATCCTCCATTGGTTGCTTATCAAAGATCTATCAGTATCAGAATATAATGAGTTCCATTGAGTAGCAAGAAACTGCTGCAAAGAAGCTCCTAAGACATGTTTAAGATAGTTTAGAAATGGTATTTCTGTCACATAGTTTGTACTCTGATACAAAACACATAGTCACTGTTCTAGAGTGTCTTGTGTACTTCTATAATAATCAGCTCAGGAAACCTGATCAAACATGGTTTTTGTGCATTTAGGCATTGGCTAATATAGTTATCCCATGATAACCATCACGATTGGCTTTTAAAATCTAGTATCTGTCGAGCTTTAGCAAAACTGAAATTTGCTGACTTTACTGGAAAGTTTTTCTTCAACTTTTCTTGTTCACTAACAAACAAAACTTGGTCAAAATATTAATCATGTTGTTAAAAAGGCGATCACCAAATTTAAAAGCTAAAAGACAGAAGGATGAGGCTTTTACTTTCAAATGAACACAATGTTCTCAGTGCTTGTTGATCAGGCAACTCACCTTTTTTTCAGACTGGTGTTGAGCTCCCCTGTGGCTCCTTTTACCAGTGGCAGGACAGTGGTGAAAACACAGCAGCAGATGACAGTGTGCAGGGCTAATCTCATCTTGGCTTGGAGCTGTCAGTGGTTATAATAAAGGAATTATTAATAGAAGGTCAGCTGTTGATTGCTGTAGTCACTAGTGATTAATTTGTTTTAGACAGCATTGATTAGGTAATTGAATGGTCTTTATAGTTGCACAACAGGGTTGTTACGAATCCCAGTTTGTTAAGTGTAATTTACAAATCAGTTTTAATATATTTGTGAGGTAATTAGTAAAGACACATGCAGTCATCGGTTCAACCAAAAATACAGAACTTAAAAAATTCAATTACATTTACTGAACCACAAGTCCTCCAAACTCTTATCCCAAATTCAAAATCTTTAATTTACATTCTTCAATATCCAGAGAATTCTTTTAAAAATACTCTTAAATTAAGCTTTAAGAAATAAAATCACTTACCTCAGGCTCTGACTTGTAATGTGATATGGAGAACTTATGATGCACATCCAACAGTGTTGTGTACTGGTGAGCAATGTGTTGTTTCTGAGGCTGTAAAGAGTTTTTACCATTAGTTGAAGTCTGAAGTTTACACTGCTAACATGAGAGGCTTTATAGAGAGAGGGAGGGAGCTGTACCTGAATGCCAGACCCAGTGGGAGGGACTGTGGGACAGTTCATGTCAACCCCATCCACCCCACATGTAGATAGTCAAACCAAAAACATGCAGATAGAGATTGCAGTAGAGTCAACAATTCCAAAAATGGCGTGACTTGCCCTTATTAGTTTGTGAAAATCTTGATTCTGGTTCAGCACACCACCTTTACTTTGAGAGAGTGTTGAAAGAATTGGTTTTGTCAATAACCCAAAAACATGTTTCCTACTCTCAAACATCTATTTTTGGCTATGCAAATTGCAGACCTGTGTGCAATAAGTCTGTTTACATATTTTTTTCGTCTTTTGTTTATATTTATGTCAAAGGTGGTTGCTTTGGAAAATTATATGGATGTGTTTGCTAGCTTTGCGTGCTGTTAGGCAGTTAAGTTGGGTGTAAATGTTAAAGTTGCATTAATTCTAAACAACATGTGTGTTTTGAATGGCTCTGTTTCAGTCCGAGTTAGCCATCTGTGATTTTTAGATTGCTACAAAAGGCTAAGTACCCATATATTCAAATTAGGACTGTGTTGTTACAGCAACTGCATGCACAGTGTAAATTAAAGGAGGGAACATGTGCTTAATACTGAACTCATGAACCTCCAGATGACCAGTTAAATCATTCTGAGTGCTACTTAACACCCATTGAAAGTTACTGCCAAGCATTTTAAGCAAGGGTAGTGTATTCTGGATGTGTGAAGATTAACATTCACAAAGGCCTTCCTCATAAACTACACTAATTTTCACAGAGATTTGGGCAATAAAGAGTAATCAATAGTCCAAAAGGCTCCATATTTCAGAGACTTACTGGAAATTAATATTAATAATTAATTTTAAGTTTGAGCATTGTCCTCATAAACTGACTTTGCAGTTTGTCCAAGATACTCTTAAACTGTTAAGGGTTTAAAAAATATGTTTTTTTTCAACTATTAATTTAATCACTAGAGGGTTGTAGTAATGTTGCACTCTTTGCTTGTTTTTTTCAAGCAAAAAGTTCTTTTAAATGAGAATAATATATGTTTTATTTGAAAAAAGTTGTTTAACACCCAGAAGAAATGACAAAGCACTACTTCAGACCGTCAAAAACTGAGCTGCTTTGTTAAAAGGATAAGTTTGGATGTCCATCTGAAGTCTACATCCTAAGTGCTAAGAATAGTGGTGAAAATAAACACAGTCGAATCCTTTGACTGCACATTTGACCCTTTTCCTATTATGATGTTTTAATAGCTGTGATGAAATCTTTATACAGCTTAAGACTTGTTCAAAAGTTAATGGAAGCCTATTTGGTGTTATTAATCTCTCCAATAAAATCGCTGAGGTAGGCTTTGCCAGTTGTTGACATAGTAATTCCCAGCTGGCTGTAGGAGGACTGAGCTGATGTTGTGATTGTGATGCATTTACTTAAAAAAGCTTCTTAAAGGTGCTCCTGAGAGAATTTTTGGGGCAGACCACAGATTGCGGAAAATTATTATTATTAGTTTTATTATTGTTGTTGTTGTTGCTATGGCTGTCCAGAGAACACGTTATTTTCGATTAGTAAATTACAGAAAATAAACCGCATTAAAAAAAAGTGAACGCCGATAAATCGCGCTCAACGTGACCTTTGACCCTTTGTAGAACATAATGGCGGCAGATGATGAAGAAGAAGACGCCACTTGATCCCTTGAATTGAAAATTTACGCTTAAAAAACTGTTGATAGAAGCACTGTTCAGTAAATATCTGTGGCGAAGATTTTTTCTACCATCGGAATGCTTCAAGCCTGGAATATCACCTTAACGCAAAGCACTTAGCAGCTAGCCCGGAGCTAGCACAGCTCTCCATGCTAGCGCTAGCAGCTAGCAGCTAGCCTCGTCAAGCGACACTCAACCAGGTACCCAGACTGAGTAAGTACCTTTGATCGATTA
>JAQNCA010000028.1:24557913-24577088 GCA_029783725.1 Acanthurus tractus
ACACACACACTCACACACACACACACACACACACACACACACACACATACACACACACACACACACACACACACACAGACACATACCTCCCCCACAGTTAAACCTCACCTGCAACAACAAAGGAGGAGGTGTGTGTCTGTGTGTGTGTGAGCTTGGGAATCCGACCCCCCACCTGAACATCTAAAGACTCATTCAACACTGGTGCATTGTGGGTGATGACTGTAAACGTGTGGGGGCCTGCAGAGCTGAGCTCTCAGCCAATTAGAGATCAGCTCATCTGTCTGAGAACAAACATTAACAGCTGTATGGAAACAGCACTAACAGCCTCACACACACACATGCACACAAACACACACACATGCATACACACATGCACACATGCACACACACACACGCACACATGCAGCTGTTTGAAGAAACTTCTGAATTTTTTAAAGCTATAAAACTTTTATCATTGAGGAGATTTTAAAGTGTTTGTGACAAAACTACCAAATCTACGGCTGCCCTGAAGGTCCAAACACAACAACATTTGAAAAACCACAATAACATTACAGATTACAGACAACAGAGGAACAACACCTCTTGTTTCTGATTGGACAGAACCTGGGTCAGTTCACAGTTTATTGAATGTTTATTGAGGAACTCTCTTAAATATGAGCCGCTGTGACTGGTTGCCTCCTTGCCTCCTTGGTTGTCTCCTCTTTGTCTCCTTGTCAGTCATCCCTGACACCTTTTAGTGATCAGCTACAAACAAAGTGTAGACATTTTATTTAACCTCAGGGTTCCAAGGGACACGTTGGTGTCTTGATGGGTTGCAAGCAGCCGGACCCATAGTTCACCTAGCAAATAAATTCTCTTTGTGAAAAGGGTCTGGTCCCTCCCCTACTCACGGCTGTGTCCTCCGGGTGCAAAACAGGATGGGCCAATCACAGCCATTTATCTAATATGGGCGGGATTTTTGCACTGACTCGTTCGGTGCCGAAGAGCCTGTGATGCAAACTGTAGAAAACCACATATTGCTGCATACGCTGTTGAAAAACCTCTGTAGAATGCCTTTTGGCTGTGGATTTTCAGGTTTTTATGGCAAAACCAACAACAGTCGTTCACCTCATCTCATTTTGAGAGTAAGTCCAGCTGTTCCAGGCAGGGTTGAAAGTATGTTGAGTATTACCTCCAATGCATATTCTTTTTCAAAATAATTCTTTACTATTTCCATTTTGACTTCAATTCTTTCCTGCACAGTTCAAAATTCCTGCAAAGAAACAGCTGAGTAAGAGAAACAGGAAATAACATCATGCTGTAGGGTTCTGTCCAATCAGAAACACCTTTTCTGTAATCTGTAATGTCATTGGGTTTTCTGAAATGTTAGGGTGTTTTGTGAAATATTAAATATTGTGAAAAAAATTTAAAAGCTGTCCCGTATTTTCTTAAATTGATCATCTTGGCACAAATGAAATGTATTTCCCAGCATGCCTCATTCTAACAAAGAACATTCAGAATGTTTATCTGGTTAATGAGCCACCGTTCGACTGCTTGTTTGTAAATGATGCTGATCAGCTTATCAGTAAAATCCTGTCAGACACAGAAACACAACACAGGTGAGTTGCAGGTGAGCTGCAGGCGAGCCCTGAAGTCACAATAAAATGTCAATTAAAATTCTAATAGAAATACAAGTTGAGCTTTTATATAAGGTTTGTTTTAATTAAGGGTTCATGTTTGAACTTCTCTGTTGTCTCAAAGCACCGTTTTATCTGAGGCATGTCCTAAATTATCAGACATAAACTGTTTCTGAATTCAGGCCTGCCAGGTAGTTTGTTTCAACACACTGCAGATTCATTTAATTTTAAGATAATTCTACAAATATCTGTTTGAATTAAGAGAAAAAGGATATATAGCAAGTGCAACATATAATATACAAATCAAAGCTTTCATTTCAATAAGTAAATGTTCTGTGACTGACTATGAGCTCTCTGTGTCAGTATAAGAAAATACATCATTACTGAAAATAACATCAGGTGTCAGTCTACAACATTTATCAAATCTGAAATGTTAATCTGGAAAAAAGGGTCTTAAACTTGATCCATGAGGAACTTAAAACACCAGATTTAGCAGTTCTTGTTTTAGGCTTTTCATAGACAAATATAATTCAACTAAAAACTGTTCAGTGTAAAAACTGGCTGAAAAAAACACAGGTTTATGAGGACCCTTGTCTCAGTATATCGTATTCTGCAGTATTTATAAGGTACAATATTTCAGTATGTAGTACTCTGTAGCACTTAGGAGGTACAGCTGATGTAGCCTTCGGCTCGGACAGAGATTTCCTTTCGAAGGGAATCCACCACCTCCAACAAGGTGGAGACTTCAGCTGCTTTATCCTCTTTACTCCTGATCAGTTGTTGGATTTTCTCTTCCAGATCTGACAAACAAAAGATAAGTAAGATAAGTTTATTTTATACACACACTGTATTACTGCATGTAGTACTGCTGCAGCAGCTATTAATGCATTATTACTGACACTGCTCACTTCTGTTCTTTTCACAGAGTTATACTAAGAAATACAAGTGAGTACCAGCACCACCTTGTATCTGCCTCAGTTTGTCCTCCAGTTGTCTCTTCATCTCTTCCGCCTGCTTTGTGATGGCCTTCAGTCGTTCTAGAGCTTCACCTTGAGCTTCCTGACTCGTGTTTTTCTGCTTTAAAAGGTCAAAAAGCCTCGTGACGTTGTCCAGTTGCTGTTGGAGACGGTCAGTGAAAACACTATTACAACATATTAAAACTGCATTCTGACTGTAGTAATGGTACTGCTGTCAAACCAGTGTAACCATGGTACAAACTACTTTCTGTATGTTACTCTTTCCTGTGTCTGTCTGTTTGTTTAAAGCTTACTGTCTTTGCGTCTGTAGCGTTGTTCAAGGCAGAATCTGCAGCCTCTTTAGCATCTGTGCTCATTTCTCTGTTCTGTTTGATTTTCTTCTTCAGGGCTTCAATCTCCTTTTCAAGATCATCAGGTCGACGAGTCCTCAGATTTGTCTCAATGTCATTAAGTTTGTCTTTTATCTGAAAAATGACAGAAATAATACTTTTCTAAACAGGCAAGGCTGAAGTGAAATGACAATTATTTGAAACACTTCAAATCTTTACGTCTTGAACTCGGTCTCTGGTCACATCTCCGTCCTTGCTCGCTCTGTCCAGGTCATCATTGGCTTTGTTCTGAGCTTTCTCTGCTTCATAAATGTCTCTGGTGATCGCTGTCACATCTATGTTTTTTGTTTGCTCCCTAAAAATGAGAAACATATAACACGAAAATTAAAATAAAAGCAACCACTATGAGAATTGAACTGATCAGACATGAGTTCAGTGTAGTAACCTGTCCAACTGCTTATCAGCAAACAAATCAATCAGATTCAGCCTTCAAGGAACCTCAAGTAAACGCAGTTTTCATGTCTTCAGTGACTTTCAGCTCTGAATTTTCAGAGCCTTGTTTGTAAGTTGTCTGCACATTCTGTCTTTTGTGTCCACTTTGTGTGTAAAAATGATCTCAAAATGACAACTGATAACTTTTTTGTCTTTTAGTTTAGGCTTTGTGTGTTGACAGAAAGTTCATAATTTGACTTAAACGGAAGTTCAAGTTAAACTTAAGTGAGTATAGTTTTGCAGCTATATGTTAGGTATTGTTTTTTCAGTCATGGGCTCATGTTTCATTCATATTTTCAACTTAAACATTTTGTTTTGGTTGATGTTTAGCTAAAGGTCTGGAAAAGGGGGAACAGGTGAGCAGGTGGGTGGGGATAGTCAGATGACTGCCGGACTAATAGGAGAATTGTGAACCGGTTAGTCGATGGGCGGAGCATTCAGATGATGGGGTATGGAAGAAACATCTGAGGGCATCAGCGGGATGGCTGAAAAGCAGCAATGTAGTTGGAGGAGCAAGTTCGGTGTGAGCTGAATTTGTGTTTAAGTTGTGTTTCATTAAAACTTTTTTTAAAGTTTAGTTCATAAGTTTTTTCTTTTTTTTTGGTCAGAGTTTTGTTTGACGGAACTAATGTGTGTTTACTGTTTGCAGACACTGACTTGAGCTCCAAAGCTTTCTGCAGCAGGTCCTGGGCTGTCTTGGCATGCTCGTCCAGGTTCTTCAGGTTGTCCTGGAAATTGGTGGTGTTAAACAGCAAATTATTGATGTCATTAATCATTGACTGGATCTGATCAGGTGATCGGGGCAGTTGGATGCCCAGTATGGATCGGGCCATTTTCTCTATGTCCTCAGGGGGAACCATGTCATCTGTTTGGGGCAAATATGATAAATAATTATGTTTCAGTCGTTCATTTTTGTCAAAGTGTAGAATCAATATATTATCCACAATCTCCTGAAATAAAGTTAACTTTAAATTGTCTTTTAAATATCATAACATTTAACACGTTGTGTATCTGAAAACTAAACTGAATTAATCATCTACAAAGCGAGTAAATTTCCAAAACCGAGGTCTTCTGGGTGAGGACCAGAACACTGACCCAGCAGGTAGTCTCTGACTCGCTGGATAAGCTCCTTGGTTTTATTCTTCTCTCTTTCAAAGGAGTCCATGTTATCACTGATCTGGTCCTGCAGTTCTTTGGCCTGGTCTTTGGTTTCCTGGGCTGCCTGTTTGGCATTACTGATCTTAAACAAAATAAAAATATACAGCATTAACCCCAGAGCAACCCCAGAGCAACAGAGAAGAGCATCAGTCCTGTTCATGTGTTCACAGAGTTGCTGATGTCATAAGTAAGGATTTGAACTGGGATTTATGAAGGTTGGAGGATCCTTCAGCTGCTGATGTCATGACCTCCATCAGTTTTAGCTCTCTTATTTCAGAACTGAGATTCATCAGATAAACTAATTTTTACTATCAGCTCCTGGCAATGCATCTCTCCATCAGCTTAAACAATATGCTAATATTTTACTTATTATAGACATGAGCTAATTTCATTGCTGGTTCTCAAGCGACATAAAACTAGTCTGAACTTTCCAGTACATAACTGTATTACAAATTGCATAAGATAATGTTATAATTTTAAATATTCCACAATTGCTGAATTTATTGTTATCAAAACTGCTTTTATGATTCTGCTTTGTTTTTATTTCTCTAATTGTATCATAAACTAACATAAATTCTGCCTTTGTGGTCCCAGCTGATTCATGATATCTTGCTGTAAACCTGCCTTGATCTTGGACTCCTGCAGTCTGGATGGGAGTGTGTCGAGTTGTTCCTTTACTTTTGCTGCTCTCTCTGCAGCTTTCTGACTGACTGGAACAACTCCATCACAGTTTGGACCTCCACATTTCCTTTTTCCGAGTTTCAGACCACACAGTGCTCCACCGCATCCTGAACAATCCTCCAGACCAGGTTTTCCACAGATCTGCATCAGACCACAACACACTCAGCAAGCACTTAGGGGGGCCTTTTCTCTTAATTATTACACATTTTATTACCTTACAAACTGAGGACAAGCTTTCATTTAATTAGAAAAGTAATATTCTGAAAAAACAAACAATATACCGATTGGTTGATATGTGAGTCATGTGACTCTCCAGGGCCCAGGTGAGTTTCGATGTACCTTAGTATTCTTTAAAGGTATCTAAGGCACACCTAAATGTTTCCCAGACTATCCCTGGACAGTTGCCCTAAGAGAGAGCTGCAAAGGTACATTGTAAAGTGAAGCTGTCTGTCACAGACGTGCTGGAAGTGTATCAATCAGGATTGATTGACACACTTATAAATGCTAAAATATAATGTTTTAATACAACAAATGTTGCCATAATTATTTTACCTTAGCCTAAGAGAGCAGAAAGGGAGGCCATACCTACTAAATATCATGTGGTAATCAATTTAAGAGCTTAAAGACCTTGTTACTGTTCTGATATATATGTGGCATACAGCCTACAAATACATAAACTGGGACATTAAAGCCAGAGTCTGGGACTTGTTGAAAAGCCAGGAAAAAATTACAGCATAAGGAGAAATGGGTGAAGGATTTTGGTCTCACACAAGGTCTAATTCAATAATTGTTGTGGTCTTACAAGAGGCACATGTGTGTGAGTCTGTGGGCAAACACTTTTTTTGTTATGGGTTTTATTATTATGGATAGGTCCTATATTTTATACCATCATGACAAGACAGGACATATCTAATGACAAAATTCATATGACGTTTTATGAACAGAAACGTTTTCATAATTAATTGTCATGATGTGTAATAATGTCATGGAACCAAACAACTTGGAGAGTGAGGAAATATCCTGAGATTTGACTTTAAATCCACATGATAAAATTAATTTCACAGATATCAGACTTCAGCATTACATGCACGCATCCTGCATCTGACCTCTTTACTCTGGTATCACTCCACCTTCACATCAGTAATCTCAGTACCCCAGTGTATGTGCACAGCACTTTTTACTACACGAGTTTAACTACTGATGTAATTCAGACAAGAAGGCCTCGTGTCCTCAAAGTTGAAACTGTGAGAGAATGAACGCAGGGCATCTCTAAGGGATAGCTGACAAGTGGTCAAGACAAACATTAGCCAAGATGACGCTGGGAAACAGTCCAAACTTAAACTTAAGGGAGACCTTGAGGGACAACTTATGTTGTACATAGGAGGCTTTTGGAAACGTGGCCCAGGTTAACACTTGTGCTTCAGCTGAATTCATGTTAGAGTTTTGGTGAAACTTGAATCATACTTGCCTTTTGGTTAAGTTCAGCTGTGCTAAGCTCTTTGGCCTTCTTCTCTAGTGGCGCCAAATCTCCTTTGTTGCTGCACATGCCAAGTTTGAGTTTGACTTTCTGTCTGGTGTCCATGGAGTTCTCCAGAGCTTTGTTGGCATTTTTCACTGTCTTCTCATCTAACATGAAGGCTTTATGAAGCTTCCGAATCTCATCCAGCAGCTCTAAAACAGGATCAGAGGAGACAATGAGATCAGAAACCAAATGAAGGAGAAGTGGAGCTCGTAAAGCAGCACAGTCTGTTCTGAGGTTCTCCTTAATAAAGCTGATTTCTGTTCATTTGGAGATGATCTACTCTGATCCCTGTAATTTACTTTTCATACTCAATAAATTCTATGTGTTGTTCAAGAGAAACTGACCTTCTACTTCATTGTCTATTGTTTTAAAATACAGTGATAAGAATTAGTGATGCTTCTGTGAATTTAAAACATCTTAAACCAAAGTCGTCAGTCGCTTGAACATTAGCTTCACACAGTGTTCTGAATTCTTTACTTGCTGCATTTAAGAATTCAAAAAAGACAAAAATGAAATCTAGGCAAAGTTCTTCCTTCCAAGCTGAACTCATAATCTTCCTGTTTCTTCAATCTTCAGTGAGGTTTCTACAGAATGTTACCAAAGTTTGTCTGTTGCAAATTTAACTGACTGGACCTGAATCAGGCAGCTGTTAGAACAGTTAACTGTGTGCTCAGCAGGTACAACAGGCAGAACATGTAAAAGGTTTTAAACAGCAGCTTCAACAGCAGTCCACAGAGTTCTCGTTTAACACATCTCCTCACCTCGTGACCAGGACATGACTCTGAAAATCATCCCAGTGTTTTAATCATCTGTGACGAGGACACTAAGAACATGAGGTCTTCCAACAGGCTGACACACATGGCTGCAGCTAATTGGACTGAAGTGATATGACTCACTGTAGTTGAATATAAAACTGTGTATGATAGGTGACAAAAACAGGTGTTATACAACTATTATATTGAGAAATCTGAAAACATCTTTCAGAGAGTTTTTCAGAAATACTTTTGCAGATTTTTCAAATTAAATTCTTGTCCTAGATCATATAAACACCATAGCAGAAGACTAAAACACTAAAACCACTTCAGACACACACTGTCAATCCTGTTACTGACGCGAGATTTTCTCTGCAGGCTGTCAGACATCTTGACTCAACCCTTCGCACTCAGATATAGAAACTAGTTTTGTTTTCATGAACTTGTTGATTATCAATAAATTTACAAAGTTTTCTGTTGAAGCAGTCACATGCTCTATGTTTGAGCAAAAATTTTACAAAAGAGGTGACAGGTGTCAATTCTACCTCTTTTCTCTGTTGCATGAGACCCGGGGTTTGAATTAATTGATGACAGGGACTATATCTATCTCATCTTGCATCACAAAAATTTATTGGAAATATATAACATACTCCCATATGTGTGTGTGTGTGTGTGTGTTTATATATATATAAGTCTCTGAGGGAACTCTGTCGACCTACATGCGGGCAAAAATCTGAGTCAGATAAAGCAACAAAAGGGTTTCTAAAGATTTCTAAAGGTTGACATTTTCAAAGGACTCATCAGAATCCCTGAACCACCAGGACTTTTTTGGAAAAACTGAGCCTTGATCAGAGAGAAGACCACAGTTTCATCTTCTATGAGGATGAAAAAAAAGAAATGCTGTCAGACAAGAGTTCATTTTAGAGAGATTGAATAAAACACTTTCTGACAGACTACAGACAGGTATGTACTCTCTAGTTCCACAAGGCAGTATCAGAGACTGTCTGACTTTGACTTGAAGACAAAGTTTCTTTAATTTTGACTGCATCTGCAAGATTCTTGCACAGAATACATTTGCAGAGGTTTGAGGTCACGGCTCTCTGCTGAGAACAGTAAATTTGTTTTCTTCAGGTGGACTGAGTTTCTACCTAAGCAAAGGAGTTCAAGTATCTCAGCAGGTCAGATTGAAAGGCTGATCTGTACAGTTTCTGCAGTAATGAGGAAATTATAGCGGTTCAAAAGGAGCTGATCCTGAAAGCAGATCTTTATATTGACCAGTTCTCAACTGTGGTGCTGGTAAACAACAGAATATAAACATATAAATTAAAATAGGATCTGTCACACAATACAGTGTACAAGAAGTGAAGACTCCAATGATAGATTTGGTACAAGAACGTTATCTCTGTACCCTCCAGGTCTTCATCTTCATCGTCTGGATTCTCTGTAAGTTTTTGCTTCAGGTTGTTCAGCAGCTTCTTAAAATCCAGATGAATGTTGTCAATCTCAGTGTTTAGAAGAGTAGTTGGGTCGATGAGAATCATATTCGGGTCGATGACATCTTTAAGCTTTCTGTGAGGAAGAAATCAACACACACACACACACACACACACACACACACAGTAGTATCAATATAAAAGTATAGTGGCAATTAAAATGGAAATAAATTACTCTCAAAGTAAGTTCTCACAACAAATAAAGCATAGCTGATGTGAATATCAGTTTTGCTAAGAAATGAACAAATATATCTCTGGTCTTGTTCTCTCCTCTCTGGCTACTAGGTCAAATTTTTGTGAAAAGAAGGAATGTAATCCTTTTTTGTTTGCAGTGAGTGTGCCCCCTACAGTATTTCAGTATTCCTGGCATTTCATTGGGTCTGTATCTCTGCAGGGCGGTTATTAAAAAGCTTTGTAACATCACTTTAGTTTTAGCAGACACACATATTGTTACACAGCTGGAGACGATTTTTCTGTCTCCTTTGGTTTCAGTGTAAACAGGATGCAGCAGCAGGACGCCAGGCTGCCACTCTATTTATGCGTGCACATCTTTGGTGCAGCGGCTGGAGTTTATGATGATTTCGCCTTTTCTCTCTCAAGCCTCTAAATTTCTCTCTCAATTTGCCTGTGTGGCTCGCTTTTGAAATATGACAACCACAGAAAGTACAGAGGAGGAAATGATATTGGAGCAGATTTAAGAACTCCAAGTTCACTGAGTGACTGTGGACAGCATGATGGCACAGTCGGTGCAGCAGGAAGGTTGTGCATTTGAAGTACCTGATCATAGTACATAACTTCTCCACTTTCTCCACCTTTGGTGGTGACAGTCCTGTAAGGTTGGATAGGCTGTCAAGCTTAGAATGCATTTCCAGCATTTGTTGCCGCCGGCCACTATCTTTGGGATGGAGGTCATCACTGTGGCGAGGGATGAAGGTTCTCATCCTCTGAGCTGCTCGCTGAACATCTGTGACATTTTCAGCCCAGAGAGCTGTGCAGGGATGGCACTCCTCACAGGCTGGGAACGCTGAGTCGTAGCCAGGGGCGCATTCATCACAGAAAATACCAGTGACACCAATCCGACAGATACATTCGCCAGTTTCAGGATCACATGATGGTCGCTGGGTTCCCTCCATGTTACAGTCACAGGCTGAGAACAAGATGCGATGAGTCTGAATACAACAACTCTGAACTCTTTCACAGAAAGGGTTGAAGACAAAGGCAAAGGTGCATTTTCACTCACAGATACACTGCAGGTCTGGATTCCCAAAATGATTTTCTCCACATTCGTCACACTGTCTTCCTCCAAACTCTGGACGACATGGACACTGCCCTGTCAACTGAAGGTAGAAGAATGATCAATGTTAAATTAATTATTGAATAAAGCGGTGGCTGTGAGTAATTGTTATTTACCTACTTATATTACTGTTTTACATTTCTTATCACCTGTACAGCATGTCACTATTTTATGTCTTTCTTATGTCTTTAATTGTGAAACACCTTAACATCTGATCTCAAAATTGTGCAACAGACATAAACTAAACTTAGTGACTCAGGTAGTCATTTAGTTTATTTTAAATCCCAAAGTTACATTTAACAACATGTTTCATTTTATTGTTAACATATAAACTATAAGTGTGCATCATATGGCTCTTGTCTGTAGTGGAAGGCAAATTACACACAGAATATTTTTCTGAACCTGTAATCTGGACTTTAACGGACAGAACAGTTTCTGTTGTTGTATGTCATATTGCCTTGTTGCAGATGTTGGAGAAAGAGTTGACGGTGTCACAGCTGCAGGGTTGACATCCTGATGCTCCGTCCAAATTCCAGTATTCGTCCTCGCACTCGTCACAGAGGGCGCCCATCACCCCTGTCCTGCAGGGACACTGTCCAGTCCTTGAATTACAGAAACAGGGACTTCCTAACGGACACTGAGTAACCTCTGTCCCCCGCCTGTCACAGGAGCACTCTGGGAAAAACGCAAATTGGTACATTCCTATTTTATTTGAGTCACACAAAAGTATTCAGTTTAATGATGAGGTTTAAAAAAAACAAACAAAAACAGAGACAGTTCACTTAACAATTTCTTCATTATCCATGCCCAGAGAGAATTCACTGAAGTATCTTAGTCGACAAAATATTTCAGGAGCTTCACAACAGAACAGTGTTGAGTTATTCAAAAAGAGCAATGAGGAGACATTTATGGGACAAGGACGTCACCCGACTTTCCATCTACATGGGGGTTCATAGATTATCACTAATCACTAAAGATTTATTTTTTGGTGAACTGTCCTTTTAAATTCTTTCTTTTGCTTTAGCCTATAATGTAAAATGTTCTGTTTCTTGTTTCACTGTTTTATTAGATTGTGATATTTCCTCAGAGAAAAAACACTGTATGGCGGAGAAGTTTTCTCTGCTTTTGGTGCAACAGCTCCTGGTAAAGGCACAAAATAAAACTGAATAATACAAGGCAGGAGAAAAAGGGGTGGCGGGCAATGCCAGTCAAAGGCGAGGGCCTTACATGTGTTGACCCTCAGATATAAAAAACTGGCTAGAGGGGGAGGAGCTATTAGGACCGGGAAACCTCCTGGACCTAAGTCAGCCTATTTTTATGCACCGCCAGCTCTGGAACCAAACAAGTAATTTTATCCCCTCCTCTTTACCTTTGCAGTCCTGGTCTAAGGCGTTGCCATAGTAACCAGGTTTGCACTCTTGGCAGCGTGGTCCCATTGTGTTGTGGAGGCAGCGCAGGCATTCTCCGGTGAGACTGTCGCAGGCATCACGGTCATTTGGGTTGATGTTGTTGTTGCAGGGACATTCTTCACAGCTGGCTCCTGGCAATGCTAGGTTACCATAGAAACCAGGGCTGCATCTGTCGCAGCGTGATCCTGTGAAAGTCACATTGACTGTGTTTGCATATTTAATTTGAATGCTACAATGGGTTATACACAATAACATAACAAACCTGGTCAAATGAAATGACAAAGTGTTCATGTCTCATTCATGAACACTATTCAGCATCAGTGTTGGTTTAATGTGTAACCCGAACCCTGGACAAGAACTCAACTAAGTGCATAGAGACAGGTAAAAAGGTGTGCCACAGACGTCAGTTCCTACCTGTGTGCCCCTCCCTGCAGTTGCAGGTCACACTGAGGGATTGTGGGTTATGTTGGCAGAAAGATGCAAAGAATCGTCCACTGCCCTGAATGTCTGGACACAGGCAGGGCTGACAAAGCTGTCTGGTGGCAGGATCACCATAGTAACCCTCCGAACACCTACATAAACAACACAGATGCTGCATCAGAAACAGACTGTCCACACGACTGATCCTGCATGTACTGATACATTTTACTGTTTTCAACTTTTCACTACCTCGCAGAAGATAAAAAAACTAGTTCAACCCTAACCCTAACCCTGACATTCTAAGTTTTAATTCAAGCCTGCGTGAATGAAACATGTACAGCATCTGCAGCACACATCCAGCACTATGACGACACTATGATGTTCAAGGGTTATGTGTTTACATATGATACTGGCAGTTGTAATTGATAGATATATGATATACAAATAACCTGTCACAGTAAAATGCACATTAATTTCACCTTTGATGTCTGCTTTATGTTTTTATAGTTATGTTATTATTCTATTTATAAAATCTGCCACAGTGGTCTGCTGGTATATGAGAATTTTTAAAGGTATATGGTGAATGGTTTTCACAGGATGTCACTGTGATCTGTTCACTGATATTACACATACACACACAAACACACACACACATACACACTCGCACACACACAAACTCATGCACACACATACAACCTAATGAATAACCTGTCACAGTTTGGTCCAGTGGCGTGCTCCCTGCAGTTCAGACACTCGCCAGTCTCTTCGTCACACTGCTCTGACAGTCCATTACATTCACACGGTCGACAGAGTGGAAAACCCCAGAATCCCCTCTGACAGCGGTCACAGCGCCGACCAGTTACCTCTGAACGACAAGCACACTGGCCTCTGACCTGATCACACAGCTCTGACACTGAACCACGAGTGTCACACTCACATACTGCACATAAAACAGAGAAAAAGATCATCATGGACTGGTAATCATTCATTCTTAAGTAGTTGAAACTTCTGTGTTTTTTACTGTGCTGAATCTTTTCAGCAGGGTGCTTTGGGTTTTGACTGTTTCTTACATTTGCAGCCATCAGGTCCAAAGCCAAATGTCAGAGGTGCACAGGAATCACAGCAACGGCCAATCACATTGGATTTACATTCACAAAATCCTCCCAGTTTACTGCAGGATGGTCCAAGTGAACCCATGACATTACATCTGCAAGCTGAGTTTAAACAAAAAAGGAAAAGGGTTCATAAAAAATTAAGTACCAGTAATGAGAAGGAATCTTAAAGGTATACGCAAAATGGCCTTTGGAGTCCATTTCAGTCATGCACAACTTATTTTTCAACACCTGGAACTACTACTGTTTAGCTGTTAACTTGTGTCAATGTGTTGAACTATTCTGCAAATGGCTCTGTCTTGGATTCATGTGGAATCACTCACGAACAGCCCCATTGTGAATTCTTGCTGACATGCTCTTTATGAGTCCCTCGCAGACCTCCGGTTGTGACTCCTGCTGACCGAGCTCGGCAGCCAATCCAATGCAACGAAAGCGCCGAAAAGAGTCGAGGTCACTCTGCGAGCAGAAATCTTGGATCGACTCAATGCTTGGAATCAGACCCATCTAAAATATTAAAAATTAGTAAATAATTTAATGTATAACATATAATGAACCATCAAAAAATCTATTAAAAATGTTTGCTGACAGACAACATAATGCATTCTTAATATGGGAAAATTCATAAATGGACTTACTCTGACTCACACCTGCTGAAACTAGTTACAGTTACTAGACGCCTGCTTTTTTTTTTGGAAGCAGGTTTGATAAACTTTGATAAATGAACTGTTATAATTCAAAACAAGTTTAAGTTGTACTCATGAGGACTCCCTCACCGAGTCAATTAAGATGTGTGAACTGGGGGAATCGTCAGATCCAGGTTGCTTGTTTAAAATTATGTCCACAAAATACCGACCGCCCGCATTTAGACACATTGGAGATGTGGCAATACTTGCCCTAGGGATGAAAAAGGAAACAACATCAGTAAAAAAAGGGCAAGAAGAAATGACAGCAGTGAACAAAAACAAGCAAGCAAGACGATCTCTGGTTTTAGTTACTGATCTTTTTAGTCTGATGACATACATCTGTACTCTTGTTTGAATCAGTTATTTGACCTGTGTTTACATGTTAGTGACATCTAGTGGACACAATGGGAATAAATACTGTTGTCATAAATAGAGTGAAGAGGGAGTGTGACTTGTCACTTAGTCATTAAACTTGTTTGGGATGTTAACATATTTTATCGATATTTAAGTCGATTTTGTGCTTAAACAAACACCAGAAGTGGCAACAGCAAACAGCTGTATGAGTTTTTGTGACTGTAATAAATGTTTAGCCCAGGTAAAAATGTGCATAAATAGATTATATAGTTGTGTGACAAATACAGGAATAAATAGGATTTAGTAAGAGGTTTAAAACAGATTCAAAAGCATGTTTTTAATTGTGTGGTAAAACTTCAAGTTCATGAGTTAAAATACTATGACTGTTAAAAATGTTACAAGTCCATATGTGTTTCATATCCTTTCATTTGATAAAAACATGTTTACTTTAGAGAGTTATTATTCTACTGAGTTTCTGGTCTCAACGAACACGAGCAGCGATACAGGGCTGCAACTGTTTTATTTGGTTATAGATACTGACATTTTGCCGGCTTAGCATAAAAGTGTGTGCTCAGTGTGTTTGATCACTATTGAAATTTGATTTGGTCTGAAACTTGTGAAAAACAAAAGAACACACTGGATGTTATTTTTATTTTGCCTAACATTTAAGTAAAATAAATACTTTTAATAACCAAAGTTGGTTTCTGAGTGTGTTTTATCATTTCAAAGGTTTGAAGACCTAATAGTTTACATTTTACTTTATTTGTGGATATGGTTTTAAAGGGTCAGTACACTTGACCATTTCTAAAAGTGGTTCCCTCATATTTTTTTATATAAAACAGTGCTAAGTGTAACGGGTACGCCTGGCCTACAGCTGTCTCATGTCTGGCTGGATACACACCCCTTCTGTATTATCTGCGTGGTGTTCATTGACTGTGGTGTCTGAAGAAAGGACCTAGACAACAGCATCTACTGGCAGCTCCTATAATGGCATTAGATGGTGGTAGTATCTCCTCTCAGGGAGTAGAGCGTGAACTGAGAGTGGTGCTGGACTGATGTAAAAAAAACTCAGATCTCTTAAAGTAACAGTACAGGTATTAACATTTTAATTTGAACAGGTTTCAAAACACATTTTAAATGTTTTTAATACATAGACACCTCAATATTTCTCGGGATTTGGTGAAGTTTCAATATAAAAATAAAGATATAATTTCAACCTGATTACATAAGGTTGCTTAAGGACCCAAGATAAATAAAAGTAAGTTAGTCTGAGTTTATACACTAAAGGTAATTGAAGTAAAGAACTCAGGGCCCCATCTACATATATTGAGGGCAGACAGGCTACAAATGTTTTTAGCACAGGGTCCCTTTCAAACACATCACACCTTTGGGTAACAACTTTAATGGCATCAGTTCCCAACTCCTGGTCACAAGGTAGAATTTTTTACTAAAATGTCGCAGGGGAGTTGTGGGTAGAGCTCAACTCCAAAACTCTTTGTTTTGTAGAATTGGTTAGGGAATAGCCCTAATCCTAACCATCACTCAAGATTTTTGCAGAAACACAGACTGTCTGACTGTTATTGATTTGCATCTTACCTGGAGTTTCCAGAAAGAATCATAGATTGACTTTCTGTTGGGCTGCTGCGGCAGCTGCCATCACCTAGTGACACTGTTGTGATGTTGACTAAAGCCAGCCAATCAGACAAATCCTGCATAGGAAGACCAGCTGGTGTAAAAATTACATGAGGAGGAATTTCACATTAAAGCAGCCACAAAATGAAAGTCATCAATAAGTTTATTTTCAAGTTTATCTTTAAACTACAAACACATCAACTAAAATTTCACCTTGCTGCAACTTGAATGGTTTCTTTATGTTTTTAATGAATTGTACTAATTAATATAGGTTTTCATCATTTATCTAAATTTGAAGCCGTCTTCTCTAAAAACTGATCAGTGTGACCTTACAGGTTAGCCTAAATCAGAATGTGAATCAGGACCAGAATTAGGGCCAGAGCTAGAATCACAAGGACCCAGACCAGGTCCCGACCCAAGTCTTACAGAATTTTCCTCACCTCTGGCTCGTAGCGAATCACCAGCTGGTAATCCATGGATGATGGGAGGTTGTCCACAGTGAACCGAAGCCCAGCTCCCCCCAGTACCCTGACTAGTCCGAGGCCGGTCCAAGTGATTGGCTGATCAGTTGTTCTCTGACGGGGAACAATCTGCAAGGCGTGGCCTGGATACAGAGGGATGCTGCTCTGCTGCAGAGTGGAGTCAAAAACATCAGTGATAGACTAAGACTAAGGTTGGCAAATCTGATGAAAGTTAGAGAGGGCCTCCCCATCTGTCAAAACAATTCTGTAACAGGAAGTGAATCAGACCTGTCCCTGTCTCCTCCTGCGGGAGAGTGGTTGAGTCCTCCGAAACACAACAACTCGCCCATTACTGAACTTAAAGTCGTAGCCTTGTTCTCTGAAATACTGTTCACACTTTGGCAAAAGAGCTGGGTTCAACTGAAAATACACAGAATTACTACACTTAAAATACAAATAAAAACTGTGTGTATTAATACTTTTAAAATACACACTGATAGTTGCTAAACACCAAACCGTCACATTCACACATCTTTGATACACACCAGAGAAGAAGATGAAGATGAAGATGATGAAGGAGGAATAGTAGAAGATGAAGAGCCTTCTCCATGCAGTGGAGCTGCAAGCTCTGCCTCATACAGGAAGTAGTCTGGTGAAGGCAGGAAGTATCCGGGAGCAGGGTCAGAGCAGCGCCTACCCACCATATTGGGTAAACAATGGCACTGCCCATCATCTGGAGAACACCTGAGGAGAATGCAAGTAAACACTTAATCTGTCTTAAGTTTAAGAATATTTCTTTGGTTTACTGCTGTGAATTTTCATAAAACAACTGATTAAAAAACAGTCTAAAAGTTCTTGAACAAAGCTGATTTTGATTTGGTTCCTTTTTTAATTCATGAACAGAGTCGGACCTCAAAAGCAGATACATACGTGGTGGTTTGAGCTCCTCCAATATCACAGTTGCAGGGTGAACATCTTGACATGGAGCTTCCCAAACCCCAGTAACCTGCCTGACCACAAACACAAAAATACAAAATCAATTTACTAGGAAAAAAAATAACGTTTTGTTTTTTTACCTAAATGCTGTAAAATATTCCTCCGGCCTCCAGAGGTCACCACAAAGACACCTTTTATTTTACAGACAGCTTTATAACGGCGAAACCTACCAGACATTGATCACACAGTGGTCCAACTGCCAAAGCGTCACATTCACAACTTCCTGTCAGCTGATCACATGACCCAACACTTCCTAAAATATGACACCTGCAAACTAAATCCCCAGCATGTGCATGCACAAACACACAGACACACACACAGACACACACACACACACACAGACACACACACACACACACACACACAGAATGAGACTGAAAATTAAACAAACCCACTGAGGAGTTCCTGTTTGATGTATTAAGCAGCAATTAAATCTCATATTTGCTGTCGAACAGACAATAAGTGAACATGTGCAGTAAGTGACTGTGCTTTACTGCTTTTTTTTTTTTTTAAATTGATTTATTTTATTACTTATTTTGAAAAAGTGAAAATATATCCAATAAAAATTATATCTCACCCTGACAGCCTGCTGGGTTGTCATGTCTCAGATTAAAAAAGCCATGTTTACAGCGATCGCAGCGTTGACCATCCACATTTTCTTTGCAGACACATTGACCACTGAGAGCATCACACAGACCGCCACCTTCAGAACCAGCTGGGTTGCAGTCACATGCTGAAACACATGTAAATGTAAGTTCTCATCTTTCTCCAGTTGCCACTTCAGTTTAAAAGCTGGGTTTGCTTCTGAGTTTTATTCTTCTCTTTAATGCCTCAAGGTTAAAAACATAGAAGGTGATGGTCATCCATTTTTTATAGATCCAGAGTTGTATTCATAATTAATTTGTCTGTCTCAGCATTAATATTATGACTCAAACCAAAAGGTTTACAAGAAAGCAATTATATTTGAAGGGTTGCCACTACACTTACACCCTACACACACTACAAGCCTAACAAACTGCTGTGTTATTGTGCATCCATCTTTGCAAGTGCATTGTAGGAAGAGTAAACCTTTGTCTTCTAGATGGTATCAACTAACCTCCTGCAAGGAGAAAAGAAGATGAAACCTTTCCACTTCAGGCTCCTGGCTCATTGGCCAGAGATTAAGCTCTTTCTGTATAGATGCACCCATCTTTGTGAAAGAAGTTTTCTTCTTCCAACTTGAAGTAATGCCACGCAGATCCATAAAACAACAAACTTTGCCTTATAAAAGTAGGATTACTTTGGTGGATACAACAAAACTGAGTTTGACTTTGCTCAGTGCAGTTTCTTGTTCAGTATTCGGATTGATAAGTAAAGACACACTTTGTCTGGACACATAGCAATTGTATAGGTGTGGTAGAGGCGTTTAACTTCTCCTTGCCAGGAGTTGACCTTGATAATCAGTTTGGTACTGCCTAGTGTTATCATGTGCAATAAATCTGCTTTATCTGGTTTGGACAAAGGATTTGGGTTGGACATCATGGGCTCCTGAAACCTTCCTCATTCACAAGCTTACCAGCTCACAAGATTTCATTCACATCATGCAGTTTAACTTGATAATGTCCTTTAACCTGAAACAGATTGTGTATAAATCAAATGTGCTGCGCCTATGACAGTAACCAATAGACACCAATAGGGGTGTCACATCTCAAGAGGCCTTTAACAAAATTATACTTAACGGAGACGAATATGGTTGGGATGCACTTGTGGTCTGGGCACCCATGAGTTCGTCACTACCATAAATTCTTATTTTCA
>JAQNCA010000028.1:24629641-24640495 GCA_029783725.1 Acanthurus tractus
GTGTGCCAGTGTAGCAGTGTTTGTGTAGCAGTGTTTGTGTAACAGTGTTTGTGTGCCAGTGTAGCAGTGTTTGTGTACCAGTGTTTGTGTGCCAGTGTAGCAGTGTTTGTGTAGCAGTGGTTGTGTACCAGTGTTTGTGTGCCAGTGTAGCAGTGTTTGTGTACCAGTGTTTGTGTGCCAGTGTAGCAGTGTTTGTGTAGCAGTGGTTGTGTACCAGTGTTTGTGTGCCAGTGTAGCAGTGTTTGTGTAGCAGTGTTTGTGTGCCAGTGTACCAGTGTTTGTGTAGCAGTGGTTGTGTAGCAGTGTTTGTGTGCCAGTGTAGCAGTGTTTGTGTAGCAGTGTTTGTGTAACAGTGTTTGTGTGCCAGTGTAGCAGTGTTTGTGTAGCAGTGTTTGTGTGCCAGTGTAGCAGTGTTTGTGTAACAGTGTTTGTTATACAGTGTTTGTGTGCCAGTGTGTGCTGGCTGGCATTCGTACCTTTAGACTCCGTCACTACCACAGTGAAGAATCTGATGGCTCCGTTAACGTCACTAAACCAGCTGCAGTTAAACTTGAAGACAATGGAGGACTTGGTGACCACAGCAGATGAATCCTCAACCCTGGTGCTGATGGGGGGGGCCGGAGGACCTGGAGGAAACATGAATATATTGAAAATCTGCTTTCAGACAGCCTGATGTTTGCTATACTTAAATAAACCTCACGGTCAATCATGGTGACCACGCTGTCCTGAGCTGCCTCGCTGGTCATCCGGTCTGAGATGACCTTGACGGAGACGCTGTAGCGCTTGTGGGGCTCCAGCTGGGTGATGAGGTAGGTGGTTGAGTCTCGGCCAGTGCGTCTGGAGTAGACCAGGATCTGAGAGTCCTGGCGGAGACACTCGATTGTGTAGGAGTCGTAGTCGGCCTCTGGGGGCACCCAGGAGCAGGAAATGGAGGTGGAGCTTTGAGGGCGACAGTGGAGGCCGTGGACTCGCTGTGGCTCTACAGTGAAATATGCATACAATGCACATGCAACTTACGTTGGATCGCAGCCCGCAAAAAATTTGAAAGTATTAGAAAGTCAGTGAGCAACAATAGAAAATAATTCAACACACTAGAAAATTCATACTGGGCAGAGTAAAAGGTCAAAGTTCAGTTTACAGACAGATGGAAAATTGTAGTGTGTTCATGCTGCACGTTAGCTGACTATTTTCTTGCTTCCTTTTGATTTGAACATTTTCTGTGCTGCTTAAAAGTTTGCAAACTTTCTAATTATGATAATGTTTGGGGACTAAAGGCTTTATATTTATGACAAAGAGAAGTTCTACCACCCACTGGTTCGGATGCTGTTGTGGATGGGCGTGCTGTAGGTGGGCGTGGCCCCTGGCTCGGTGGCGCCGCTGATGGTGCGGAGGCTGAAGGTATAGAGTCGCCCAGGGAACATCCCCCTCAGGATGCGGCTGCCAGAGGTGCGGCTGTGGTACGGGTTGATGACAGAGAGCCGGTCTCGAGGTGTCCACTGCAGGTCAAAGTCATCGTAGTCAGAGCCAGAAGGGCCACTCCAGGTTATCTCCAGTGAAGTATTGGTGACTCCTCCAAACAGGAAGGAGGTCGGAGGTCTGGGAGCTGAAGGGGGAAGAGGAGAACATTCTCTGCAGAGGTCAGCGACTGCTAGAAAACACTCCGGACATCAGACTTTTCATTTAATCTCTGAGAAGTTTGTCGCAACGTGTTTGAGGATGAATGTTTTTAATGAGTTCAAGTGAATGTGGTTTTATGTTGTTTACTAAAGTCTGAGCTTGAGTCTCAAGTCATCATCCTCCATCACCACAAAGATGTGCAGGTGTGTCTCACCTGTCCTGCCCAGTGTGCTGGCTCTGTTGCTCAGCTCCCCACTCACACTCAGCACCTCAGCTCGGTACAGCCGACCTGGCATCAGGTCCGAGAATACGAACGCAGTGATCTCTGATCCCAGCTGCTGCTCGGCCTGCTGGGAGCCATTAGGGTTGTAGAGAGTCAGCAGGTATCCGCTCAGGTCACCACTACCCCGATCCCAGTTCACCCACAGAGCATCGGACTGGTTTCCACTGCGAGCCCTCAGAGACACCACAGCTGCTGGGACTGAAGACGAGACACGGAGGCAAAGGTTCTTATCACAGGCTGTTTTCAACTCACATTGTCAGACCTCTACAACTCAACCCTCTGACTGTGATGTTTTAACAACAATGTGTTTTTGATCCGTTCATCCTGTTCGGTTTGTGGAAAAGTAGTGCAACATGAGAATGATCTCATATTTATTTCTAATTCAGCAGCACTGAACACAGTTACAGTGTTCACACGTTGATATCATTAATCATCGCTTCACAAACTTTGAGGGAGAAATCAGAGAATTCCAAGTCCAAATGTTTTCACTCAGCAGACACTTAAACTTTACTGGCGCCTGTCGGTCATCAGCAGGATCAGAACAGAACAGACAAACAAACTCCCCTGGAAACTTCAGAGTTTCAGATGAAAACATTCTGCCAACATAACAGATCCCTTAACTCTAAAACACACTGATGACATCACTGTGACATCAGGGGCTATTTTCTCAGACTTATCAAAGTCAGAGACACACAAAAAGTTATGAACATGATTAAACAGGTGGAGGCGACTTATCATGAGCAGCTCAAATTTACTGCACTTTCCTTTAACATCTCAGGACTTCAAAGCCCTCACCTGTCCGAGCCCAGATAGATGATTGGTTGCTTTGCTCCCCGCTGTGGGTCACCACAACCATCCTGTAGGGAGCGCCAGGTGAGAGACCCTGGAAGGAGCACTGCTGACTGCTGGACTGGACTCGCCGTTTCTCCTGCAGCGACTCGTCACCTTTATACAAGTAGATCTCATACAGCTCAAAGTCTCCTTCTGGTGGAAACCAGTGGAAGGACAGACTGGTGGTGGTGTTGGCTCTGATGGACAGATCAGTGACAGCTGCAGGACCTGACAGGAAGCAGAGGAGGTCCTAATAAGCTTCTGAGATGGTTGGAAGCATCAGTTTGTTCTGCATTTATTCCAAAACACTAACATCAGAAATAACATCTTGCTTTATCTGCAAATCTTTTTGCTTTTCTGTAAAACAGAAATCAGATGTATTTAAATAAAAATCTTTCAGTTCTTTAAAATAGGTTTTGAATTATTTCCAGATTTATGTCTAGAATTTACATTTTTCACTGATTATTTTTTATCAAAATTAATTTGTTTTTCAGAAAATCCTTCAACTGAACTGCTTAAAAAATCCTTCTCTTTTCTTATGAAAAAGACAATGTCTTTGAAAAAAAGCCTGTCTGAGTTTGGACGGAAGTCTTACGAGTGCGAGCCTTAGCACTGACGCCCTGGCTGTGGACTCCCCCACTGGTGGTCTGGACCAGGACTCGGTACTTCTTTCCAGGGGTCAGGCCGTCAAACCTGTGCCAGGTGTGTCCAAAGGGCTGGGAGGAGTTTGTCAGCAAGCCGCCTCTGTCATCCAGAAGCTGCAGGACGTATCCGTCAGACACACCCAGAGCATCCTGCCAGCTCACCTGCAAGCTGCAGGTGGAGCGCAGGTCCTCCACCTGGAGACCCGTCACCGCTGAGGGCACTGATTACAGGCACAGTGGTTATGATAGCATTTATGTGTAATGCTAAGACCTCAGATTTGTCTGTGTGACTTGCCCTGTATAACTGTTTGTGATATGATGTCATGCAGGACCTGCTGACCTGTGCGACCGCTGGCCGTGTTGTTGTTCAGAAGCTCGCCGCTCACAGACTGAACCATCACGCTGTACATCTGTCCCGGCTGCAGCGAGCCAAACGTCACCTCGTTGTGGTGTTTGAGGACAGGCCTCATGTCCAGCTGTCTGCTCTGTCTGTACAGAAACACTGAGTATCCATCCACGTCACCGGGACCCGGAGTCCAGCTCACCTTCAGACTGCTGCTGTCTCCACTGTTACTGACATGGATGTTCTTCACTTTACTGGGGGCTGAGGAGAGAACAGTATGTTAACTAGCATGATTAAAGAAATTATCTTTTGTTCTCAACTGTAATGATCTTTTTTGTGTTCTTGTATTTTTCAAGCTCTCATCTGAAGGAGGTGCTCGTTCATTAGCATGACTAACACCACTGAACATGAGAATGAGACTGCTTGTTCTTCTCTATTAGCAAAGAATAAAAAGAAGAATTTGAGATGAAGCTGCAGATGTGCAGCAGGGTCAGCAGTCATTCATAAAACCTGAATGACCTGCAGATGGCAGTAACATACCAAGAGATGCTGCAAAGTACCGACAAGCAGGAAAGAAAAAACTGTGAGTACATATGAAAGAAACAATGCAGGGTTTAAATCTTTGCTTTCATTTTATTTCTTTGATTTGATTTCTGCACCATTTAAAGTCTGAAATCAATCTAATGCAGGTGCGCTGATTTAAGGTGCAGTGGGGGTTTTCACCTTTGTGTCAACATGACTTTGAACCTCACACAGGAACAACACATACAGACAGGAGGAACCCTACAGGCACAAGCTTTCTTTGGACCTCCTCCTCTCACCTGTTCGACCCTCTATGAACTGGGCCCTCAGGTTGGGACCGCTGAAGGTGGAGATCAGAATCTTGTAGAGACGACCAGGTGTGAGCGATGTCAGGACACACTCTCCCACGCTGCTGCCCAGAGTGATCGGAGGAAACACCTTCATGTCGTTGAACAGCAGCTGCACTTCATAGTGATCCACGTCACCCGGAGCGGCCAACCATGTCACCCGAAGGTCCTCTGTACCCCGAGCGGCCAGAACCAGGGAGCGGACCTCCGCCGGTACTGCAGGACGGATACTCAGAGTTACTATGTAATCAATAAGTTAACGACCACTGAGCTCAGAGAGACAAAATACTGATTACGTGACAAACACTCGAGTTTCATATTTCATCAAAAAACAAAACCATCAAATCAGCCGATGTTGTTGGAGAAAAACAACAAACACAGTTTGTCTGCCTGTCTGTCTGCCTGTCTGTCTGCAGAGTCAGCTTCACTCACATGTCCTGCCATGTGTGGAGGCGCTGGTCTCGTATTTGCCGCTCCAGGTGCTGACCAGCACCGTGTAGAGTCTGCCGGGCACCAGGCTGGTGAACACACACTCGCTCTGCGTCTTCACCACCGTCTTGTTCTGCAGGAACGTGTTGTTGTGTTTGATGAACACCTGGTAGTAATCGAAGTCTCCGGCAGCGTGACGCCAGTACACCTTCAGGTAGTCGTCTCGAGCGGCGTGAGTCGCCGTGGGGTTCTGCACCTGCGACGGCTCTGACAGACAAGAGAACTCAAGTCACTTCTTCAAACCTCCGGTCCACCTTTTTTTTCATAACATGTTTCAAATGAAGCAGAGTTCATAAACCATCAATGCCAAGAAAATGTCTTTCTTGAGCAAAACCTTCACTGTTCCATAAGTCTTCAGCTTGCATTAACCACTAAATACATGAGAATCTCCATGTGCAGCAGAATAATTCAGGGATTACTTCATGCACAGTTTAATCTGAAATCATTTTGTCAAGAGCGGTTTCAGTTTAGTTCTTATTGATTACTTTGAACGAGCTGTCAGAAGCACTCGGTGATGATCTGCTCTAAACGACGCAGAGCGACAACCTGAAACAAACTGAGAGCTTTTTATTTCTTTATATTTGTTGGAATCTGTGAGGACATTTGTAACTGAAAAACTGCTGAAGAAATACAGGTTATTATTGATATTATAGTTGTGACTGAACTGCTGCTGAAAGTCACGTGATACTGCTGAGAGCTGCAGGAGAGCCTTGTTAGCAACTGACTGCACTGCTGTCAGGGCCGAAGTTTGACCCTGGATAGCAGCAGAAACACTGAGCTGCACTCACGTGTCCTCTCTTGGACGCAGGTATGGTTCTGGTGGCCGCCGCTGCGGGTCGTGATGGAGATGTTGTAGAGACGTCCGGACACCAGAGAGTTGAAGACGCACTCTGGACTGGACTTGGAAACAGAAACTGTGTGAAGCGTCCTGTCGCGGTCGCTCAAGGTCACCAGGTAACTGTCCACTTCACCTGGAGCTGGAAGCCACGACACACTCAGGAAGTCCATGCGTCCATTGTTGCTGACCGTCACCTCACCCACTGCAGCAGGGACTGAGGGGGGAGACAGGAGGGGAGAGACGCTGCTGAACACAGAGAACGCATCATTCACATCTGATGATTTCTGTCAGAGCGACTGACTCCGCCCACAGATCTCAGGTCAGATGTCATGTTCAGGTGTCGGATGGTTTTTCGTTTTCTGTGCAGCTTCTGCAGAGGTTTCTTCCTTCTTTCCACACTAACTTGTTCTCTAATTTACTTCCTGTTTAACAATAAGGCAACATCATTTAACTTCAAAGTTCAAAGTTTGAACGGTGAACTTTAATCTTAATTCATTGAAGTGAAGGATGAACAAATGACAGAAAGGGGGCACTTTATGGACACTAACTGTGGATAAAGGAAAGGTCACTGAGTTCAGGTTCGGTCACACTGAACCTGTAAACTTGTTAGTACTACTGAAACTGCACTAAGTCGAATTTCTGGAAGCCGGACTAACACACCCACATAATGTGACTGGAAATCAATTTCCTTCTGCACTTAAACGCCTCATCAGACCCAGACTGGCCGAGGCGTTCTGAGCATGCTCCACAGCTCCCCCTCAGCTTCGACCCGGACGCCAAACAGCATCAATTTGTAGACGACAGTCTGGAATTAACAGGACTGACGTGTCAACATGACGAGTTCTTGGGCAAGAAACACAGATTTGAGGACAGACGAGGAGAAACAGTTTATGTCGAGTCAGCTGAAGGAGTTTAACGTGAAAGGCCGACAGGAAAAGGGTCCAATAGTAACTCGCTGAACGGGGGCATATCGCCACCTACTGCAGGGGAGTCGGACTCAAAAAATCAATTCTCACCCATGAACAGTGGTTTAATTAACTTCGTACCAAATGAACATTCTGACTGAGCCTCTTGGCTCATTAGCTTGTTAGCACCTTAGCTTGTTAGCTTAGTGTCACTTTAGCTCTGCACATGAAATTTGTGGTCAGATGGTGAATATTATCAGACTTTCTTTAATTCTTTGATGACTTTAGGACCAACTATTTCCTACTGATTGAAAACTTGATCAAACTCTCAGGGTTTTATTCCTTCAGGTTCTTTGAACTTTGTCCTCAGTGACTCAAAACTATTTTCCAGCAGCAGTAAAACTTTTGTGTCGCAATTTAACAATGACGCTGCTCCTCCTGACAGGAAGTCTCTCATGCACAGATCCTGATAGGTTGCTGTTATGTTATCGACATTTCCTGAAAATTCTTGACAAATTCCTGCTTTTCAACAACATCCTGCACACACACACACACACTCAGTGTTGACATGTTTGGTATTATGTATGTTTGTGTTAAGCTGCTCTGTTGAGTCACTGACCTTTTACATTTAAATCTATGAAATCATGACTGAAGGTGCTACTGCAGGTGTTTCCTCACCTGACTCTCATCAGACACTTCAGTGATGTTTCCTGTGATAAAAATCTCACTGAAGACTCAGTTTTTTTCCATTCATCTGCATCAGTTAAATAACATGCAGTGAAATGAAAGAAAACCTGAGCAAGAATCAGAGGAGTCCAGTGATTTGAATGTGTGTGGGACATTTGACACCTTGAGTCTAATTAACTCGACATTTTATAAATATAAAAAAATAAAATCTGGTTATCAGGCTACCTTGAGAGCCTGAGGTGGATCTATAATGAAAGTAATCCTTCGATACCACAGAGTAAACCACACAACAACCCATCGTTCCCACATGTGGCCCCGTCAGTCTTACCGGTGCGTCCCTCGGCGACAGTCTGTCTGGACGTTTGTCCGGCTCGAACGGTAGTTAACACCACCTTGTAGAGAGCTCCAGGCCTCAGAGCGTGGAAGCTGATGCTGCTGGTGTTGGCCTCCACGCTCTGGTTCTTTATGACGCTGCTGTCGTGGACCAGCAGGACACGGTAAGAGTCCAGATCCCCGGCGGCTCGTTCCCACTGCGCCTGCAGGCTATCAGTGCGGCCACCGTTAGTGACCTGCAGCCTGGCGACCTGAGCTGGAGCTGAGAGGAGACACATGGAGGCGTTAGAACCTGACTCCATGACCTGCTGCACCGATCGTCCTGATCTGTAGATCCAGATGGGTTTATTGAAGGAACATAAACAACGTGCTTCTGTTTACATATCTCTACATGTAAAGTGTCTTGAGACAACCTTGTTGTGAATTGACGCTATATAAATAAAATTGAATTGAATTGAATTGAATATCAGCCGTAGTCTTAGTCCTGTGTACAAAGTCCTTGTTAGTTTTAACACATTTAGTCGTCCATTTTTTACTTTTTTTAGTTGACTGAAAGTGTTGGCATTTAAGTCTCATTTTAGGCAAAAGAAAACCAAAAGTATTTTAGTCTAGATTTGTCTCATAAATATTTTTGTGTTTTTTTAACCATTTGATAAATTTAGGAATATGAGTGATCATGTCAGATTTAGAAAAAACAACAACACACCGACAAGTGAATATATTGTAGCATGCTGTGGGTGGAGTTTCCCAGCATGCCTTGCTGGGTTTTGGGATTGAAAGTCAGAGGAAACTGTGGTGATGCAGTAATCATGGTGTTAATGTTCTTAAATGTTTCTAAGAGATTCAGAAATTTTGTGGTAAAACAGCTGAGTTGCTCACACAGTTTGTGACTTTCTGTCTGTAACATAATTTACGTTCCATTGAAATGATATAATTAAATCCAATGGTGAGAATGATAATAAAGAAGTTATTTTAAATACCTAATGATTATTGTTTTTCTCATATTTTTTGTCTCCATTCTCATATTAATGTTGTCACAGTCTTTGTTTGTGGACATTAACGCCGCCTCCTCTGAGCCACAGAAGAAAAGGTCCTTGACAAACTCATGTCATCTAGTTTTGATTGACAAACCGACACCACCAGACACTCGTCTCTGTCTGCGAACTCTCAATCCATCACTTTGAGCAGTTTTTACATGAACGGACTCTTTGCATCCTCTCGACTGCTCTCAGATTTTAGAGAAACACATCTGTTTTGTGGATCAGCCTGTAATTCATCAGCTTTTAAAGGACGGCGTTTGAGCACATATACCAGACATACCGGTCCGAGCGGACACGGAGGCGGAGCTGCTCAGGTTGCCGCTGTTGGTCGTCACAGTGACGGTGTACAGGCGTCCTGGGGTGAGGATGTCGAAGGTGCACTCTCTGGCCTCCGAGGAGAGGATCCTCTGAGTCATGACAGTGGGGGGGTCTGCCTGTCTGAGGACCACAGTGAAGCCATCCCATTCACCCACCGGTGGAATCCACAGGACGCTCAGAGTGGTTTCATCAGCGTGACGGACGAGCAGCTGCTGCACGCGGCGTGGGGCTGAAAAAAGGTTTTTTTCATTTTCATTCTCTGAAGAACCTCGTGTGAAGGTCACAGGAAACTCACTGTGACCAAACTGAACATTTGTGATGTGAACATGTGAACTGACCCAGTCGTCCGTGGCAGTGCGCCATGTTACCCAGAATGCCACTGTGAACCGTGACCTCTGCCTCATAGACTCGTCCCGGCACCAGGCCGAGGATGGAGAACGTGTGCTGGGTGCTCAGTTTACTGACCGTCTGGTTCACCAGAACCACAGAGCCGTTCCTGAACACCACGCTGTAGTTCTCCCACTGGCCTCTGGGTGGTGACCAGCTAAGCCTTATAGTCCTGCCGTCACTGAGGGGCCTCATGGCAAGATCGGACACTCGCTCAGGGACTAAACAACCACCAGACAGAGACAGATGTGCAGTTTCATTCATCTGAGAGTTTACAATTGAAATTCTGCAGTTTTCAAATTGAATCTGATTCCAAGTTTGATTCAAAAAAGCATAAAAACAACAAATACAGTTTCTTTAGATTCATGAATATAATTCCATGCTCATTCAAGCACACTTCTGAAAAAAGTCCCTTTGGTTTCATTTGAGGCACACAGTTTAGCTGTGGACCAGAAAAAACCTGCCAGTCAAAACCTGAACCATCTTGCAGTTAAACTCTGTGTCATTATCTATTTCATCTGCAGTCATTTTGAAAGAAGTGATCCTAAAAACTCCTCCATGTGCAGCACACGTTGGTCCTGAACACCAACCTGTCCTGCCGCTGGTCCTGCTCTCAGCGCTCCGTCCTCCAGCTGTGGTCCTCACACACAGCTGGTAGCTCTGACCAGGGTTTAGCCCCTCAAACGTCACCTGGGTGGTGTTGGGAGGAAGGTGGCGCTCCTGTGTGGTTGATCTCAGAGCAGACAGGGTCACCAGGTAGGCGTCCACACCGCCCTCAGGTGACTCCCAGGAGGCATGCAGACTATCTGAGGTGCCGTTGTTGTCCACCGTCAGATGTGACACTGCTGCTGGGACTGGGGGGGGGGGATTAATCACAAGCTTTAATTTTTCTGCTCTCTACTGTCTTTGTATATCTGGAAGAGAAGATGATAAGATGTTAGCACCATGCTAACGTGTTAATAATATTGATCCCAAGCAAATACAAAGACTTTCTTTGGTGTTTCAGCTCTTCACAGCACAAACTCATCTTTGACTCAGAAAAGTAGATTTTTTTTCTAAACTACAGACAACAAAGAGACACCATCAAGTGCAAAAGATGAGCCGCAGGGTTTGTAGGTGTGCCAAGGGGCAAACTCCAAACTTCCGCAGTACAAAAACTTGTACAAAAACTTGTAATTCCGCGACTGACCACTTGAGGCTCCAAAAGGGAGCAGATTCCCATTGAAGCCCATGTTAAAATGGCCGACTTTAGAGCAGAAATAAACATATT
>JAQNCA010000028.1:24829960-24843088 GCA_029783725.1 Acanthurus tractus
ACACAAGATATGTCCCTTTGAGAGGAAAATAGCTGATAAGTTCAAAATTAGCTGGCACAGCAGAGTAGGCTTGTAATAATTGTCACTATATCTGCTGGCTGTATTAAGAACTAAATCAGTTCATGATTGCTGTTTCTTTTTTAACCCACTGCGCAAAAAGTCGCCTAAAACACTTCAAAGAGACGTGATCTCTTTACATTTATGGCATTCTCAGGGGAACCATAATAATAATAATAATAATAATAATAATAACAATAATAAAATAAATCCACCTGAATAGCGCAACAACGGCACTTGCTGTCGAAGAAGTGTAACTGCAGCCTGGTTTCAAAGTAAAATATAATTGAACAGAAATATCTCTATTAATCCCTGAGGGGCAATCTGTTGGCCAGCCAGCACTAGTCGAGCATGGTTCACACTAAGGTTCACACACACTCACAGGAACAGTACATGAAATACAATCTAGGCAATAATTTAAATAGGTATACTACTATACTAATACTACTACTACTACCCATAGGCTTAAAAATCCAATACATTAGGCCCAAGATAGATATCAACATCTCACAATCAACATTCAAGATTTCAACTGGTTAAAAGTAGTGCATACCTAGTAAAATCACTGTGAATTATTTAAAAGACCTTTAGCAGCAGGGATTCAAGTTTTTTAATCCATTAGTTCTGCATCATGTTTTCAGATGACCAACAGCTCTTCTTTCTCTTTGGACCATACAGTTTATCTTCTTAAAACAAAGTCCAGACAGGTTGTTGAAGGAAAATCTGCTCATATTACAATGTGGAGGTTCCATTTTTGTCTGTACATGTTCTTGACAGTTGTGACATGGAGGTGGGCACAGGCCTGTTAAACAGGGTCAGCAGGCATAATAGATTTTAAGGACAACTGCTAACTCTGGCATTTACCACTAGAGACGGGAGGGCGGTGTCAAAGGTTAAGGCTGGAAGAAGCAGCAGTAGTGATGAGGGACTGTCATGGCCCAGTGAGCCTGACATGTAGAGTGAACTCGTTCTGTCCGGCCAGCGCACTCATCTCAGGCTACTAAATTAGATCCATTGCTGATTCACGAAAGGCAGCCATCTGACAGCATGCCTGTCGAACTGCCTGTGATATATGTATGTGTACCAGTGAAGCGTCGCATCGCCTCACTGGTCATTACTAGGCCCTGTGTTGCTCTAGAATGATTCTCATGGTTAAAAGATCGTGAAAAACAGCTGAAAAAGAGCTGATGGTTTCACACACGAGACATAAGAAGAGGCACAAATATATTCAGAAACAAAGAAAAGATTTGGAAGTTCAAGAACTACGGAAGCGCATTGCATTCCCTGCATAAAAAGAATTAAAAACCTTATCTCGTAATTACGAGAAAAGATAATAATAATAAGGCGTCTATTTTTTTTATCCAGTGAATGCAATGCGCTTCCGTAAAGAACTTATCATCTGTTTATTTTTTCTGTTGCGTTTTCAAGTTTAATACAAAGTGTGATAAAGATTCTCACATCTGTAGAAAAACAAAACATACTCTAAGTTAATGTGAAGTAACTGAATGCACCTAAAGTGGCAACAGACGTCAGTTCACAGAAAACTACGTTTCCCAGATATCTCCTCACACAGCGCATGCGTAGTTGAATCATAACGACAAGACTGTGATGTTTTCAGTAGCAACCGCCACCGTGGAAGTGATTTTTTAAGGTAAGAAATGTTATAAGAAATTGAGCATTGAAATTATTCTTCTGTTACATAGAAAGACGCGTATTTCACTTCAAACTATTGAGCCAAATCATTCACTACCTCAGAAGTGCAACGGTCAGCTAGCTAACGAGGCTAAAGTTAACGTTAACTCGCCGGTCGTTTTGTGGGCTGACCGTTAAAAAATCAAAAACACGAAACCGAAGGATGTTTCATACAGCAAAAGATTCTTTTACCGTCGCTGTAACATTCACATACGTCAAGTCATCTGTATTAATGGATTTGTCCTCGAGAGCTTTTAAACCCATCTGGAAAACAACACGCAATACTAACGTTACATATAAAATCTGGCATTTTTTTGTTCAAAGTAACGTTAATGTTACTTACTCCTTTTGATGTACGAGTCAATCTCCTAAAAGTCTCTTTAGGCCCATGGCACACCAATCAAAAACACTGAAACAAACACTGACAAACTCAGATGTTGGCCCGACAGCCATGGCTGTCTGCGTTTGTCTTACAATGTTTGGAGATGTCTGGCAGATTCAGCATGTTCCATCTTTGTTTGTATGTTATATCATATCCTCCTTGCTCTTCTGCAGTCAACTGCTTTTACTCTCAGTTTGGTCAGCTGTTTTGTTTGGACTGGTTTGATCAGTGTGCCACTGGCAATTGGTCCTCAACAATTTAAACAAGTCGTTCCGGGACAACTGCTTTCATTGGAGCGTTTGCTGTCGTTGGGGGATGTTTGATTGGTGTGCCATGGACGCCATGTGCCATGCCATTAGAGTACTGCACATATCCAATACTGGAGCAGCACATATTTCTATCCTATGATAGAATTGTAATGCCCAGCTCATCTTGCGTTGCTCCACTTTTTAAAACTGTGTGACAGCAAAGGATTTTTCCACATTTTTTTTTTTTGATAATATTCAAATGAGAGACTTTTGACATGTGACATGCACACCAAATACATCAGAGGATGCAAACTGTGATTCAGAAGTATTAAGTCTTATTCTACTTTGTATTGTTGTATCTCCTCATGGGAATTTGTTTTCATTAACAGATTTTTAAGTTGAGTTTTGCTTATGTTTCCTCTAACACTTAGAACTGTGAAATGATGCAGGTTTCGGTAAAGGTGAATCTAATGTTGAAACATCTTAAGTCTAATGAAAGTCTTTTTCATTTTCAGACTGAACTATGTCCATGTTACCTGATGAGACAGCAGCAGATTTGCCGGTCAGAGACATCACAGTACACCTGTCCCAGCTTACAGCAGGTCTGCAAGGTAAGTTATCTGCTGTCCTGACAATGTTACGATCTACAGTAACTGCATGCGTTATCAATCATTTTGGTTGTGGAAGGGCATGCATTGTTATAACTTAATCCAAGCAGTCTTTCAGTAAGAAATGTTCTGGGTCCATTAGCAAGACGCAATTAATTTTGTTCCCAACTAATAATTAAAAAAACAGATATATCTATCTAACTTAATATTATTCATGTTTATTTCAGTATTAAAAGAAATGATAAGCACTAGAAATGTTAACTTGTATTTAGGAATATCATCTGCTCAATAAATAGAGTCCCCACTGTAAATGAGGGCATGTTCTACATATAGAGTGAGCAGCTTGAAATGACAGAGGAAGACAGGGTGGTTTGGTTCAGTCTGAGCTCTGTGAGGATCATCACATCCTATGTCTTTCTTTGGTCCTTGCGACTTGCCATATTTGCTCTTTGGTCTCTAGTCTTTCATTTGTCATGTCCTCTTGTCTTTCTCAGCTGTTTTGGCATGTTTACAAATCTAAAAATGACTAAAAGTCTGAGCCTGTTTCTTGTGATAACAGATTCGTTGGTGCATCAAGATGTTCGGGCGCGACAGGACATGTCGAGGGTGTCCAGGGAGGAGCTGGAGGACCGCTTCTTCAACTTGCATGAGGAGAACCTGCAGCTCAAGCAGCATACTCACAAACAAGATGACAAGATCAAGAAGTGAGACACACACACACACACACACACACACACACACACACACACACACACACACACACACACACACATATTTCCCATTTTCCACTCGTTCTGCATTTTCAAGAAACTGTGGGAGTGAAACAGTTAAAACATGGTTAAAACCTGCAGGTTGGTTGAGACATCCTGACATTTACTCTCTTGTATGTGTTGCACTTCATAAATATGCCAATCAGTATTTCCCGTAATGCAGCCTGATGGTGTTTTCATAAAACCACCTTCTTTAAGATGGCTGCTAGTTGCCTGTTTCTTTTATACTTCCTATTTGTTTTTGACACAGGGTGTTAAGTTTCAGGCCCAAGGTGCTTACTCAAATGACATCATTTTGATGTAATCATATATTTCCTCTATGATTTTCTTGTTCTTCATCTGTCTGCTCCAACCCTCAGGCTGGGCACTAAGCTGATGAAGCTGGTGAAGGACCGGGGACGTATGGAGCAGCTGGCGTTCGGGGGAGGCCAGCCGGTCTCCAGGATGCGGGACGTGGAGACAGAAGAGATGATAGAGGAGCTCCAGGAGAAAGTCCGGGGGCTGCAGATGGAGAAGGAGGGTCTGAAACAGCGCCTCATCGTGGCCAAGCAGCATGTTATCCACTCACAGAGGCGGAGGCCGACGCCATATGGCAATGTACAATCACGGGTCAACTCTGGGTTACAGAAACTGCGAGACGACGCTTCCTCTCCTTCTCCAACTCGACCAAAAAGTAACGTAGAGAACCTTACCTGAAACAGTAGAAACAGTAGAAACAGTTTAAACATGCTTTCAGATAGCTACACCTGAGCTCTGTAGATAAATCTTCTCAGAAAGTAAACAGGCCGTTTTTTTTAAAGCTGCATTGTAGATATCAAAGCATTACTACTGGACATGGTCACTGTGTACATGACTGAAGTTTTTACACTGATCACAACTATCATGATGTCACAGATGAGCGGATTCATTGTGGTAAAATCTTGTTGGGACAAACTCTGCTTTGGTCTGCAGGCACCAGGAGTTTGGAGGGAGGTGGGAGACCTCCAACCGGCCTCTTGCCTCGATTTGGACATAACCTGCTGGAGGAGGCGAGGGCAAAGATCCGCAACCTGTGAGTGCTGCACCTTCCTCACCAAGTGTCATTTTTTCAGCCCTGAAGGTTTCTGCTTGGTCTGATCCAAAGTTAGCTTAGAGTTAATGTACATTACAGGCACTGATCACAGTAAGTCTGTGTTTTTGCCGTTTTGGGTTTCCGATTGTTAATTTTGAAGGCAGGTGGTCGAGTTTTTGTTATTTGATCTCAGAGAAAACATGTTAGGTCTGTGCAGGAACTGTTCATGTTTTGTATTCTTTGCTGGATTCGGAGGATATGTGAGCTGTCAACCTCACTGAGTCTGATGTTTAGTTCAGCTGTTGATTATAACGGTTTCACTCTCTTTGCTGACCAGTGAGAATGTGATCGAGCTCCAGCAGAGCCAAATGGAGGAGATGGAGCGAGCCTCCGAGATTCAACAGGACGAACTGAGGAAGAAGGAGGCGGAATACGAGGAGAGACTCCTGCAGGTCCGACAGCAGCAGACCTCCAAACTGAGGTGAAACAGATATGAAAGCAAAGGGAGGATTTTTGTTTACCTGCACAGGATGGGCCTCACAGGCCACCATAGATATGAAACAACTGGTTTGAAAGCTGAAAGATTTAACTTAACAAGTTAAATGAACAATGATGTGAACAGTGAAAGACTTTCAAACAGATACACATACACACACACATACAGAGTGTGTATAGTGTTGTAATAGAAGTCTCAGCAGAGACCTGCTCATGAGCTGCAGCTTGACTGTTTGTCTGCGTTGACCATCTGAAGTAAACTGACAAATAGAAAAATAAATGAAAGCAAGAGAGTTGGTGGATGTTAGTTTGTCTGCAGCTCTTTCCAAACATAGTTTGAGTCGAAGTATTGATCGTGTTTCCCCGGCCTTTTTCTCATTTCACCAATGGAGGATAGAGGCAGCACACATGAATCTGCTCTGTAAGCAAACACATCAAGTCCTCATACACGTGAACACTTGCTCACACTTGTTTTCTTGTCTCTCAGGTCACATGTCAACAACAACGTGACGATGATCAAACTGCAGAAGCAGCTTGCTGACAGGTGCAATGCTGTTACAGAGCTTGAAGGCCGATTTCTGCAGCTGCAGGAGGTGAGAAACTTTAACAGCCTTGCTGCAGTAACATAGACTCACTACACAGATGCTGAAATCCAATAATGACAATTAAATGGAGGTGTTCCTGTTGAGAGCAGCCTCCACCTGTTGTCTCACAAGTCTCTAAGGAAACAAGGAAAGAAAAAAGATGGTTGTTTGCACACTATTGTGTTATAAATAAGACATGCTGGTGTTGATTTTTCCTTCTCATTCTGTAATTTCAAGAGATGCATCGCAGTAAGACACAGGAATTTTAGATTCAGTGTTTCTGTGGTTGTCATGACCCAAAATGAAGCACATGTCAGAGTCATCGCAGTGGAAGATTCAGGAAACAGCTGACTAAATTATAAAAAGATAACCCAGGTGTTATTATATTATTATAAAACCCAGGTTTTTTGTTGGGTTTTTTTTTTTCGGAACAGTCTCCCTTCCCGTCTGTGGCTCTCTGCTTAAAAGCTCATTGGTTATCCTGAAGAAGTAAATCTTTAAAATATAGCAGTATAAATATATAATAGTATTAAGTTTTATGTGCTTTACAAAAGGTTTAGTAGTTTCCTCAAACAGCTGCTCGCTGTAGGTTTTTTATTCAAACAAACAGGAGGAAAATCTGTGTCCGATGTAGCTGTGTGACCCCTGCGTCTTTGACACTCATTGATGTTTTTAATCGAGCTAACAGGAAGAAGATCCATCAGACTGTGACACACACACAACACTGCGAGGAGATACATTTATGTATTCATGATGTCATGGTGGCTCCGCCCACTTTGGATGATACAGCAACAGATTTTGCTGAAATGTAGATTTGTGGATTTCAGAATCAGAGGACGTTGAAGGCCAGTCATGACGCAGCGATGGTGAAGGTGGACGAGCTTTCGGCTCAGCTGAAGGACGAGAGGATGAAGAGTTTGCAGCTGGAGATGCAGCTGCAGAGCTCGAATCTGGCCAAGAGAAAGATGGAGCAGGTGAGTTCGGCACTGTTACTGAACATGAAGACGGCTCTGTTGTGTCTTCAGTCCAACACCGTAGTTAAGTTAGAAACCTGCAGTCTCTCTGCTGCCCATCAGTGGAGATTTAAACTCCACCTCCTCAGGACTTTAACATGTTTCATCACAAAGCTGCAACGATCAGTTAGTTCATAAAAATATCAAATAAAATCTGCAACTACTTTAAAAAGTCACTTAATCGATGCAGCCATCAGTGTAATATCGTTAACTTTTGGAAAATTCTTAAATGATTGATGGCTTCTTCTGCCTGACAGCTCATCATCCTCACTTCTTCAAAAAACGTGATAATGTGTGAAATTAGTAGCAGATAGAAATATTTAGACTCACTTTAGTTTCATTTCAGTTGCAGAAGGTTTAGCTTTAGACAAACAGGAGACAGTTGGACAGAGTCTGTGTGTTCATAACATGTTTCTGATTTTTAAAACATATTTCTTTTATCACACACCAACAAAAACATCCTACTTAAAGCATAAATTACATGTGAGTCGGTCAAGCAGATGAATCAGCAGATGAATCAGCTGTTTGACTTTAAACAAACAAACATCACAGGATATACATAAAGTTGTTCTGGAGGTTTTCCTGTCAGTCTGAAAGTCTCCTCCATGTTCTCGTGCAGACGCAGGAGCTGATCAGTGAGTTGGAGCAGGAGAGGGACCTGCTGAAGGAGCAGTACGACAAACTGGTGAACAGGTAACTGCTGCTGCTCTGATGGTTTATGTCGGTATTTACTGTTAAACTCATGTTTCACACATGACTGTTTCAAACTGCCTTAAACACCTGCTTCACTCATGTGTTTTCAGTACCTTCAATGTGTCGCAGCAACAGAAATGGCAGATTCAGGAGCAGCAGCTGAAGCTCCAGATCGTCCAGTTGGAGACGGCACTGAAGGCCGAGGTCACTGAAAAAAATGAAATCCTTGACAAAAAAAAGTCTGAAAGAGGTACTTTCACTGCGTTTGCCCTTTTGTTACAACTCATATTACAACTGATCTGTTTCCTGATTTTATTCACACAGTCCAGAAGAGTAAACTTAATTAATATGATGGTAAATTTTTGAAAATTTTCAGTCCTTCCTCAAGTTTGTGTTGATAAAGGACTATTGTCATTTCTTGTAAAACTAATGTTCAACATCTAAATGGTGATACAGAGATCAGATGTAAAGTGTGTGTTTCTTTTTCTTCAGACATGAGCGAGAAGCTGATCGAAGAAAATGTGAAACAGAAGCAGCAGCTGGAGGAGCTCAGGGAGCAATTAAAGCTTTGCAGCAGGGTGAGTGTGTGTGTGTGTGTGTGTGTTTTAGTCAGGTGAACTGTATCAGTATTTGTACATCCATGGTAAATTGTGCTTGCTGAGTGGCTGATCCTGATCCTCTGTCTCACTGCGTCTCCTTCTGTCTCCTCCACAGATACAACAGTCTCAGAAAAACGGAGAGCTGAGCTTCCTGACGGAGGTGGAGGAGGGAGCAAGCTCCGTCCAAGAGCTGCAAGCCGCTCACGCTGAAACCATCCTGGAGCTGCAGAAGACCAGAACCCTCCTCAGCATAGAGAGCAAGATCTCCAAAGACTACAAGGTGGAGAGGTTACCTGCAGACCAGCACACTTCACTTCTTTCAGCTCTTCTTAATTTTTTCTTCTTTCATTTGTTTTTTTCCCTTTTTATATGCAGATTTTTGTCTCTTTCAAACTCAGGTTTGTAGGTTGTTTGCCTCTTCTGCACTTGAGGACCTTTTTGTTGCTGCATTGTTCTGTAATATGTGAAACAGGGCCACAGGTCCTGCTGTGATCAGCGGATGCAGAAGTCAAAACCCTCCAACAGTCTCAAAGCTGATAAACAGCACTTTAATATCATGGCCACTGTTTTGTTGATGAGGGTCTTTGTAGTTAGCTGGGTTCCATCAGCACCTGTGAACTGAAAGCATCCATGTGACTCAGTCTGGATCTCTTCTCTTGCTGATGAGGCGGAGCTGGAAACCGTGTTGGAGAAGATGAACAGAGACAAGGTGGCGTACGAGCAGAAGCTGGAGCGACAGGCGCAACTCCTGGACAAGAGAGCAGCCAAGATCAAAAAACTGGAAGGTAACAAATTCATCCAGGCTGCAACATGCAGCTCGTGCTCACCTTCAGTCAAAGTTATCGATGAATCCTCGTTTCTTTCTCTGAAAGTCACATGATCAGACTGATTCCAGTCTCATGTATGTTGATATGAACCTGCAGCCTGTTAGCTTAGCTTAACTTAAACACTCCAGGCAGGGGGAAACAGCTAGCCTGGTTCTGTGCAAAGGCCGCAGAGCAGCCAGCAACACAGAAGCTCTTTAATTAAACAGTGTATTTCTTAAACCTTCTGATCATGTTGTTCTGAACTGTTGAATCAGAACAAAAGATGAACAGCTGAAAACGTCTGCTTCTCTGTTAAAAGGCCAAAGCTGAGGGTGAAGTGTCTGCACAGATAAACAATGAGATGAAAGTCCTGTTAAAGCTCTGTAACGGCAAGAGGAACTGCAGGTTCAACAGACAGCAACACTGTTAGCTCAGACACTGATGATCATTTCATGGACCTAAACAGCAGTTCCTCACAAACACACCTGAACACTCAGACATTATCCCATAATAAACACCGGTCTCCTGTCTGAATCTGTATCTTCTCTTCTTTAAGCTTAAGCTTGCTGTTTTTCTGTCATTGCTCCTCAGCTCAGTTCAAAGACGTCGCCTACGGTACTAAAGCTTACGTCTTCAGACCCAACGCCAACGAGGAAGATGATGAAGATGAGGAAGACAAGTTCAGTAAAACTGTTCACCTTAAGCATGGAGAGAACCTCCTTGAGCTTCAGATCATCGGTGCCACGCTGTCTCCGTCTGCCCTGGAGGTTCTGGCTGACAGTGAACCCTCCACCTTCTGTACCTACGCCTTCTATTTGTTTGAGCTGCACTCCACGCCGGTGGTGACGGGACAGAAACCTAAATATGGCTTCACATCCAAGTTCATAGTGAGCATGGACGACAACTTTCTACACTACCTGCACACGTCAGCCATCACTGTGGAGCTGCATCAGGCCCTGGGTTTGGACTGGAGGACGCTAGCGAAAGGGCGGCTGCAGCTGCATCAGCTGCTGGAGCAGGATGGGAAAGTTCATGGGACTCTCCCACTGGTGGGTGAGTGTCATTACATTAGACTTTAGCCCCCTGTGGGTGGGCAGCAGCACCTCTCCGAACACCCAAACATTAGTATTTTAGCCTGGTTTTCATCAAGTCCTGGAAATCATTGAAAGTTTGTGAATTTGAGGGGACCTAAATAGACACAGTTCATTGAAAGTGCTTGAATTTATATGTGTTTTTAAAAGAAATTCAATTCGAGTTCATGTACTTTCTAGATGATTGTTAATGTGAAAGATTCAGCAGAAACTTGGGGCTGTTTTTCCCTCAGGTACGTCTGATGAGGCATGCTCCTTCGGCTCTGTGGATTACTGGCTGAGGCTGAGGATTCCCATGGCAGAGACCATCCGTCTGTTCAGGCAGAGGGTGAAGGCTGCTGGCTACGTCCACACTGGACTCAACGAAGAAGACACACAGGTACCTGCACGTCACATTGCTGCCATTGAAAGGAAACCTGATGTTTGTAAGGAGCCGGTTTTACTTCTGTGGCACCAATCTTCATTTCCATCACTTCTTACGCCATCATCAGAGTAGCTGCTGAGACCCGAGAGAGCATCAAAGCTTCACCCTAACCCTGACATAAACCTGTCACTGTCGTTTTCAGCCACCCTGCAGCAGCTGGAACGAACTTTCCGTCACAGTCCAGAGCTGCCGAGCTCTTCGCTCCAGACGCTCCAAGGAGCCGAGCCCCTATGTCGTCTACAAGATCTACAACTTTCCCGACTACCCAACTGCCACCGTTGACGACTGCTGCGACCCCCACTTCAACGATGTCAAGTCCTACCGTGTCTCCATGGACGAAGATCTGGACCAGTACCTGAAGTCCGAGGTGCTTCAGCTCTACGTGTTTGACTACAAAGAGGAGAAGATGGACGAGTACTTGGGGAAGGTCAGAGTGCATCTGCTGCCTCTGAGCTGGGACGAGGACATCGCCGGTGAGGGTTTACTGGCAGGAATCAGTGTCAGGCCTCGCTGCTGCTCCTGACCTGACTTTACAGGAAATAAAGCAGAAAATAGACTCCGATTGAAACATTTAGAAATAAGAAAATTCTTGTTTGTCCTTCAGGTGCGTTCGAACTGACTGATCCCCATGGACTCCCTGCTGGCCATATTGAAGTGACACTCAAGTGGAAGTTCGCTTACCTTTCTCCATCAGGCTCCATCAGGACTGCTGAGGAGCCCAAGCTGCTCCCAAAGGAGGAAGACAGGAAGCTGAAGGAGGACAATGAGAGCAAGCAGGAGGAGAAGAAAGACAGAGACGATAATGAGACACTGCAGGAGGACACGACTCAGCCGTCCATCTCTGCGCCTCAGGTCACAGCGTCCAAGGTGAAAACTAACTTTCACTTTGTTCCCTGAATAGACACACTAACTCTCTTCTCTTTGTGCTGACAAGGAGCCAAAAAATGAAAATTATTATAGTTCCAGCTGAGTAAAAGATAGAAATCTGATTCAAAGCACAAAGATAAATACGCGCTGTGACAAACCAGCTCTGAAATCATTAGAAGAAACGTGTTCTACCTGTACAGGTGTATTGGCGCCCACCTCACCTGTTAATCTGAGTGTTTTCTCTCCATCAGGCTCCACTTCCAAAGCCCAGACACAGCACGCAGATTAAAGAGGGACAAGCTGCTAAAAGAGTCACATTTGTAGATCCGACGGCCACAAAAACCAAACGACAGGTGAGTGACTGAAAGTGGAAAGAACGAATGAAAACTGCAGAGCTTCAGGTGAAACAGCAGTTTGAACAGATGTGAGCGGCTGCAGGCCAGATTTAAAAGGTTTTAATAAGCAGTGAAGTTACTGTTTGAAGGGAAACTGTGGCTGCTGTGAGACAACGGTGCTGAAAAATAAGCTCAGTGTTTTTTTCTTTACACACAATAAAAATGTATGTGATTTTGGCTCTAATGCAGCACGGTGAATCAGCTCACCTTATTATTTAAAAATGACCTGATGAATTGTAAACCTTAGATAACAGAGACGAAGCTGCTGCAGCAACATGTCGAGGAAAACTTCATGTATGTAAATGTGTTGAGTTACTTTAACTGTGAAATCTGCTGCTTCAGGACTCAAGAAGCAAAACTGAATTATTCCTCATCTGGTAAAAAAACAGAAAAAATAGAATCTGATGAACATTTTGTGCTTTGGTCTCTTTGTCAGGTTGAAGACAGAAGCTCAGCAGGTTTTTCTGCTGGGAGGAGACAGACATCGTCACCTGTCGTCCAGGTAAAGCTGCAGGGTCACTGCTGGCAGAGCAGATCTGCTTCACGTTGCATATGAAAATTGTAACAGTAACTACACGGAGGTCATTCACAGGAGGCTGATCTGCAGGAAGTTCAAATGTTCATTTAGAGGAAAAAGAGTTTTCAACTCTTTCTGAGGAAAAAATCTGTCTGTTCTTGAGAAAACAAGATCAACAAAATCAGTATAAAACTGATCAACTGGAACAAAAACTGCAAAAAAAAATGTAACCTGAAACTCTGACTCTGCTCTGCTCTATGCTGGACTGACTCTTCTGTAATCGTTGCCGATGTGTATTTAATTACTTTTGAAATTTTCGATGCAGTTTGTCTCGACTCCAGCTGCTCAAAATACAGAGGAGGAAGAGGAGGATGAGGAAGAAGAGTCTCAGATCTCTGAAGGACAGCTGCTCTCAGTTGGCTCTCAGTCCAGCTCCTCCAACTCTGAGGTCTCCGAGGAGATCATGGAAGGTCAGTGATTACTGATCAATATCTATCAATAGTTTCACTGTTTAATGATGTTTGTCAGTTGAAAACTTTATTCTGTGGAGACACTGTAGCAAAAATCTCTCACTGTGTTAATGAAACTAGTCTGGTAGGACCTGGGTTAATGTGTGTGCGCATGTGTTATTGAATGTGTGTGCTTGTGTGTGAGCAACTCTGACATAGTGACGAGGTCGTGTAGCATGAAGTGTATACATCTTTAGGTGTCTCCTGTTTACAATTGCTTGCTGATTTCTTCACATCAGGTTTGTTTTCATTTGTGTCACATGATCTGAATCTCAATTCAAATATCAGCTCATATCATGACAAAAGCGTTTGTTCTGTGATTCAGTA
>JAQNCA010000028.1:24843188-24865514 GCA_029783725.1 Acanthurus tractus
TTTGTGTCACATGATCTGAATCTCAATTCAAATATCAGCTCATATCATGACAAAAGCGTTTGTTCTGTGATTCAGTATATAAAAAGTTCAGCTCCAGTAAAAAAGGTTGAAAAAAGGAAAAGTTCAACTAAACTTTGTTGCGTTTGTGTGTTTTTCTGCTGTCTTCTGTTTTTAGTGTTTAATGTTTCTAATTTTCACTGAGGAAAGAAAGTGTTCTTGTTTTATTCCCAGTGTCTCACTCTGCTCGTAACTCAGCAGCAGGAAACATTCTCATGGTTAGAAGCTGTTTGTTGATGCTTGCGATCACAGTTTCTCTGTTTTAACCAGTGATTTCTCTCCTGTTTCAATCGGTGCAGAAGTGGAGCAGCTTCCGGCAACCAAACAGGATCAGAGTGAGTCAACTCAGTCAGACAGCGACGACTGCATCGTCCATGAACTGACGACAGGGAGGAAGGTGAGAGAGGAAGGAGAGGAAGAATGAGAAGGAGGGCATGAAACCCAGCTGTTTTATTTTTGTTTGTTGTGCCTACAAACAGGAAGTTTTTTGTGACTGCTGATCTGAGTTTGAGCTTACTAAGTTTCTGAGTCTGTGCTGCAAACATCATTTATTGTTATTTTTGATTATTCTGCAGATCATCTTTTTAATTGATTAATTGTTTGGTTTGTTAAGGAAGAAGTGTCACAAAGTCATCAAATGTCTGGTTGACTGTGGTTGAGGCAAGATTCACATTTAAAGAAGCAAAAACAAGGAAGTTAGGATGCTTTCTGTTAAGAAATAACTTCAGGGCAAAATATTCAAATTGCTGCAGGCTAATTTTCTGTGGATTGACAAATCATCCACTAAATTATGGATGGAAACTCAAACAGGTTCATCACCATATTTGATCCGACATTAGGAGAAATATGTCGTCCATCTCAGTCTGATGTTGTCTGTTTGACGTGCGAGGCATTTGGGGGCAGCCTTACATTTGAGCTGCACCTGAAGCTGTTTGTCCAGTGAATGAGCTGTTTCATCATTTCATCTCTGTAAAAACCAACAATCTGTGTTTCGTCCTCAGGCCTCGGATCGGATCCGAGTGGAGATTCTGTCTCTGAGCTTGCGGCCTGAGTGTCAGGTGGCCCGGGACAGCGGCGTGGTGCGTCTGTTTGTGGAATACTCTCTCCTGGACCTGCCCACAGAGGAAACCCCCCTGTCTCTCCCCAAACCCCCCCGGGGCAAAAGCATCAACTACAACTACAGCAAAGGTGAGAACCTGCTCAAGCACTGCAGCCCTGCTTTGCTGCACACGTGCAGTTTACGGTGCAAGTCTCTGTTCTGACACATCAAGGTGCTTTATGGTGTCATTGAAAGTTGATGTGTTTGTGTCATGACCTCCCAGTGTTTCCTGTGGACGCTGTGACAAACGGGCCGAGGCGGCGGCTGCTGAGAGATGTCCTGCAGGGACGAAACCCTCAGATGGAGAGGTGAGGACATGTTTGACTGCAGAGACTGAGACAACTGGAGATTTGTTCAGGTCTAAAGTCTCAGCTGGAATAAACATCTGCTGCACAGGAAGGGTTTTGTTTCCTGCATATTGACCCAAAAAACAAAGAATTATTTATACGCATTTTTACAGGGAAGCCAAAAAGATCAAAAGAGAGCAGTGTTGAAATGATACAAAACAACTTGACAGTGTCAGCGTCATTTACAAATATTTGCTGCTGCCCCCAAGTGGACAAACCCATCAGTTGCAGGTTTAAAAAGAAAAAGGTTGACTCAACATGTTAATTGATAAAGACAATGATTATAATTTGCAGCCTGGAAATGAGATGAATGATACTGATGAAAATATTTAATGATGAATGTGTTTTTGGTCAGAATCCGGTTCACAGTCGTGAGCGAACCTCCGGAGGAGGAGGAGCAGGAGAAGGAATGTGAGGATGTGGGCGTGGCCTTCCTGAGGATCCCTGAAATCCTGGAGAAACAACAAGACCTGACTGAGATCAGTCTGACCGGTCTGAACAAACACACACACTACACTTACATGTATGCATATGCATGCACATGCACACACAAGTGCACCCTTAAACCAAATCTTAACCCTCAAACTTTCAAACTTTTGTCCAACATTTTCATCCCCATAAAGCTGCTTGACCCTTAGAGTTGGCTCCCTTTTTTTCAGACCACACAAATTAAGTAACATAGAAAACACAGACGCAGGCACTCATATATACACACACACACACACACACACCACGGCAGTGTCTGAGCAACTCTCAGAGCAGGTGAAATTTCCATCATGTGACCAAGTGTGTGTCTGTGTGTCTGTGTCTTTTTGTGTGTGTGTGTGTGTGTCCTGCAGTCATGGACATGGAGGACAGCGGTGAGGTGGTAGGCAGTCTCATGGTGTCTGTCGAAGGCCTGGAGGCTCTGCGCACCATCATGGAGGATGAGGAGCGATGCCCCGCCCCCCTTTTGCTGCCATCAACATGACACAACATCAAGGACTAGTCAGCTGATGTCATGGAGACATGTGACCAGTTACTCAAGCAGAAATAATCTAGCCCCTTTAGGACTGAAGCTGTTTAAACAGTTGATGGTGCTGTTGCTGTTAACATATTGAGGCCCGTGGGTGTTTTGTTGTTGAACACTAAAGTGTAAAACATGTCAGCTGCTGTTTGTTGACATGTATTTGTTTCGTTCAACTCAAATTTGTTGTTTGCAAGTTTAAAATAAATTCGGGTTAAAAACTGCAAACTTTCAGGTTCCACTGACAATTTTAAACATCATGTCAGTGACGGTGCCTCAGTGAAGTACAGTTAATGCTACAGGGATACAGATTCTGCTCCTTTTTTAATTTAAAATTCAGACGTCCTTTGAGTCAATGTGCAGCACCAAGTGAAGATATGTAAAGAAGCTGCAGGAAAAGACACCAATCAGATTGACTGAACAGTCACTTTTTGTTTCGGTGACATTGGAGGATCATCAGCCACCACATGGATGCCTCAGAACAAATCTGAAAACAGAAATAAATGTCTTACTTTGCATGAAGGCAAAACTACTGCGGAAAACAGCCTGAAAGGACTGTTTTTGAAATAAAAGTGTACCTTAAGTTTAACAGTGTATCACTGAGTCAAATGTGTAAAGGTTCATTCTGTAAACTGGCTGTTAAAATGTTTTAATGTAAGATAATGTAAAGTCTGCACTGTGTTGATGCACTGCAGTTATTTATTTCATGTCTGTCTGTATGTTTTAGGGAGACTCAGTCTAAAAATGTTAATGTAGTATTTGCTGTAGCTCAGATTGAGATTTCACTTTATTTTGTTTGGATGAAAAAGTCTGTGGATTTAAAACCTGCACAGAATGAGTCTTCATTCAAATGTGCCTTAAATTTCAATTTTTCTCAATAATGTTTTGTATTTTTCTCTAATAAAGAGTTTTTTTGTACATGTGGGATGTATATTTTATACACACTAGGTTTCATGAGATTTTGATATCATCATAAATGACTCACAGCTGCAAATCTTCAAATATTTTATGAACATCAACAAAAATATAAACCAGTGATCACAATGTGGGAGTAATGTGATCCTTCTTTAATTTCAAAAGCTGAATCTGTTTAGAAAGTAAATCAAAAATCTCAAAGCATCAGGTGGTTCTTATGAGTCATGGTTTTAAATATCAGTTACATGATTATTTTGTTTTCTGCGGATCGAACAATTTGTGTTCTGATCATCAGTTTCTGTTTTATATCTATTTATATATTTAATATTAATCAGACCTTTATAAATATTTTTGATTTTCTTTAGAGAAATGAATGAAATGCTGAAACAAAAACAGCCTCCTGTGGGTTTCTACTCACTTTTTAAAGTTTTTTTTTACACTAAATTACTAAAGAGATTAGTGAAGCTTTGGCGACCCCTAGTGGAAATTTTAAGAGCCAGAGGATTAAATGGCTAATTTGATTAATTTGATTAATTGTCAATAGATTAATTAATAGTAGGACGATCAATTATGGCTGATCTGCTGCAGCCACCACAGATTTTCAGTAAATGTTGTAAAACGTGAATCCTGCAATTGTTTCTTGAGTTTTGCCTGTGAACAGTCTTGTTATTTACTATTGTTTATTGGTTTACTTTGTTGTTTTCATTCTGTTTTTGTTTGTTGTTTTTATCCTCTCACTCTGTTTGCTTTCTGTGACGTTTCTCTTAGTCCTCAGTTCACAGAGAAGTTCTGCGCTGCAGCACAGCAGGCTGCAGACTGTCAGCTCCAGCTGACACACACTGAGGAGGAGGTGAAAAAAAGGAGAAGGTGAAGATGAGGAGATGATGAAGTAAGGAAGAGCAAGTCACAGAAACCTCAGACTCAGGAAATAAAGGGTCCCAGCTGAGGACACAGCCATCTCACTGCAGCAGGTAAGAAACTCTGTTTCACTGAATTTACTGAAAATTTTGAGCAGGTTCTGACAAAAACTCGTCTGCAACTCTTTTTATAATCATTCATTCTTGAAATCAGTTTTTAAAACAAAAGCATTTTGGTCTGCCATTACAAAACAATGATTATTTGGATTTTGTGGGCCAACCAAATTTAATGAAGCCACATTATGCTTTAGGATATTGAGGATATTTTTTGTTTTGTTTTCTGGTGATTTTTAACCAAATTAATTGAGATTAATTGATAAGAACAATAGCTGTGATTTCTTGATGTAAGATGTGATTTCTTGATGCAAGATGTGATTTCTTGATGTAAGATGTTTTTTTAGTTGTGACTGCAGTTTTCTTCACCTTCGAACTGGAGAAAATAACCTGACCTGACGCACAGAAACACCTTGTTGTTTTTTCATGAAGAAAAATCACAAGTGTCAAATTTAACATTTAAAGAATTATTTGTTTCAAACTCAGTACGGCAGCTGGACAACCTCTCCAAATGGGAAAGATTATTTGTTTATTATTTGCTTGTTTTACTCGTTTATTGCTCTGTGGCTGACGTCCCCATGGCAACAAGGTAAACGTTGCTGTGGTCTATCAATAGTCGTCGCTCTGTGGGAAAACAGCAGGACGTCCACAGGACTTCAGCTGTTCATGAAGGTTGGAGCTGAGTGAAGCCTTAAGAAAAAGATAAAATGCTGATAGAGTTACACATTGCAGACACAGAGAGCTGCCATTTAAATAAATAAATAAATAAAGCAAAAGGAAGCAATGGTGTTCCTCATGGCTCCGTTCTGTTTCCTCAACCTCCTCTGACATGGTGATATTCAACAGAAACCACAGTTTTGCTTTCAGTCTGCAGCCTCACAGAGAGAAAAACCTGACCTTTGTCTATCGTCCTCATATTGTCTGTTTGATGCTCATTTCAGGTTAATTTTGAGGTTTTTTTGCTGACGTTCTAAGCATTTTTCTCTCCATGTTAGTGTCTTTTTACGTGCTGTTACCTGACCTTCGTGTTATCCTTTTAGTTTTAGTACAAACTCACCATGTGAAATGTCTTTTGTCAGTTTGATAAAGTATAAAACTTCACATGAACCTGTAAGAGAGAACACAGCAGGTCCCAGTATTGACCCCTGAGGAGCTCCACAGCTCACACAGTGATGGATCAGTTCCATTATTAATATTTGTAAATGAAAGAAGCTCTGAATGAGTGTTGAATGAGTTTCTCTGTGTTCAGGCTGTCGTTTTCTGCAGAGTTGGTCATCATGAGTCTGGACGAGGACGCCCGCTGGCTGGAGTGGGTGACCAAACAATTTGAGAGCATTGCTGGGGACGACAAAGAGATCGACATTGATGAGTTTAAAACAGCTTTGAAAGTCAAAGAGGTGAGAAAGAGAGAGGAATTACTTCACTAAAATGAGAGTATAAATACAGTGATGTATAAACACTTCAATAGATGTAAAAGTCCTGCATTAACAATCCAACAAAGGTCAAGGTACTGCAGTATTGTCCGCATCTTGAAGTAAAAGTATTGCGGTATTTTCAGCATCATGCAGTGGAAGTACAACACTCTGTACTGATGTAGTTCAGTGTGTTGTGTTAAACTGTGTAATAACTAGTAAGATAAATGTGTTGAAGTACAAACTGGAGTATTTTGTGTTGTCTGTAGCATAATGTGGCTTGAAATGGGAAAAGCAAAGTTCTAGTAATGATGGTAATGGTGATGGTAAAGAATTTGACCTTCTGACCTTCACTGTGTAACTCAGCTGGTGCAGTGGCATGTTGCTGGTATGATGACAAGTTACAATGTGCGAGTGTTGCTTTGTCGTGCTCAGTCCTTCTTTGCAGAACGTTTCTTTGCGCTTTTCGACTCGGACGGTAGCAGCTCCATCAGTCTGGACGAGCTGCTCGAAGCTCTCGACCTGCTGATCCACGGCAGCGAGACGGACAAGCTAAAGTTCCTGTTTCAGGTTTACGATGTGGACGGTCAGTAACACTATGCATCAGTGAGCTACAAGCTGCACTGCCATGTTCCTTCATCACCATGAATAGACACACACACACACACACACACTAATACACACAGTCCCAGCAAATCTTGTTTTGGATAAAAATTACTGATTGTTGACAAAGAAGTCTAATTTGTTTAAAGTTTTTCCCTCCAAACGTTCACAGTCAATCACTTTCTTCCTCCTCAATTAGTTCAGAGGTTGTTGTTTGTCTTCAGGCAGCGGCTCCATTGATCCAGACGAGCTGCGAACGGTTTTGAAGTCGTGTCTGCGTGAGAGTGCCATCTCTCTGCCGGAGGAGAAGCTGGATGACCTGACACTTGCGCTGTTTGAGTCAGCTGATAAAGACAACAGCGGCGCCATCACCTTCGAGGAGCTAAAGGCCGAGCTGGAGAACTTCCCCGAGGTCATGGAGAACCTCACCATCAGGTCAGACAACAACAACAGCATCATCATGGACAATAACAACAATGACTACAATGTCGACAACAACAATGACAACAACAACAACAACAATGATGACAACTATAACAACAACCAACATTTACTGTCTCCTTCCTTTTTGTTCTTTTTAGTTGGTGTTTTATTCACCTCAAAACTATTTTTGCTCCAACTGACGGTGTCAAAATGTTTGACATTAACTCCCCTCTACTCTCCCTCCTTGTTCAACTCCTCCTCCTCCTCCTCCTGCTCCCCTTCCTCAGTGCTGCTAACTGGTTGAAGCCTCCTGACTTGGACCAGAAGAAGCGTCACGCTCCTCGTTACCTGACTCGAGCATACTGGCACAACAACAGCAGGAAGCTGCTGTTCCTTGGTCTGTATGCTTGCCTCAGCCTGCTGCTCTTTGTGGGGGCTATGCTGCGGCACAGGCAGGGTGGGGGCTGGTACATGGTGGCCAAAGGCTGTGGACAGTGTCTCAACTTCAACTGCACCTTCGTCATGGTACGACTGCAGAGGTGGAGACAGAAGCTCACTCAGACAACTGTAAACACAATGAAAAACTGCTGGAGGAGAATCAGAATGATTTACATTCAAACTCCTCTTTTTTTTTTTTAGGTGCTGATGCTGCGTCGCTGTCTGACATGGCTGAGGGCCACCTGGGTGGTGAGGGTCTTACCTCTGGACCAGAACATCCTGCTGCATCAAATCGTAGGCTACGCCATCTTGTGCTACACGCTGCTGCACACCACTGCTCACATCTTTAACTTCGGTACAAACACAGCTGCTGGCTCACATGATGAGGGTCTGACAGGGAGGGTTTAAATGGGGGATCGAGCGTAAAGGAAAAAAAAAAGTACTTTTGTGTGTGTGTGTATCTGTGTTTGTATGTTTCAGTGCAGCTGTCTCAGAGCACTGACTTCAGTCTGTGGGAATACCTGCTGACCACACGGCCAGGGATTGGGTGGGTGAAGGGGACTGCCTCGGTGACTGGAGTCATTCTGCAGGTCTTCATCTGTCTCATGGTTCTTTGCTCGAGCACGTTCGTGCGACGCAGTGGACATTTTGAAGTAAGAGTTTAACTTACCAGGTGTGTGTCAGCAAAGAAGTACTCAGATATTTTACTGCAGTAAGAATACTAGTACCACAGAGTAAAAATACTCCATTTGCATTTAAACTGCTCCTTCAATAAAAATTACATGAGTATACTCAGTAAAATGTAGTTAAAGTACTGAGAGTCAAAGTGCTGGTTGCAGTCAGATGCCCCCTGTGTGTCTGTTCTCCTCTTCTATCTGATCTCAATCGATTCTTGGGACTTCTGCATTCATGTCAAAGCAGGATTTTCCCACTGGAGTTGGTTGAGGTGGAGCTCATTTGAGACTATTGAACAGCCCCCTCTTGTGGCTGTGGCCAGTTGTTGCAGTGTTAAGCCATTTAAAGTAGCACTACACAGGCAGCAAAACTCCCATGACTATCAGCAACAAAGATCTTCTATGACTTTCTTTGACTGAACCTTCAGACAGCTGACACTTGTGTTCTCTATCTGTCTGTCTGTTTGTCTGTCTGTCTGTGGCCCAGGTGTTTTACTGGTCACACCTGTCTTATGTGTGGGTCTGGTCTCTACTGCTGGTCCACTGTGCAAACTTCTGGAAGTGGTTCGTGGTTCCTGGTGTGCTCTTCCTGCTGGAGAAGATTGTGGGAATCGCCGTTTCTCGTATGGGAGGTCTCTACATCGTCGAGGTCAACTTGCTGCCATCCAAGGTGAGTCCACTGATTATCCTCCAACACATTTCGTATCTTGGACAGCAGCAGGCTGGTTTGGTGTCATGTTTCTCCACTACTTCAGACTCTAGATCTGAAGCAAGTTGGTCTAGAGATGAGGATCTTGTGACTGATTGGTCAGCATCATTTAGAGGCAGTCAGTAAAGTTCACTTGAAGCTGCTGCTCTGCTTATGTCTGACGGTTTCTAACGTTCAAGAGGTTAAATATTGCAGTTCTATCATGGTGAGCTTGTGCATGTAAAGTAAGTAACATCATCAAGTGATCAGTGTTTGTGCTGCGTGAATGTCTGATTTTGTCACAGTCGGTTTAACTGACTTTCTGACTGTGTACAGGTGACTCACCTGGTAATCCGACGTCCTCAGTTCTTCCACTTCAAACCTGGAGATTATGTCTACATCAACATCCCAGTGATAGCAAAGTATGAGTGGCATCCATTCACCATTAGCAGCGCCCCAGAGCAGTCAGGTACACGCACAAACACACACACACACACACACACACAAACATAACTACATTTATGTATTTTAAAAAGAAAAAAAATGTGGTGAAGGAGTTAAACACCCATGATATACAGTATGTGAATGACCTCTACTCTCAATATTAATGTTACACAGTTTCACTGTGGTCTGACCTTTGACCTGCAGATTCTCTGTGGCTTCATATCCGCTCAATGGGCCAATGGACCAACCGTCTGTACGAGTACTTCAGACAGGCAGAGAGCGAGACACTCAGCCCCAAGAGACTGGCTACCAGCCTGAGAAGGCACCGACAGCTGCTGAAGGCCCAGGTCTGACGCGCACACACACACACACACACACACACACACAAACACACACACAGAGGTCATCTGTCCTGATGTTCCCCCTCCATCCTGCTCCCTTCAGGAAGACTTGTTCAGCTCTACAAACCGTAATGGAGCCGTTGCTTCTAATGAAGACGATGCCATTGAGCTGATGATGTACCGTCAGAGCTGCTCATGCTCCCATGAGGCCTCAGGCCCCATGTCTGGACCACAGGGGCCGACGGAGCCTCTTCCAGATGAGCCCGGGCCAGCAGAGAGAGGAGAGGCTCCTCCACTCCGAGAGGTGAAACCTGTATCTTTGGTTCATAATTGAATGTCAGCTACGAGTATTTTTGAAAAAGAAAACAATCAGTTGTTTCTCCTGTTTAACCTGCAGGTTCCTGCCAAGTTAAGTGAGAATCACAGGTTCTGCAATATCAAGGTGAGAAAATTCACCAACCAAATCAGTGCATCAGTAAACATAAACAAACAAACCCTCTGTTTATAAAACCATTTGATAATTTAAAACCCTCTCTGATATAAAATCTCCACACTGCTAATACTCTGGAGTGACTGACCAAGTGAGTATGAGTGTGTGTGGAAACGTGGTTTGACGGCGTTCTGTGTCATGTGTCAGTGTTATGTAGATGGACCGTACGGGACTCCTACAAGACAGATCTTTGCCTCGGAGCACGCCGTCCTGATTGGGGCCGGTATCGGCATCACACCGTTTGCCTCCATCCTGCAGAGCATCATGTACCGGTAAGAAAGCCTCAACTTCTCTGTGATTACTTGGAAGAGGAGGGTGAGCTGAGGGGTGTTAAGTCATGTGCAATCTGCAAGTTCACCACTAGACTTTAAATGTGCTTTGGGCAACATTTAAGAGAGCTGAGACATGATGATATTTCATTTTACCTTTTTGTCTACTGATTTGCTAACATAGACCCAAACTACACACTGTCTGTCTGCCTGTCTGCCTGTCTGCCTGTCTGCCTGCCTGCCTGCCTCTCTGTCTGTCTGTCTGCCAGCACAGCTGAGAAGAAACTTCAGGACATTTTTTATCACCAATGATAAGAACAAGAGTTCAGGAGCTCAGATAAGAGGAAGATGACAGACATTTGAAAGGGACCAAAAATGAAGGTCTTCAGAAATGTGTGTCACTAACTTCATATGTATCTTGATCTCGTGTGGTCTGATGCAGATACCGCATGAGGAAGCAGAACTGTCCCAACTGTAACTACTCGTGGTGTGAAAACATTAAAGACAGTGAGATGAAGCTGCGCAAAGTAAGAAACACGCAGATGTTTCACAGCATGTGTCATGCTATAGTTTGATGAAATGATGAGAAAACGTGTTTAATGTAAATAAACGTGGTCGTGAGTCTGTTCTGGAACCTGCAGGTCGACTTCATCTGGATCAACAGAGACCAGAAGTCTTTTGAATGGTTTGTCAGTTTACTGACCAAGCTGGAGATGGACCAGGCAGACGAGGAGCCAGAAGGTGTGAAAGAGTGAAATAAAAGAGAGATGAAAGAGGGAGGCGGAGCCAAGCATGCAAATAAGAGCTCTGTTTGTCTGTCAGGTCGCTTCCTGGAGATGCACATGTACATGACGTCAGCTCTCAGCAAGAATGACATGAAGGCAATCGGCCTGCAGATGGCACTGGACCTTCTGGCCAAGAAGGAAAAGAGAGACTCCATCACTGGACTGAGGACCAGGACCCAGCCTGGAAGACCTGAGTGGGGAAAGGTGAGGACACGCCGTCGTCCTGTGTTTTCCAGTCACAGATGTGATGGAACTGATCAAGTTGTCGATGTGAAAAGCTTATTACTGATCAGAGTTGTTGAAGAAGCTCATCTTCATCAGCTTTGTCCCGTCTCTCAGAAACAAAGTGCTAAATGTCCTAAAACTACAAACACAACTCTGTCTGTTCTCTAATATATTTTATCTGTTTTATTGTTGTCTGTTTTTTAAACCTTTATAGTTATGTTGTTAATATCTTTTGAAAAATTGTAAAGTTTATTTCAGTGTTTAAATACTTTTGTCCTGATTCAATCATGTCAAGCACTTTGTAAATCTGATCAGTTAATCAACTGATTGTTTCAGCTGCAAGGTTATTTGCACAGTAGAGAGTTTTTGTATTTGATTCCATTAAAACTACCATTTGTCCACAAACATCCACTCTGCATTAATCCTGAAAGTTGCTTTAACAGAGGTCTGACTTTTTTCCAGATTTTGTTTAGCTTCAACTTCAGTGACACGTGTTGTTGTGTGTGTCAGGTGTTTCAGAAAGTGTATGAGGAGAATAAAGGGAAAGTCCACGTGTTTTACTGCGGCTCTCCTGCTTTGGCCAAAGTCATCAAAGCCCAATGCGAACACTTCGGCTTCAACTTCTACAAGGAGAACTTCTGAGGAGGCCCCTGCTGTGTGTGCGTGTGTTTCTGTGTGTGTGTGTGAGGGTGTGTGTCTGTGTGTGTGCGTGTGTGTGTGTGTGTGTGTGTGTGTGTGTGTGTGTGTGTGTGTGTGAATGCATGTTGTTAAAGTTGAATTTATTGTATTCCATGTACTAAATGCATCACTGTGAACTCTGCTGAGATAATACATCGGGTATGTGCCATCAAACGGTGCATTTTCTGTCTTGGCCTTTATCATAATCTTTATTGGGTTTTTATTTCTTATTTATTCTGTTTTTATGAACTTGATGCACCTTAATGATACGAGCTGGAAGACTGTAGCCAATAAAACAGGGTGACTTCATTTATATAATTTCTATTTTAGTTTTTGTTTGCCTTGGTTTTAGTGCCATTAAAAGAGAAACACAATATATTTCTTTTATTGTTTTTCATCCTTGATAAATCCTGTACGAGATTTCGTCCTCTGGCAAAATGTCCTGAAACCCATAAAAATGTTATAATATATATTTAATAACAAAGACTACAGGACATCAAGAAATTCTTAAGATAGAACAGCAGCCACGAAGCAACAAAAACATCAGTCCACTACAGTAAAAACAGTGGACAACTAACAGCATTTTAGTGCAATAGCCATGCAAGCAACATGAGGCAACAACACATAACAGAGCATTACATGCAGCCACGCAGTTCAAGCAATACACACTAGACACAGATTAAATACCACATTTATGATATAGACTTTCATAAAATGCTAAAGATGCAATTACAGGTTAGTAACATGTTCATGTACACTAAAACAAAAAACATGCACCACAGAGTTGGGCTCAGTGTTGTTAATGAGATCCACATACATACCAGTTGCTGTGTGCCTGGTTGGCAGAGGACACAAGGCAAGTTAGCAGCAGGTCAGTTGGTGATAAAAACATAGTATAAAGAAAAACAATGTGATTGGAAAGATTTCAGAGTTCAGAGGCTTACTTTGGAAATGTAGGCTAATAGGTTACAGATTAATGTTACCCTTTTTAAACTGTAATGAGAAAAGTACCACCGATCTCTAAAACTGGGGAAAGTTTGAAGAAAACAACATTATAATTTAAAAATAGCAATTTAGACTATTGTGTTGGTAGGTTTATTACCAACACAATTACCAAAATATATCCGCTTAATGATATAGACGTCTCTTTTCCCAAATCAACGATAAAAAAGGACTTTTTTTGGGCCAAGTGGCACCACGTGACCAACGCCATACTTGCAATACTCCGTTTTGGCCAGCATGTTTTTTTCCCCCTTCAAAGTCCGGCTCACTTGTCGGGAGCTTGTGTGGATATCTTGGATCATATGACGTTTGTACGGGAAAGGGAAGACTGAGCTTCTCTAGCATCAATTTCAACACCTACATTTCAATATGGGGGCTTGTCTGGCTTTGTGCTCTTTAGCCAGCTGTGTGAGTATCAAATATCAATACGAATTTACATGTGATATTAACTACATGCGTTGGTTTACTCGTCCTAACGAGAGACAAGCTAGACGTAGGTTAGCATAAGACGTAACGTTACATTAAGTGCTAGCGTTAAGTATCAGCGTAAGATGTTATTACTAAAAACCAACGTTTCCTATCTCTGAACATTAAATAATTTTTATGTAGCGGCCACAGAAAGCTAAATTTCATGGGAGTTTTCGTTCGCTTTATAAGCTTGTAAATTAACAAGGTAAATAGTGATTCATGAAGTATCAAAACATACCATTAGCACTATCGTTACAAACATTTGACTTGACGTTAGCTAGCTGGCTAGTTAACTGAGTTGTCTTATTCTGGCGATGGACAAAATACATTTAGTATGCTATGGCTTGTTGTCTTTTGAATAACACCGCCTGGGTCTGGCCGATGCAACAGGAAACTAATCTAGACTGTTTTAGTAGTTCATTGTCAGTAACTGTAGCGTTATGTCTAAAAAACTGCTGTCTGTTAGCCTCCCTTCGCCTGGACCAACATATCATACAAGCAAGGGGCAGGTGCGCGTGCCCTAGATTTCTTGACAAACGAGGACAAGCAGGGAACCGCCCGTGTTATATCTTTAATTTTGAATTAAGTCGTGACTCGGATATTTGGATTGTGCTTATCGACTTGGATTTCATTACCAGAATAAATGAGTCACCGGCCCTCTATTTCCAATAGAACAAAACTATAAATGACTTGATTACTGACGAGGCCGTAGCCTCCATTTACTTGACTGTCCTGCCCAAAGCTTAAACTTGTGTTTTCTTTTTTCCCCTTTTACTCTTTTCTTTGCTTGCAATCTCTCATAGGCCTCCTGTCTGTGTGGCTCAGCACCATGCCTTTTATGTGGCTGCTGTCCCTCTTCCAATAACTCCACCATCACACGGTTGGTTTACTCCTTCTTTTTGCTGTTGGGGACCTTGGTGTCTGTCATCATGATTCTTCCTGGAATGGAGGCCCAGTTGCGTAAAGTAAGATAACTGTTCCTCTTTATGCTAATAAACCACAGTGCTCAGGGTTGTTTTGCATTCTGAACAGTACTGTAGATATCCTGAGCTACAGTACATTTTTACAGTGCATGCTTTTTGTTCTCTCATAAACTATGTGTAGGATATTTCAGAAAATTTCTTGACGAAAGCAATAATGATGACCTACCTAAAACCTGAACATGAAACTAGGGCTCTGGCATGACTCCATGAAAAGTTCTCTATGATGGATAGTTAAACATTAAACGCTACTCAGAAGTAAATTGGTCATATAGTTTGTACAGCAAATTGGCTTTAGTGTGATAACTGCGTTGCTAGATCCTGCCACTTACTTTGAAATATTATGCCATATTCTCCCTAGTAAATACTTTTGAGAAAGGCATATCTGCTTGATTATTTATCACTGAATAAACTGTTTTGTCTGATTCTGCTGTTATACAGATCCCAGGATTTTGCCAGGGAGGAGCTACTTTACCTGTTATCGAAAACCAAGTGAACTGCGATGTCATTGTGGGCTACAAGTCTGTGTACCGTATGTGCTTCGCCATGACCTGCTTCTTCTTTCTGTTCTCCGCCATCATGATTGGTGTTCGTAGCAGCAAAGACCCTCGTGCATCTATTCAAAATGGGTGAGTGCTAATTAGGCATGTATGGAATACATATGTTCAGGGATAAAGGAAGTTTATTTTTTTTGCTACCTCCGTATGTCCGTTGTACTGATGATCGGTTTCTAACTGTTTACTTTTCAGGTTCTGGTTCTTTAAGTTTTTGATCCTGATCGGGATTACAGTTGGAGCTTTTTTCATCCCTGATGGCACATTTCACACTGGTACTAACTAACTCTGTTGAATTACAATTAACAGTGTAATATACTGTATCCTTTTCTATAGCAGGCTCTGATTTGTGTTAAGTCAATGACTCAGGCAAAGGAGAAATATCTTTTCTGAAACAACAGTTTTAGGAAACTTTATCTGTTTCCTGTTCCATTTCACAGTGTGGTTTTACTTTGGACTTGTGGGGTCCTTCATCTTCATTCTAATCCAGCTCATTCTTCTCATCGACTTTGCTCACTCCTGGAACAAGGTGTGGGTAGAAAATGCAGAAAATAGCAACAACAAATGCTGGTATGCAGGTAAGCAATTAATTAATTTTTCCAAACAATTGATTATACTGCTTGCATAGATTAGGCAGGCTCTTTTGTCAAAGTCAGCAGCACATTTTTGACTTGTGGTTTTAGACCGTTCTGTAATATATCTTTATGTATTTTTTAGGTTTGCTGTCTTTCACCACCCTCCACTATGCACTGGCTTTCACTGCTGTGGTGCTTTTCTATGTATATTACACAAAGCCTGATGACTGCACTGAGCACAAGGTCTTCATCAGCCTTAACCTTATCTTCTGTGTCATCGTCTCCGTTGTCTCCATTCTACCCAAGATTCAGGTACAGCTCTGGACTTCTTTTCCATACTTGGCCAGCATTTTCTAAAGAAAAAGACACTGAAAACCTGTTGAAAAGCCTTAATTGAGATGTACTAGTCTTGTTTTGTGGTCTTCACAAGAAAAGCAAAAAATTTCCTAAATCTTAGTTACCATGTAGCTAAATGGTATAGACAAGGATTCTTTCCTCACAACCTCACCTTGTGTTGAGACGTTACAGCCGGTAACACATTATCGGTGAAGTCACTGTTGTATCATAATACATTTAAGTTAATTATATAACATCATTTTACATTTTGAAGTAGTTACATTTTGGCTGTTAATTTAGTGTTTTGTTGTGCTGTTTGTTTTAGGAAGCCCAGCCACACTCCGGTTTGCTCCAGGCTTCCATCATCTCTCTCTACACCATGTATGTCACATGGTCTGCCATGACCAACAATCCAAGTGAGTCTGCCGTTTTCTTGGTCCACATTTGCAGCTTTCCTCTAGGTTTCGGGTGCATGCTCAGTTGTGATTATACTCATGGTTTTCTTTCTGTATATGTATTTGCTGATTATCTGCTGCAGCATTTTTGATCACATTGGTGAGTTTTCTATGGCTTGCTTTAGGAACAAAGAGCTGCTTTTTACTAATAGTTGGCAGAACTTACTTGTCTCATGTTGTGTGATCTGCCTTTTCCATGTGAGTGGCAACAACTGGAAAGCTTTTTGTGACTGTAGGGTTAGTTTTTTGTCTTTACGTAGGCATTTGACACTGATTTAATACACAGCATTGAAACTACATGTTCACTATCCACACACAATTGGATTACACCCCTAATTCAAATATTCCTCATCATATTTGAGAACTGTGTCTTTGGTGTTTCACTGATGCTGCAATGCTGCACAGACTATATCCTTGCAGAATTGGCAACGGCTGCTCAATTTATGTTGCAAAATGGACCAAATAAAAGCTTAATTTATTATGCAACATAAATTTATAATGTGTTTAGGATCACATCGGTTTATTAGAAATATATTGTCCAATGTATTTTTTACCTTCTTCAGTGCCAAAATTTGAGTTAACTTACTCAAAGATAGCAAGTTCTTGTCAGGATCAATTTCGATGCTCAGACATACAAAATGTATCAAGTTCAAACATGCTTAATGTAGAATTATATACTTTTGATAACCTACTACTGTGTAATAAGCTGCTAAGATTGTGTGTATGCTCTGATGTCGTAGATCGGAATTGTAACCCCAGCTTGTTAAGTCTCGTGGCAAACATCAGCACCATACCCCCATCTGGTGAGAGCACTCCAGGAACGGTGCAGTGGTGGGATGCTCAGGGCATTGTTGGTTTAATCATCTTCCTCTTCTGTACTCTTTATGCCAGGTAGGTTTAGCCCAAACCAAATTATATTTCATGTCCTGTTTGTATTACTTGTGTCTTTGTAAAACTGTCTCCATCTGTCCCCTTTCTAGCATCCGTTCGTCCAGTAACACCCAAGTAAACAAACTGATGCAGACAAAGGAGGACACGGGTTCAGTTGAAGGGGGTACGGTGGGAGAGAATGGCATACGCAGGGCTGTGGACAATGAGGAAGATGGGGTCACTTACAGCTACTCCTTTTTCCACTTCCACCTCTGTTTGGCCTCTCTGTACATTATGATGACTCTCACCAACTGGTACCAGTAAGTCATTTACAATATTTTTCTTGTGGAAATATTAAATATGCATTTGGATGGACCCATTGTAGGAACTATATCCCCTGAACTGACAGCATTTTAAGTTTCAAATCCTTTAGAAATTTCTGAGAGAAAACTTGGAGTTTGAAGAAGAAAACATAAAAATTTTACCCATTTGGTGATTCTGAAATTACCAAATGTTTTGAAATCAGTTCTTTGTTGTTGTTACACATGAATTGTAGGACCCTAGGATGGCCACCAGGGGGCATATTACTTCACATGAAAGTTAACTTGTCTTTGAACACAGCTTAATTGTCATGAAAAGCCTATTCACCACAGTGCTTTTTCAAATAATTTATGGGCCTTGTGGAAAAGAAATCTGTAGAAATGTTGGTTTATTTATTGTATTGAATCAGTTTTACTAAACTTTCCCTTTTTTTGTGACCCCCCCCAATCAGACCAGACACCAGTTCCCAGGCCATGGAGAGCAGTATGCCAGCTGTGTGGGTGAAGATGAGCTCAAGTTGGCTGGGCCTGGGGCTTTACCTCTGGACTCTCGTCGCTCCACTCATCTTCCCTGGCAGGGATTTCAGCTGAGCACACTCTCTCTTTTCGCTGATTGTTTTGTTTTCCTGCCCATTGTATCAGGCAGTGTGTGTGTGTGTGTGTGTAAAGGAAGCTATAAAGGAAATGATAAGGAGATTATTGTCAAAATTTGTTTATTTCTTTTATTACTTTTTTGGGTATTTGCCTCTGCTGTTATTGTGTTTTTGTTGTGTTACTCCTCTTAGTCTGTTCATTTACTGTGATAATATCTGCAGATATTTGAAAAGTGTGAGTTAATTTTTATGTAGATAGCCTGATTGAGGATGTGTTAATATTTGCCAATGAATCGCCTTAATAGGCAAGTCCCTATCTTCCACCTGATGTGGCTGACAAATGAACTCCTTTTTGTTACTGGATTTTAGTTATCAAGCTATCAAAAAAACTCAGAAACAAGGCACTTTCTCAATACCTCAGATGTTCCAAGTTACAGATTCCCCTTTAAAGGCCTGTTATGTCAGACTTCTCTGATTGGTCAGGTCTGGGAAGCCCCTGATTAGCTGGACTATTTTGGTGCTGAGGGCAACGAGAGGATCCCTCCTTAGGAGCCCCAGAGTGAGGTGTGTGCGTGAGTTAGATAAGGCTAATACGACACACCCTCCAGATCATAGTGGGGCTTCCCTTTTGCTGCTAGGCTGTATGCAAATCCATGTCGTTACACCTTGAGCCAGAGAGTCCTTATGGACTGCCAGTCTAATCTCAGCTCTTCCTCAGCTACTCCAACCTATGGTAATTTATCTCCGGTGCTATGCCTCTCCATGTCTGACTGTGTTTAGCTTTTAACAGCCACAGGCAGCAATCTGTACCTGTATATCAGTCTGTTTGCGACAGGAAGACATGTATTGATCCATAGCAGTCAGCATCACGCAATGTGCCGCGGTACGATTCAGGAGGTGACAGGGTGAACGCAACTTTTCTTGTGCTCTCAGAAAGGCCATTATTTCCAGAATGTTTCAGAGCAGGTTATTCAATCAGGAAGAAAAAGGGACGTTTAATTATTGCAATGTATGATAATGATGCATTTCAGTACTGATGAATTGCTGTTAAATGGTATTGATGTTCATAGTATGTTATTGGTCACAATGATGGTACAGTAATTTTATGCATATGTATGGTACTTACCTCAATTTCAATATGAATAAAATGAGTTAGAGTACGACCAGGAAATTTTCTACCTATAGAAAAAAAACCACTCTACACAATCAATTGAAAAAGGGTATTCATTGTTCTGATTTTTTTCAGACTTCATACAATTCACACATTTGAATGACATTTCCTGTTCCTCTGAGTGCATGAGTATTGTAAATGGAGTTTTTCAAAGTATTGTGATAAATTGGACACCGTTATTTTTTAATTTATACTAATTTTTATTTGTTAGTAATACATGTCAAATGTATTGTACATGTTTCCATTATTACCCACTAAGGAGATTGATTTTCCAGAATTGCCATTGCTAGATCATAATTTGTAATATTTCATTACACTATTAAGTGCCTTTTTGTAGTCCAGCATTTCAAGACAAATTTAACATTTATGCTAACTTGTGCTTTTTATGCCTTGCCTTACATTGTGCTCATTGCATGCCATAGGGCAAAGGCCTATGACTGGAATTAACATTGTATTTCATGTAAAAACACTGTTTTTATTAAAGATTGAAATCTGTCACACACCTTTTTGTCTTTATTTAGCCTCAATAAAAGCTTTACAGCTGTATCCCATGAAGTATATGAATACAGTAAGTAAAAGTGCCCTTTTTCTGCTATGAAGATTGGGTATAAAATCCACAAAAGTTAATGCTAAAAATTTGATGTTTTACCTTTGATATACTGGGATACAATAATTACTGATAAGGTCATTAATATGGTAACATTTAGGGTGATGTATGGATGTTATTGCCTTTTACATGACATCTTTATCTGTCTATCTCTCCAGGCAGTGATGTAGCACTTTCTTGTTTCTGTACATCACCCCACCGAGTGAGGTCATGAGGTACCAGAATCAGGAAGGGGGCTATTGCAAAATGTTCTGTAGTATGGGTAAGCATCATGTTTACTGTAAACATGTTTGTGTAGCAATGTATTATGGAGGTGGCATCATGTAATCAGAATACAAAAATTAGTAACTATGATCAGCCCACATTGCATTTGAAAAATGTATAATTAGAATATAGTTATATTGTTAATGATTATGTTTTATTTTTCGTTATACTAGGATCACATTTGTGATTGTGGCTTCTAAATATGGCATTTTTAAAATTCTAATTCTTTATTTAATTATCAGTGCTCCACTCACGGAAAGCACATCTGACATGTGGGGTTTCGAGAGGAGCTCCAGTTTGTGGCACATCTGGCTGGACAAGAATGAACAGCTTTGAGTCAAGATGGGAGATTCAGGCAGCAGCAAGAGTCTCTCCAAAACAACCTTTTAATTCCTCCATTCCTGGGGATGTTGCCATCACTTTGACTTCAAAAATGTGCAGTGCAAGAACATTAGAGTCAAGTATAATTTGTTCAAGCCAGAATATAGTTTCTGTCATCCATAAAGACTTCAAATCTGAAGAAACTGTATCATACCATCTTACAGCACTAATTTAGAGGACAGAGTTTTGATTCAACCGTTTTTGCCACAATGTGAAGCTCACTTGTGTCTGACACATTTCCATGGTTGATAATATTTGTGTAATCTTTTTTGTCTGCTTCCATTTTTTCATTATAACATGGATCCAGTGTTTTCTGTTTGATTCCAAAATATTTCAGAGGTACAGTATGTGTATTAAATCAATATTGTTTTAATCAAATGGATCATATTTCAAAAAAAGAAAATGGCTATAAAATCTGTGTTAAGCTGCTGACTATTTTTTTAAGTAGTCTGACCCAACTGTAACTGCTGTTAACACTCTTAAACAAGCGAACCATATACTTGACTCATTGCACAGGCTCTTTTTATCTGATGCCATGCCATGTCCCCTGCTGGTTTTCCCTATTTGCTGCTTAAACTCTAACACCGTTTCTCAGCAGTTTTGTTACCGGGGACACTTCAGCCACCGGCCCCTCGACACTTTGCTGAGTTAGCTTTCTGTGACCAACATCCAATGCTGTGTTGAAAGCATATGACTTTTTGTTTTTGGTAAAGAATGTTTACATTTAGAATAACAGAATTCACTCCGTTTTCCTTACTGTAAATTGAAGCTGTAAATGTGTCTGACCCCTTGTGCTAGTACAGAGACAGAGCAGTGTGTGCCAGAGCTTGCAGCCTCTGCTGTGTTATTTCCTTCTCGCCTGGCTGGCAGACGAGGCCTGTTGGTTTTGGCTGCTACAGTCACTCAATCCAGTTGGCACTGTCTGGATCTGCTCAGGACACATTACCTCCTGTCGACTTCCACCCTCCCACAACACCACCCCTCGCTCAACCTATCCATGACAATCCTGAGTTGATGAAGTATGTCGCAGTTAAAGAGAGAAAAAGAGAGAAATTTGGGAAAATGTTTGTTTTCTTGACATGCAATACAGTAAAACAAAGGCTGTCCCTAAAGGGAAGATGACAGCACACAACTGCAAATGTAAAAAAACAACTATGAGCGAGTCAAGCAAAAACAAGGTTATAGCAAACTATTTTCAAAAAGAGCACAGTGGTAAAAATGTAAAGACTCAGACTGTGTCAGTGAGCTTATGTGAAGGGCAATTAATGATTGTGTACCAGAAAGAAAATGAAAACATCACATTAACAGTACATGCAGGCTATTTCATAGTCAAATCTATCAGTGAAAATACATCAGAGATGTTCAAAGGTGTAGTCAGAACAGAATAAATTTAGAAGAATTTGATTCCAAACAATAAAACACACTAGTATCAAACAACTGCTGCAGCGTTGACAGCAGATCCAGGAGGAGGATGTAATTAGTATGTGACCCACCAACAAGCTTTCATTGAAAAATAAATAGCACTGTTGCAAAATGTACAGGAACCAGAAGAGAAATATATTTTTAAAAAAGTGTTTGTGCCTTTATAAAAAAAACACCTGAAGTTTTCAACATTGAAAGTTGCAAGCCGAGGTGTTTTTAAATAAACCTTGTGCATCTGCGGTGGACTTGTCGTGGAGCTGGAACACTGAACATCACTTGAATGTTTTGCAGAGTGGAAGACTTGTCTCTTTGTGTAGCAGTGCACTGCACGCTGGGCCTGACACATGGCTTCACTTCATGGGTCAGGCGCACAGAGGAAGGTAGGAGTGGGGGGGGGGGGGGGGAGGGGGGTGCAATCATCAACGAAAAATGCACAGCGCGGGAAGTAAACTCTCGGAGAGCG
>JAQNCA010000028.1:25226107-25236343 GCA_029783725.1 Acanthurus tractus
AGTTCAGCTCAGTTCAGTTCAGCTCAGTTCAGTTCAGCTCAGTTCAGCTCAGTTCAGTTCAGTTCAGTTCAGTTCAGCTCAGTTCTCTCTGCTGTTTGCACCTTTTTTAAAAACCTCCTCTGCAGATCCATCGAGAACGTCGTCACTCTGAAGTCAGGCAGCTCAGGACATTTTGCAGACGAGTTTGTGGCAAGAAAACAGAGTATCTGAAGCCAGAATGTAAACTCTTTGAGAACCTGAGCCCAGAAACTTTTGGGCCTGAAGTCCATCAAACCTTCACCACACAAACGTAGCTTCAATGTAAAAAATGTTTGTCTGAGAATTGCAGCTTCATCACAACAATAACTTACTTAAATAACCTAAATATCTGCATGCTGACATGTTTTGGACATTTTTACTTCAGTTAACAGAGACAGAAAGCAGTACGACAACAAAGTTTCCTTCCCAGCAGGTTTAGATAAATCCCATCATGCACTGCAGGATTTAAGCTTTCCTTCACTGTAAAATACCTCCAGACTGACCGTCGCTGTCGCCGGGTGCAGGTTAATCTGCTGCTCTGATGAATCGGAGGTCAGCTCAGTTGAACGGAGGCTCTTTGTGAATCTGTGTTTCTGCAGCAGGTCTGCTGGTTCTGCAGAGATGGAGAAGGTTCTGCCGAAGCCTCGGTTTCACCTGGACCTCTGGCTCTGGTTCACCGTCCAGAACTGGGTCCTGGATGTGGGCCAGCCTGTTGTCATGGTAACCAGATGATAGCTGCTGTTTATCCCATCTGAAATGAAATGAAGATAACAGCTCCCATGATCCCTCACTACTTCATGACATCATCAAACTCTCTTACATTATTGTATTCAGAGACCCCGAGTGAAAATACAACATCCTGTCCCCGTCCAGGAGAGAAAGACTTCAAATGTACTCTCCTGCTCTCTGAATCTTTCTGCAGCTCTTCCTCCCAGCAGACTGGTTTCCTCTGAACCGACCCGGTGCTGCAGAATGCCTCCACACTCTGTACATCGTCAGCGCACCGCTCACACTGCTCAAAGTAACGGAGACGGGACATGTGGCTGCACACACTGAATGATAAACTCACAGACACAAAAGTTTTTCATGTTCTGACACAAACATCTGTCCTCACAGATGCTGGAGCGCAGCCCCAGGACGCTGCCTCACTCAGCTGTCCGCCTCGGCATCATCGCTGTTGTCATGGGAACCAGCATCCACCTGGTGGCTGACTCCATCACGCGACGGCTGCTGCTGATTGGCTACCAGCTGCACCTGTCGGTCAGAGAGAATCCAGTGATGGAGAACCTGCAGCCCCCCCTGGTTGGTGCACTTGTCACACATCATGTGGGCGGGGCCTGTTGTACTTGTGGCCACGCCCAACTCCCCTCATTTCCCAGACTGCCTTTCAGCAGCCAATTTGAAAAGTTTGGACCCTGATGCTTTTAGTCTTTACTGAAACTACGGATCAGTAACTTTATGTAAATCTTTGGGGGTTTTTTGGCTCTAGATTGAAAAATGTGACTTTTAACAGTTTTTAAACAATACATTTGTGAAACATTTTTACTAAAATTAAAAAGATACAGCACTGCTTTAGCTGAATTACACTGATCTGTGAATATGTGATTAACATCAGCTGGATATTAACAAAACTGTTCAATCAGAACAGACCCACCAACGCAGGTGAAGAAGCAAGAAGTATTTTGAAGGCAGGATTTCATTTTTAAAGACAAAACAATCAGCTGAATCTCTCACAAAGTCTCACGTTCATCAGAGTGAAGATCACTGTTTTGTTTTGCAGGTCGATGCCTTCGAGCTTCTGTTCTACTTTGACGACACTGTCGGTCATCTGATGTGGTAAGAACTTCCCAAACTATGAAGAATGTTCAGCACATTTACACCAGAACATTGTTTTTGTCAGAAAAGATGAAAAGAAATTGTTTTAATTATATTTAGTGTGTCTCTCAATAAATCTTAAAAAATAAGGAGAAAGAAACACCTTCATAAACATGTTGGTTCATGTTGAACAGGTTGGTATCTTCAAACAGCTGCTAACTGCAGTTTTTAATGTAAAATCTTAAACTGAACTCAAGTTTCCAGGAAATTGCAGTGAAGTCAGGAACAGGATTTAACATCTGATGGAAAAAATGTAAATTCCTGTTCTTGACTGAAGTGGGACTTAAAAGTGATCCGTGTATTTGGTTGGCTGATGTTTCTCGAGTTGACGAGAACGCAGCCTGAACAAGGTTCGGCGGTGTGAGTGGAGTGTTTGTCTCACCTGGAATCAGCTGTGGTTCCTCTTCCTCTTCCAGGTATGTTCCTCTCTTCCTCGTCCTCTTCCTCTTCTTCGGTGGTTGCTTCAGTCACAGGAAACAGGAGGAGAAGATGCCAGCAGCGGCGTGGATGCTTCTTGTCCCCAACGCCGCCTACTACTGGTCAGACTGTTTACTGCAGGCTCACAGAGCCTGTCGGTCCTGTAAGCGAGCTCACAGGTTCAATCCCTGTTTGTTTACTGGTATGTGTCGCCTTGGCAACAGCTGGTTTTCCTGAGTGCATCATCGACCATCAGTGGTGTCGGCAGATAACGAACTGAAGCTAGTGTCTGATGAACACACAGGCGCCTGAGGCTCTGCGTGTGTGTGTGTCCAGGTGTTAGTAATAATTCATCAGGTAGTTCTCAGGTGTTGCTGACTAATTACTTTACTCAATGAGGACGGCACTTAAGGATGAAAGCAGAAAAACCCTGTTGGCTGTTGAAGAGTTGCTGCTCTTTGAATAAAACTTAAACATCCTTCACATGCTGACTGGAGCTTCTTATCTTCAGAGAAGCTGTCGGCCTCGTTTCACCTCGTCACACTGTGTCCTACACCTGTTCGTTATGGCCACTTTGTTGTTAATTTAATCTTTTAAATTAAATTTTAGGATGAAGGAGGAGGAGTTATACGGCTCAAAATATTACAGCACTTTTGGGGATTTATGTGACGACGATGTTTCTGATGAAGATTCAGTCAGTGCAGTCCGTCTGCTCGGATCAGTTCAGCATCTATGAAAGACTTTCCTCTGGTCTGAAGTCCTGCGACGACACAACGTTAGCTCCTGTTTCTGATGTTTTGGTTAGAAAACACAGCAGGGATTGAACCTGTGACACAGAACTGTGCACACACACACACACACACACACACACTGACCCCCGTTTCTCTGATCAGGTACCTGATCACTGAGGGACAGACCTTCATCCTCTTCACCTTCACCTTCTTCGCCATGGCTGCCACGGTGATGCATCAGAGGAGGCGGGGCATGGTTCCCGACGGCAACGGCCTGCTCATGCTCTCCAGGTACACATGACCACCGGCTGCTCGATGAGCAAACGAACCTCTGCTACATTCTCATGAAAATACTCATTTTTAAAGCTGAACAATCAGGATTACAGTCTGAACTGTTTGTTTCTTTATATGTGAAACAAACGGTAGAAACTGAATTTGAAGACAGCTGATCCTTTAACCAGAAACAACAAGAAGTGACCAGATGATGAAGTGGGAGTGAATCCAGCTCCTCTGTGCAGATGTAAAAGATGTTTTTGCAGATTAGTCAAAGCTCTCTGGTTTCAGTTTCTTGGCAGCTCTGTTCCTGGTGGCGATCTGGGTCGTCTGTCTGTGGAACGACGGCGTCCTGAGGAGAAAGCATCCCGGGCTGATCTACGTCCCTCAGCCTCGCGCCGTGTACACGCTCCACCTCCGACAGAACATCCAGACGTAGCGTCTCATTCAACAGACTCAGGGTGTCACAAACGACCCACTCTGCAGATGAACAGGTCTGAAGGGACAAACAGGAGTCATGCAGCTGTGGGTGACTTTCAAAACCTCAGGATGCCGTCACAGAGGAGGATGAAGGTCTCAGCCTGGCCTCAGGACCGAGCTCACTGACACTGATGGTTGTGTTTGCAGCATTAAAGCTTGAAACTGGCTCACCAACTTTTGTGTGATGTGATGAAATTTTAGAGATTAAAAAAAGTTTGTGTTCATTGATCTGAGAGTTTCAGATTTCCATCTCAGTGCTGTGGAACTGAACCACAGACAGCTGTGTGAGGAGCTCCTGAACAAACCAGTAACTTCTGATGAGGCAGCTTCTGCTGGGAGTCTCGAGGTTAAACTGATTTCCAGAGGAATAACGAATCATCTTAAAAACAGATTTACTTTGAAAGAACTGCAAATAATATTAAATATTAATGTTATTAAACAGCACTTCCTGTGTCAAGCCTTTACCTGCACCACCACAGACCCACTGAAACCTCCTTATTCATGTTTCTGGGTTTTATCCACCTTCAGCAGCCCTTCAGCAGCCCTTCAGCAGCCCCACAGGAGAAACACAGCTCTGTTTCAACAACAGCATCCACAGGTTTTTGATTCTGCTGCCCGTCAGTGAGACACCACAGGTCTGATTAAAATGAGCTCATTAAATTTAAATGAAGGTCTGAGTGTTTGATGCTCAGCAGGAGTTTATTTCCCCTGTGGTTCCTCTCAGCGTCAGAGATGTTCACATGACTTTCTTCATATTTGTGTTTCTTTGTTTGCCTGCTGAGCTTTTCCCGGTTAATGAAGTCGTTTTTTTTTTGAGGGAAGTCTGTGATAAATCGCAGCTGTTACGGCTTAAAATACCTGTTTTTGTTACCAGTGCTGCTAAATGTCCCACCATCCTTTAAAACACCAGACACGCGGAGGAAAATCTCTTTAAGTAAATCTGTTTTCCTGTTTTGGTCGTCATGAAAATGGCTGCAGTTGTCCTGCTGGTTGCTTCAGAATAGAGACGGTCGACCTTCATATGATCTCAAACGCAGCCTTGTCACCTTGACGTCACCATCATCCACTTCAACCTCCTGATGGGAAAAAAAGGCTGCATATAATCTGAACTGTGTCACACTGATATGAACATATAAGAGCACTGATAACATGACATGTGTAAATAATTTGCAAAACTGTAAACTGTAAACATTTCTCAGCCACCAGGCTAAAAACATCTGTTTCTGTATGAAAAACAGAAAGCTGACTGCAACCTGACACACGGAGCTGAAACAGCAGAGGCAGAGATGTTTGGCATGCTCGCTCTGCCCCTCGGTGCTTCCCTCCACATGGAGCCCCGGCCAGGATCCTCCATCCACTTCCATTACGTTCCTCATCTTACAGCAGCCTGGATCAGTTTCCTGAGCTGGGAGTCAGAGTTCAGACCTGCTCAACACGCAGCCACCATGGTGAGACAACAACCGAGTCGTCTTAGCAGCTTCATGCTGTCATCCATCATCCATCCATCATCCTTTCTGCTTTTTCACTGTTCACTGACTTCCTCCTCTTTTCATTTCAGGCCAAGTTCCTGACCCAGGATCAGATTACTGGTAAGACTCTCACACATTACTGCTGCTGAAACATTGAGTCTTGACATGAGGGTTGTAGAAATTCTGCTTTCAGTCAGTGGATCAAAAAAATATTCTATTTTCAGATGATTCACGTTTTTTCCAGAGTAACAGTTTATTTTTTGGCAGTTCAGGGAACAAATTCAGCTGATTTTATCAGATTAATTCTGTTTCATCGGAGCTGTGTTTGTTGGTTAATCAGACAGCAGAGTTTTCCGTGTGTCTGCTTCAGCACAAAAGAGCACTTGTTCCTGTTACAGCTGAGCAGGTTCACACAGAGATCTGCTGGCTGACATCCTCAACCTGCTAATGTGATGAAACACAAAGGTTCTCTGTGTGAACGCGGCTTCTAGCCTAACGAGGAGACACTAAACTCACATTATTGTCTCTGATTGAAAGGACAGAGGAGCTTTTGTGGGCTGTTTCTGTGACACTGAAATAGTTTTTGCATAATTGAATAATTGTCAGGAAGTTAGCTGATATTTTAGGGCGACAAGTAAATGTCTTCATTGATGATCATTGGTAGATTAATAGATTCTGCTCCATCACATCATCCCACGTGTCTCATGGTCAAATATCCGTCTCTTTAGTGACCGAAGGCTCCACTCTGGTCAGCCACCCTGCTGGCTGCTGGGCAGGTCACAAAAAGTGGCTTTTTAAAGTTTCTTCTCCTCTAAAAACAGGAGCTTGAACACTGAAACTGAATCAGACAGAAAATACACCACAGAACCAGAACCAGAAGACTAAAGGTCTCCCTGCCTACTTATGATTATTATAATTCTATTTCTCTTAAAATGATTTAGTAAAGGATTTTCCAAAAACTGTTTTACAATTCACTTTTTTGAGGAGTGTAATGTGATGCCGAATATCTGAAGGACTCTGCCTGATGAAATGGAAATGAACATATAATCCTCATGGGCCTTCATTAGCTTTTATGCAGCATCTCATGGTGACAGTCTGAGTAGATCCTTGCTCTTTTATATAAAGAGATATATCTCACAACCATATGACTGTGTGTTTTGCAGAGTTTAAGGAGTGTTTCTCTCTGTACGACCGTCAGCGTAAAGGAAAGATTGAAGCTCGCGATCTGATCACAGTGATGCGATGCCTCGGTTCGAACCCCACCCCCTCCGAAGTCCAGCGACACCTGATGAGTCACAGCATCGGTAACCGTCTCACCCACAATGTTTGGCAGAAAAAACAAAGCTGCATTTCTTGTTCATAAGAAAAAAAGTCCTGCTTCTGTGTGTGAAGAGCTGGAACTGAAAACATCCGCTGGTTTCTGCTAAAGATGTGGAGCTTTATTAACTCCTCACAAATATATAGTTTCATTCTAAAAACAGGTTGATTGTTTCCTAAAACAGCTGCTCACTGCAGTTTTCATCAAACAAACAAGAAATTTACTGAAGTAGGAACTATTTTCTACGGCGGATTAATCTACATTCTGTTCTCCTGTAAGTATTTGGGGTTTGACCTGGTTTTGTTGGAATATTTATGGAGGAAACTGAATCTGTCACATGAACTTAAAGAAGAGTTTAATAAGGTTTTCTGTCAACAGCAACAACATCTCTTTATGTTTTAATATCTCTTTGTGTAAATTAAGGCCTCAGATATTTGACTTTCTCCTGTGTTATCTCTGTATGATACATATTTAAATCACTCTGAGGGAAATTCTGTACGTTCCAGCTGTAATTAACATCTCACAGTTTCCATCTAAAGTTAATTCAATATGTTTAAACTGTCAGCAGCTTATCTGTCTTTACATTCTGTTTTACTGCTTTACTGTTTGAACAACTTATTTCATATTTACTGTGTGATATTAGATATTTTTCCCAACTGAAACATCTGCTAGCGTCGCGTCCTCATTTCTCCTGCAGAGATCAATAATCTATCATCTCACTTATTTATCCAGTGACACTATAGATGATCCAGTAAAAGCATATTTTTTCCTGCAGATCGGAGTGGAGAGCTGGACTTCTCCACCCTCCTGAGCATCATGCACCGGCAGCTCCAGCAGGAGGCGCCAGAGGAGGAGATACTGGAGGCCATGAGGATGGCTGACAAGGATCAGAAGGGCTTCATCCTGGCCTGCGAGCTGAGAGCCAAACTCACGGGGTTGGGGGAGAAACTGACTGATCGAGAGGGTGAGAGCGAAAATCTACGTTTTAATGACAATTCATGTATTTTCACTTTTAATCCTCTGAGTTCATGTTGGTTTTTAATCACTGAGTTTTGCTTTTTACTTTGTACTGTTGTTCACTTTCATTTAAACTTTCTTCTGTTACTCTGCTTCTTCTTTCATTTTACTCCTGTTATGCGTCACAAAATGGACATCTATAAATTTAAAATGTATTCTGAGCGTTGTAGGGATTTTCATTACAGCATCTGATAAAGGAGACAATTCAAGAGATTTGTATTAATTTGAGTTCAGTTTATTTCAGTCAAATGGGAGGCTTTAAATCAGCTCACTTCAAGATATTTTTAGAATGAAGAGATTGTGTGTTTTGAAGCAAAAAGAATAAATATGACTGTGTTTGCCTAACCAAGAGTTTTCAGTCACTGTATGTGATTTGATCTCCGTGCAGGACAAAAATTTAAAAACCACAAGTGCGGCAGGAAAAATTGGTTTAACAGGACTAGTAGAGACTTTGAAAAGTGTCAACATGCTGCTACAGTGTGTTTGTTCATTTAACGTCCAATTTATTATATAATAGAAATGTTTTTTCAGTTCACCAAAAGTTTCAGCTGCATCTTTTTATCCAAGTTTACATCAAACAGCAGCAACAGCTAAAAATTGTTCATTTAAATTAGTAACATCGTTATTGTCACATTACTGTCACATGGAATGGATTGTTGGGGCTGGGGGGGTTCTCATGTCTTCACTACAGAACATTCTGTTTGAATTTGGGTTCCTGTGAATGTAAGAATATAATCTAAAATAATTTCCCTATTATTTACTGCGACTGTGACAAAGATGGGACCTCAGTTAACAGGCTGCCTCTGCAGTGTTTGCTAACAGATAGTAGTTAAATGTGTATGGATTGCATAGTTAGCTGTGTCTCTCTGTTTTCAGTGGATGAGCTGCTGGAGGAGGCGGGTGTTGGAGCTGACGGGCGGGTTCACTGTGAACACTTTGCTAAAGCAGTGACACGAGCTGCTGCAAAGCACTGACATTTCAAACAACATGCCTGCTGCTGCCGCACTGCTTTTACAGGACTGAGCTCTTATTACACGAACTCAAAGAGTTACTGCATGTTGTTCTCGTTAGATCATGTTGATACCTTAAAAACAGGATCTCTAACAGCAAACCATTTCATGATGTCATGTCACTTCCTGTCTAGCCCCTGTTCCCATGGCTTCTGTAACACAATGCAGTCTTACATTTGCTTATTTTATAAATCTGAGAAAAAAAGTGTTTCTAAGGTTTTCTTACTCTCATCTTTGGCAAATGTGTTCCAGTTTCTGTGAATGATGTAAAAAATCTAAACTTTTGTAGTTTAATGAGATTAAAAAATGTTGAAGACAACAAACACTCTTATTTGTGTGAGCTGCTAACATTAGCAGCATCATCATAAACATGATCTTTTTCTGCACTTTTTTTCACTCAGTTGCAGTTGGAACACAAAACACTGAAACCTTCTGGTAGTTTGTGTTGATCCATCCTTTGGCTTTACACAAACAGTGGAGGACAACAACACTTCTTAGATATATTTATCTGTCAGATTTATCTGCCCTGCACCTGAACAGCTGCTTTGAATTTGTTTATGGAGAACAATCAAAAAATGACACCTCTTTCTTCTCTTTTATCTCGGATCCCTCAGAAGCAGATATATCATAATTTACAAGGATTCATAATCATTTAAGCACCTGGCCAAATAACTTTTACCACTAACAGTCACCTCAGTGCTTCAGTAGCATGCTCATTTTAATCTCATTAAAGCTGATTATCAGCACTTCAGTCATAAACAGAATTCCTTCAGGCTGTTTTTGTATGAACAGCCAATCCGCGAGACTTGTCTTATACTAAGCAGACAGGACATTTTTGTGTAGAGACAGATTTACTTACTGAGTTTGTCTGAAAAATCGTTTTGATTTATATCTTTCTTTCTTTGTAAAATTACTTTCATGTATTTCCCAAAGCACTATAGTTATCCGCTGCACACTATCAGTCTACAATCCAAGCAATAAATCAAGATTTTGGATTGAAACACTCGCCTGTGTCACATGTGAAGCAACAGCACTGAACAGACAACAAAGCTCCGCCTCTCACGTGACTCACCTAAAATAAACCAGGAAATCATTTTCTTCCTCACTTAAGAAAGACGCACAAACGATCAGATTCACCTTCAGAACAAACCAACAACTTCCTCTGACTGAGTTCAGCTTCAGGACAGAAAAAGCTGCTTAACCCTGCTGATGCTCCAAACACTGAATGTAAGTTTGACTAAAAGATGTCAAAGTGAAAGTACAGTTAAGTGAAGTTATTAAAGGTGGGCAGGAGCCATGAATCCCTATACTTTTACTTTTTCATCTGCTGTGTTTCCAGCTTCACACAGCAGAGATAAAATGGCCTCCGGATCAGAGGAGGATCTATACTGTCCGGTCTGTCACGACGTCTTCAAAGATCCTGTTATTCTGTCATGCAGCCACAGCTTCTGTGAAAACTGTCTGGAGATCTGGTGGAAGGAGAAACAAACACTTGAGTGTCCTGTTTGTAAGAGAAGATCTTCAAAGTATGAACCACCTTGTAATCTGGCATTGAAGAACCTGTGTGAGGCCTTCATACAGAGCAGAGATCAGAGAGCTTCAGAGGCTCTCTGCAGTCTGCATGAAGA
>JAQNCA010000028.1:25923493-25933525 GCA_029783725.1 Acanthurus tractus
AAACTGATATTCTGTGTGATGTCTTCACTGCTCTCAGATTCTTCTCGCTTTCATGTATTAACCACATTCAGATTTACATTAATACCCCTTGATCAATGCCATACCTGTTCAATGAAGTCAGGGGTCACCATTAGACAACTGAAACTTAATCTGTAATATTTCAAAGATCCCATTAAACAACCACTTAATATTCTACATTAAAAATAATTAAGACCAAGGGAGAGAAAAGGTATTTAAAATTACTTTTTTCACTTTTGTTTCTCATTTCAATAGTTTACAGACTCTTAATATTCTTCCACACAGGAAACAAATGAAAATAAAAACAGAGCAACTTTTATTTTGGAAAAACGATGACTTGGAAAACTCTTGTTGACTCAAAGTTGATCAGTCGATTTTCATATTTATATTTTGGTTAAATTTACCCATCATTTTCACATAGTCACTGAGTAATTAAATGGGGTCGGCAGAACACAAGTCCATCTCTCCATAAGCATATTATCTAGCTGCATTTTGGAAAGAAGTATTTCTGACAAAAAAAAAAAAATATATATATATATATATATTTTTTTTTTTTACTTATGTCGTGGAAAAAATTAAAACGTCTTTTAACTCTGACTCGCCAACTAACATCGGTAATATTCCTAGCACAACAGTGATATTTTCTGTGATAATTACTTAACATGTCTTACCTGTTTGTAAAGAGAGCAGTGTCATGAATCTGCAGCGACGCCTTGTGGCCAGTACTGTTAAGTCAGAAACCTTGAAAAATTTAATATACGAAAGGGAAGGAAAATATACATTAAATAATTAAAAGATTATGGAGGTCAGAGAGATTTTATTCCTTGTTATTCTAGAAACGCAACTAATACTCAAAAATGAGATTCGTTCAGACATTTATGTATTTTTTTGAGCAGAGATGATGTGTTTGGCACATTTGGCAGCGTCATTTTGAACAGGCGCGTCGGAGGCAGCCACCAGCGGGGTCCTGTCACCGTCAACACCGGAACAGCACGTGAAGAGTAAGTAAAACATCTTGTAAAAGGTCAAACATTTCTGTTTGAAATGGGTTAAGATGTGATTGTTTAACATGTTTACGTGCCGAGTAGTTTGTATAGAATTAACTCAAAAACGGACTCTGACCGAACGTTCGTCAGAAAGCTCAGTCGGCCATGAAAAACGCAGTTTCTTGTGCACTCGGCGCCAAACTATGTTGAAAAAAACACGTACACAGTGTGAATCAGTCTCCAGGGTGGAAACAATGGTCACTGATACCCAATATATATATATTTAGACTCGTTTTGAGAAGATCCTCAAATCGGCTAATAAAGAAAAGTGTGTTTTTTGTTTCTTTATAAAGTTAACAAACAGAAAGGTTGGGGGGGGGGCGATGCATCACTTAATATTCAAGACTTTAATCATTAGATCACAAATAATGTGGTTGGTGTTTTTCTGGCTCTGTGTGTGTGTGCGTGCATGTGTGTGTTTGTTTTCCGTCAGAGGGGTCAGAGGTTAAGATGGGTCGCTCCTCCAAAGACAAGCGGGACATTTACTACCGTCTGGCCAAAGAGGAGGGCTGGAGGGCGAGGAGCGCCTTCAAACTGCTGCAGCTGGACCACGAGTTCAACCTGTTCACAGGTGAGATCCGCAGGACACTGAGAGATGTCTCTGCTCATGCCTGCTCTCCAGGGCTGATTATTAGACAGAGGGCTTCAGACCAACGTATAGCTCTTCATTTGAACTGTCTGCACCCGTTCTGGTGTTTGGACTTTCAGAGGCTCCTTCAGTATCCATCTTGGTTCGTCTGATTTGTCAAAGAATAATTCATCATGTTTTGTTTTCCTCTGTCAGGTGTGAGCAGAGCAGTGGATCTGTGTGCAGCTCCTGGCAGCTGGAGTCAAGTTCTCAGTCGGAAACTCAGGTTTTGTGTGTTTGTTTTTCAATCAGTATATAAAAAAACACATATGAAACATCTGTGTGCTTACAAGTTTATTTTCATTTAGATAAACATCTGAAGATTTCAATGCCTGAGTAAAAGAAAGAGTTTGGACCGGTGAGATCTTTTATTGGTTATTTATTTTGTTTTTCTCTCAGAGGGCGGGAGGAGAAGGGTGAAAAGGGTGAGGGGGGTGAGGAGGTGAAGATCGTGGCGGTGGACCTGCAGGCCATGGCTCCTTTGCCAGGAGTCACTCAGATCCAAGGAGACATCACAAAAGTAAGGACATGATTAATAAACATGTAGCTCCGATAAAACTTTATTAGAACGTCTACACGGAGCAAAACAAGCAAATCCCTCAAAGAAGAATTCTGTGGAGGAAACTTCTGGACAAACCAACATGTCCACGTCCTCATTAGAATCAGTGGAGGATGGCTGACCTGGTTATGTGTTACATGACCTGGATCTTTTCCTCTCAGGTGTCAACAGCTCAGGAGATAATCCGTCACTTTGAGGGTCAACCGGCCGACCTGGTGGTGTGTGACGGAGCTCCAGACGGTGAGATCAACTTCCTGTCTGTCCTCGCCTGCTCTCAGGGCTCTTTTATCTTCCTTTTCATGTTTTCACTTAGTTGTCAAGAGTTATTTCTCGTTCTGTTTCCATAGTAACTGGGCTCCACGATGTGGATGAGTACATCCAGGCTCAGCTCCTATTGGCTGTAAGTGCAGAGGTGTGTTTGTATTCGTGTGTCGCTCTGTGATGTCACGCTGACAGCTGTTTGTCTCTCAGGCTCTGAACATCACAACTCATGTCCTGAAACCTGGAGGGACGTTTGTGGCCAAGGTGAGTCCAGCACCTGGTGGAAGTAGTTGCCGCAGCAGTGCATCATGGGCAATGGACGCTGTCAGATCAGTCTGAATTAAAACCGTCCTTTCCTGTGTGTCTCAGATCTTCAGGGGTAAAGACGTGACCCTGCTGTACTCCCAGCTGAAGATCTTCTTCAGTGGTGTGACCTGCGCGAAGCCTCGCAGCAGCAGGAACTCCAGCATCGGTGAGCCACTGCATCACTGACCAACCCCACCACTCAAACAGGAGATGAATGCTGATGATGAACTACATTCAGGATCTGTCTGTCTGTCTGTCTGTGTGCCTGTCTGTCTGTCTGCAGAGGCCTTTGTGGTTTGCCAGAATTACTCTCCTCCTGAAGGTTATGTCCCCAACATGTCCAACCCTCTGCTGGATCATTCCTACGGTAACTTGGAGCCTTTTAAAGTAGCCTGTTTCTGAGAATCTGATGTGGATCAGGAAAAACTTATCTTGTGTGGAAATGCTTTCACACAGACGTCAATCGCAACAGATCTTTCAGACCAAATCAGTGTTGATGGAAGATAGAAGCGGCATTGTTTCCTTTAATTAGGAAGTATCATGTTTTTAGGATCCAGTCACAATTTAGCCTTTGTTTTTATTTAAATAAATGTATCTGTCTTAGTTGCATAAAACTGAAAGGGGTCAGTCCTGGACCTGGTTCTCTTCTGTTAGTTCTCAGTCTGGGTTGTGGTTTCTGCCCTTCAGATGTGGATTTTAACCAGTTAGAGGGTCCGAACCGTGTCATCGTGCCCTTCCTGGCCTGCGGGGATCTCAGCGCCTTCGATTCAGACAGGACTTACCCTCTGCAGGTGAGTGAAGTTTTCATGGAGAAGGATCTACCTAAATTTGAAAGTAGGTCAAACAACATGAAAACCACCTTAATTAAATCCTTTATGTAGGCCTTGTTTTTCATTCATAGAGAAAATATGGAAAAATGCAGCTTATAAACCACTTACACTCTGCAGACCCCAAATGTAAACCAAACTGAATGGAGAGTGAAGAGTCAGTTTTTATTTAGGGATTCATGTTTTAAAGGAGAGCTTGAAATATTCTCTTTCTCATCTTCACTCAGAAGCTGAACTACAGCTGCTAACGTTCATGTTTCTCTCTGTTTTCTCTCCTCAGCTGGATGCAGATAAACAGTATCAGTACACCCCCCCCACCCAACCGCCCATAAGCCCCCCTTACCAGCAGGCCTGCCATCTTCGCAAAAACAACCTGCTGTCCAGAGAGGACGCTCTGTCCAACTGTCCCAACCAGACGCAAGATGAGAGGGAGCCACCAGCCGAGTCCACCTGATCCATCCGATGCTGCTGATTGGTTGGAAAAAAAAAAACAGCAGGAGAAGGCAGACAGACGGAGTTATCCTTAAAGGAACAATTCAGTACTGTGGGAAAGTCTCTAATCTGTCTGATTAAAAGATGGACATCAGTTTCATATCTGTATATTTAATACAGGTATAGGACCAGGACTTGTTCAGCCCAGCCCAATATCCAACTGCCAGCAAGCCTTGTGCTAAACTAGGCGACATCATACTGTGGATCCATCACTGTTTTGATGTCTTTCCAAATGGAGGATTATGTTTTTTATTGTTTGCCTGATTTTAAGTATTTTGTGACAGACACTTCATCTAACAGGCTGAGAACCCTATATATTTTAAAAATAAAATTCTTGTCTCGGAGGAAAACTGGCATTGTGGTTCGAGATTAATGGCAATTTTACAATCAACAACACTGCAGGAAATTTGTCCCTACTACAAATACTAAAAGTACTATGGAAAACAATGTGTATCCAAACTCTCTTTTATCTTTTTACTTTTTATCACATATCCATTGTTGTCTAAAGACTATTAAAAACACATTAGTGAGCAACACTGTTAGTGGTTTACATGTCCCTTCATATTTCCATTACCACACATTTTACTGTTTGTTTTGATTTTGTCCACGTGTTTTCATATCGTTTATTCGTATTCAATTTATAATTAAAAGTTCTGAAAAATACCCGTTTCATTAGAATACACTAATTGTTCTCAATAGTGTTGTTTGTGCTGTAAATCCACCCAGCCTATCGACAAAGCCGTAGTGACTTCCTGGTTTTCCTTTGTACGCGTTGACGTCACGGCGTAAAGACTCACACAACCGCATTGTTGTTGGGGGAAGAGAAGCTCGGGCAGCTGCTGAGCTCTGCCACTTACAACTGCCTCTTAACAGTCCCGTCGATCAGTATTAGTCAAATCTCAATATAACACCTCGAACCGGCTCCGTAGCCCTGGATACCTGTCGGTTACACTCAAGTTTGACTCGGTTCCGCGCGAGCTTCGGCCGCCGTTGTATGAGCGGACTGAATGTGGATTTAACTGTCGCTTCGCTCCACAGGCCGCGCCGCCATTGCTGCTGTTTTCCTAAGCTGAATTCGTGAAAATACCGAGGTAAGTTCAGCCTCGCTTTGTCCTCAACTCGTGGTATCTCTCTGTTGTCGTCCGGACAGGTTTAAATCAAAATAAAATTCGCATTGGTCTTTGGTGAAGCCACCTTTTCTAATCGAGGTAGTTTCTGGCTGTGTTGGTCGCCATATTTCCTCCCCCCTCAGTGTAATGCTAGCAGGCTAACGTTAGCACGGTTTGTGGACGGAGTGTCCTAATGCTTTTAACTGGTGACCGGAGAGGCCGCCGCCTGATGGGAGGACACCACCGCTTTGTGTTTCCTGTATCGAACCTTTGTTTGGGTTATTAATTTGAAGCAGGCCCTATTAATCCCCGAGATTAACGTTAGGGTTTGGTTGAGCGGAGCTAACGCTAGCTAGAGAGGCTGGAGAGCTCGTTCAACACACAGTAAAGAAACAGGGAAGAAGTGAAGCTGCGGCAGTCGTTGGCCAATAATAGTCAACAATAACCAGCGTTCGGCGGCTTCGGTTGGGCAAGTTTAGCCGACCACAGAGTCGCTGTAGCCGGTGTGGAGGTGTTCATTCATCCCGTGAACGTTATCACTACCAGTCTGTTTCCGCCCCCCTGTAATGTAACTACATTTACCAGGTACACTGACAGCATGATGATCTCATGAATTAAAGAACTACAAACAGACATGTGGGCTCCACTATCGTGCCGTTAGCTGAACGTGATATCCCGTGCCTTTGAGGCTCTGACTGTACCGGTACACTTGTTCCAGTTCCACAACAGAGCACAACGAAAATTATCTGTATTTAATGAGAATTCGTAAATAGCAGCTCTCAGTTTACCAAACGTTGAACGTAGTGCAGAACGAAATGTAATCCTATAAGAGGATCCGCGTACGAATAGGTATGAGTCTGAAACGGTTAGTCATAATATCAGTAACAGTTTTAATCATCAGCATTGGTCAGACAAGGCATTTAAAAATGTCGACTTGTCTACTCACTACTGCTCAGGGAAACCTTCAGAATGTCCTGACATTTTCAAATGAGTAATACGTAACTATGTGACAAAAGTAGTTGTAGCATGAATGTTGAGAACAACATGGAATTAGTCAGGTTTTCAGAAGCTGTCAGTGTACTAATACATGGTGCAAAACAAATGGAAATAGTGGTACAGTGCATGGCAGTTCATTTTTTGTCTTCACTGTCATTTTAGTGGCAGATATGTAGTGGAATCCCCTCAGTAATTGTAAGTGTTGTTTAGGTTCTGTGTATCAACCCCATATCTGTACCCACCAGTTATGAAAATTTTCAAGCATGATGATGCAAACTTTCCTCTGACATTCTTTGGTTAAGTGGTTCCCGATTTTAACCACAAAAATGTTTGAATCAAGGCTATAAAATAGATTTCTATTTTACATCAATGCATAGCAATTTAGCAAAAGCAAAACATGAGGAAAGTTAATAATTGCACATTAACCAAACATTAGTTTTGGAAAGTAGCTGTCCTAGTGGCACAGATATCAGACATGTTCAAACAAAAACCAGCCCTAATGTTGTCAGGATGACATCTGCATAACCAGCGACACCAAATTTTCTATTGGTTGACCACGATTGAAGGCGAGAAGAGGTGCTGACATCCCTGTGTCAACACACAAGCTGCCCAACATTGTTCCTGTAAGGCAGAATTGAATGTTAAAACTGTAAATCATTAGTGCAAGTTCCACTGGTCCCAACACATACCGCTTTGTGTGCTGGTTGTTGCCTCTCAGGGTGAATTATTGACAAGAAAAACTGTCATTGTTCAACAGTTGTTGCCACAATGTCACACTGTTGTTTCATGTGGTTGATTTTAGGGTGTGTACGGTTTTAAAATGAAGAAGAAAAGCCGACATCAGCGTCCAGCAGTGCTGAAGAGGGACTCTTCTCCCATAAAGCCGTCGCCAAACCGGGAGACGCTGACATATGCACAGGCTCAGCGAATAGTGGAGCTGGAGGTGGACGGCCGTGTGCACAGGCTCAGCATCTATGACAAGCTCGACGTCATCACTGACGATGACCCCACAGCTCAGGAGATCATGGAGTGCAACAGCAACAAGGAGAACAACGAGAAGCCCCAGCAGGTCCTGGTGCGCTCTGTGCGCCTCAAAAACAATCAGCAGAAGAAGAATGCAGCACTCACAGCCTCGCATGGCAGCATTGGCACCCACGGCAGTGCAGGTGGCCTGTTGGAGCCGAAGGTCAAAATTGTTGAATATAATCTGCCGGTGGTGCCAAAGAGACCGGCAGCGTATTACAAATACATGGAGAGGACGGCGGAAGACCTGGATGAGGAGGTGGAGTATGACATGGATGAGGAGGACTATGCCTGGCTGGAGTTAGTCAACGAGAAGAGGAAGAGTGAGGGTATCAGCCAGGTGTCTCACAACCTGTTTGAGTTCCTCATGGACCGTTTTGAGAAGGAGTCCTACTCGGCCACGCAGGGTCAAAGCGACCTGCAGACGCTGGTGGATGAAGACGCTGTCTGCTGCATTTGCATGGATGGTGACGGAGCTGACAGCAACGTCATCCTCTTTTGTGACTCCTGCAACATGGCCGTGCACCAGGAGTGCTACGGCGTGCCGTACATCCCCGAGGGCCAGTGGCTGTGCCGCCACTGTCTGCAGTGCCCGTCGCAGCCCGCCGAGTGCCTCTTCTGTCCGAACCGAGGTGGAGCCCTGAAGAAGACTGATGACGACCGCTGGGGCCATGTAGCATGTGCTCTGTGGGTGCCCGAGGTTGGTTTCTCCGACACGGTTTTCATTGAGCCCATCGACGGCGTACGCAATATCCCCCCTGCGCGCTGGAAGCTCACATGTTACCTGTGTAAGGAGAAGGGCGTGGGAGCGTGCATCCAGTGTGATAAGATTAACTGTTACACCGCCTTCCACGTCAGCTGTGCCCAAAAGGCCGGCCTCTACATGAGGATGGAGCCTGTGAAAGAAGTGACAACATCCGGTGCCACCACATTCTCTGTGAAAAAGACCGCCTACTGCTGCAGCCACACGCCCGAAGGCTGCGACCGGCGGCCACTCAACATCTACGAGGAGCCTCACCCGAAAAACGGAGCCTGTCATAAGAAGGCTGACAAGAGGGGGAAGGCCCGGGCAAAGGGTTGGCAGAAGAAGAAGAGTAAGAGGGCAGAGCCAGAGCCAGAACCAGAACCTGAGACCCCCAACAACTCTGGGCCCAGCATCACAGCTTCAAGGTAGGCAGCTGGAACTCCCACAATGCATCTCTCACATTAGCTCATGTTATTAATTCTGCAGTCCATGAATTCATCTTGAAAGGCCGTGTTTTTAATCACTGGGAGGGATAGTGAACTCCTGCACAATGTCAAGTTTCAGGAGCTGGAAGTTTTTTTCCCAGCTTCGATATCAGCGACTGCATTTCAGCACGAAAGTAGTTTTCAAAGATCCACTCAGTTTGTAGATTTTGAGACCTGATTCCATAACTAGAATTTGTTTTATTAATTTATGCAAGTTATTTTCAGAAGAACCATTTCTGACCTGTTTCTGTCAATCACAATTACACTGCGCTAACCACGCTAAAATATGTAGCATGGGGACATTACTGAAGAGAAGTTTGATGGCTCAACAAACACAAGCAGTCAGGTGATCAGAGAGATGGCTCACAAGAACTTATTTCAGCTAAAATTTCACAGCCTATAAATGTGAAGTTTAGACTCAGGTTACTTCCTCGTAATACTCCATGAAACAAATGATGAGAACGATTTGCTGATTAACGTCTCCTTTTTCTCTTTGGGTCAGCTTTGACACCATCCTGAACCAGGTGGCGGTTCAGAGGAAGCGTCTGTTCGTTGAGCGGGTGCTGAGCTACTGGGTGCAGAAGAGGCAGTCGAGGAACAATGTGCCGCTCATCCGCCGGCTGCAGGCCAACCCGCAGCAGCCCAAAGTCAAGCACATGGTCAGTGCTGCTGATGCTCACTGTGTTTTTTTTTGTCAGTGGATTATTAACTTTTACGAAGTTAAGGTGAAGTTTGCGTGGTTTGTGCGGTTTGTGCAGGACCACGTGGAGACGAACCAGGCGCTGAAGGAGCAGCTGAAGGAGTGGCATCGCCTCCGCCACGACCTGGAACGAGCCCGGCTGCTGCTGGAGCTCATCAGGAAGAGAGAGAAGCTGAAGAGGGAGGAGGTATTTGTTTTTATATTTTACATCTTCTGTCTCTCAAAGCTCATCGCTTCATTTCACAGGAATCTAGAAACCATAACAAGACCTGTGTTTTTTCTTTCCTTTCTTGCCAATCGACTCTTACTAGTGAGCACATACCTAATAAACTTTAACATCATAAACTGAAAGTAACAGAATCCAGTGAGATCTTGTTCACATGTGTTCAGACTTTGGATCAGTGTCCTCACAGAGATGTTTGTTGTTCTCCTGCAGATGAAGCAGCAGCAGTCGGTGCTTGAGTTCCAGTTGACCCCCTTTAACATCTTGCTGAGAGCTGTGCTCAAACAGCTGCAGGAGAAGGACCATTACAGTATCTTTGCTCAGCCCGTCAACATCAAGGAGGTTTGTACTTCACCGTCCATCAATAACACTGTGACACCGCTGTGAACAACAAGGGTCATCACATGTGCTGGTAAAAAATTCAGTTTAGCTCCTCGTTCGAATCTGGGAAAACAGAACAGCTTCATGAAATGTTCACATTTTATGTGTTGTGAATGTGAATACTGTGTGTGCTTTCCAGTCTGCCACAACTTCATAATACTTGTTATATGTTTGGATAACAGTTGGAAACTCTGGTTGCTTTACATGGATCATTGAAAATACCAGGCTGCGTA
>JAQNCA010000029.1:20243-38028 GCA_029783725.1 Acanthurus tractus
TGGGCAAGGCCGTGTCACAGCCAATGGGGAACATGAGTTTGAATTTGAAAATAAACTCACCCCAGGGGTCCTGTACCTGGCAGACGCAGTTTTGGCGGGCCGCTATTGTTCTTTGTTTGCTGGTTGATGCAAGTTTCTTTGTTTGAGACATGGTTGAAGTCCCAACACTATTCTGCATTGGTGAGCAAAAGAAGAAAATCGAAAGGTTCTTCATCATTGTGGACCAAAAGACTCTCCCAAGCAACACTCTGACATTAGTGGCAGCCTTTAATGGGCTATTCACTATGTTTTCAGCCTGTCATGTGGTGAGGCTCTTTCAAGTTTCTACACTTTCATTCAAACCACGATCTACAACATCGATGTTGGAAGTACAAAGGAAAGCCCACAAGTCAAGGAAATGAGAGCACACCTGCTGTGAGAGCATTAAAATGCCCCCATTGTACAAAGATCAGAGCATTGTCAACAAAACTCTTCACTGAGTATGTTCATGTGTTTTGTTTGTAAAATCCACCACAAAAATTGTTCACTTCTTTGCCAACATTTAAAGTGGCAACATGGTTTATATCCAGAAATAAACTTACACATAAAGTGTGGAGAGCAAGGATGTCCTTCGACTTTTTGTTCATATAATGGCTTCAGAAAGCACCTTAATACTGTACATAATTATTCCAGTGATGATCAGGTTGATACTAACCAGGAAGCAGTCATGCAAAGACATTTTGAGGTTGAATTTTTAAGTGATCAGCCATCAACTTCTGCATCAATATGGCAGGTTCCCCCTGTTATAACACAGAACCCGCTTGATAGAATGTGCGGTTCTATTGTTTCACACTTACAAACTTCTGGTCTTTCCGAAAGCATGGTCCAAACAATAGTTTGTTCAATGGAGGAAGTTGTCAATGATGTTTTAAGTCAAGCACAAGCAGCAGTTCTCCAAATGTTTTCCCCCTGAAACTAAGGAGTCAGAAATTTATAAGAAAATAGAGCATAGTTTAAATAAATTAGATAATCCTTTTTAAACATTAAACACAGACAAAGAGATGAAAACATTACAATGAAAAATGGGAAATGGTTGAGCCAAAAAAATTTGTCCTTGGTGTGAGGTTGGATACACAAAGTGACAGAACTACCAATGTCTATAGTCAGATTCCTGTACATGTGCTGTATGTACCAATTTTAGGCACACTTAAGTCCATTTTAAAAAGCAGTGAGATAAGAGAGTGCTTCTTGCAAGAGAAACACAGAAAAACAGGGATATACAAATACATTAGTGATGGGTCATATTCCAAAACCATCCTCTGTTCTCACAACATGGGTATGCTCTACAATATTTGCTCGACTATGATGATTTTGAAACAGCTAACCCATTAGGTTCTATAAAAGGATCCGCAAACTTGGATGTGTTTATTTTACTTTGAAAAACCTCCCACCAAAATTTAACTCCATGCTAATGAATGTACATTTTGTAGTTCTTTTCTACACAGAAGATTTAAAGACTTTTGGTTTTGGTGAAATTCTAAAGCCTTTAATTAATGAGCTGAAAATTTTAGAAACAAAAGGAATCCAGCTTCCATTTATTGATGAACCATTGTTTGGTTCTATAATTCAAGTCACCTGAGACAATCTTGCATTAAATAGCTTGTTAGGTTTTGTTGAAAGTTTCAGTGCAACACACTGGTGTAGATTCTGTCTGACAAAAAAAGAAGAAATCCAGTCTGTATTTACTGAGAATAATCCTGGACTTGTTCTGCGCTTCTAAGAGCTCGATACTGAACATTGTAATACACTAAGTGAAGATCCTACTCTACCTTCCATATATGGTGTTAAAAAATCTTGTGTGCTCAATTCATTACAGTATTTTCATAGTACTGACAATTATGCAGTTGATATAATGCATAATTTGTTAGAGGGTGTTGTACAGTATGAGCTGAAGTTGTTTTTCAATACCTGATTAAAAATGGTTACACCTCTATGAACACACTGTTAGACAGGATACAGAGTTTTAATTATGGTTACTTAGAATGTAAAACAAACCAAGTGAGTTAAAAATAAATGATAGCGGCGAACACTTGTGTTTAAACGCTAAGTGTCCTGCCATAGACATGTGCACAACAAGGGTTCCATGCTCCCCTATGCCCCAGAGAGATGGCAAAGCAATGTCCTCTCCTCAGCTACACCATACATCCAAATCAAAATCAGATTGAAAATGAGTCGAAAAGGAAATTTTACCATTTTACAGTTCTGTAAAGTAAATTAAAACAATACTTGAAGATCATAATACTGACACTTGGAAGAATTAAACAAAACATACCCGAGTTGACACTTTAAGAGGTTTCAGCAATGAGTGGGTTTTGAAAAGAACAGTAATTTACCTTACTGCTTAGCAATATACCAAAGTCAACTAGAGCTGCCATCTGGTGGTTATATGTGAAATGCTGGACAGTCATAATACAGTGTGAGGTCTGAAAGAAAGGCTGGCTGATTTTTTTGGTGCATGGTTTGTCACAAAAATTAGATTGAGGAGCTGTTGTATAGGGCATAGGAAATACTAGAAATTGCTGGTAATAAAGATAAAGCAGGCAAATAGTCGAATGGAGGTGGTAAAAGACTGATGTCATATGAATCTTGCAGAATGCACAGCCAGGTCTCACCGTTAAGACACTGCACACAGGAAAATTTTGTAAGATTTATGTTTACTGTCTAGAAAAGTTGCAGCAGCTACATTCAAATCAGAAATGGCTAGACAAACCACACAACTGTAGCTATCCCTGAAGAAAGGCAAAACTAAAAGAAACCTAAAAAACAAGTACTCATTAAAACAATAAAAAAAAAACTGAGACATTGTGAAAACAAGAAATGAAAATGTGCAAAGGTACTTGGCAATAAATTTAATAACAGTTTTTGCAGTATTACAAAAACCATCTCTGAAACTAGGGTCCTGTTTGACGAAACTATATGCACTAAAACCAAAGTGATATGCACAAAAGAAAAAACAGCCTCTTTTGCAAAACTAAAAAAGTTTTCTTCAAACTATACTTTTGCATCAGAACTTTACACACAAACTGCACACAGCTGTGACACATCTGACATTCCTACTTTTCCAATGATGTACATTAAATACAAGAAATCTATTGTTATGTGATTTCCTTTATGCTTTAAAAATGAACACAAAAACAATGGAGGAACAATATTAGTTTACTCTCAATACTCAACTGAAGGTTACATAAACAAGCAAAACAAACAAAATACAGAACAGTAGCATTTTATTATTGGGCCACACAGAGTGTTGATTTTTTTTTTAAAGCAAACCTACCTTTTTAGTCAGGCTTTTTAAATGATTTATATTTACCTATTTTTCTATCTATTTATTGACTATCTATAATTTCATTTTATTTTACTGTTTTCCAAGTTGACATATCATATTTTTATTATTTATTAACATATTTTCTTTTATTTAATACTCTTATCTTTTAAATACTTATTTATGGTTTGCACCTTTAAATTGTTGAGTGTTTTGTTTTTCCTCCTGTTGTCAGGTTTTATCCAGTCTCTTGTGGTTCCTCACCTGTGATGGCATTCCTCAGTTCCTAAGATCCTCTTGTTAACAACAAACGTTGTGCTACCATGGATGCGTGTATGTTTGTGTGTGTTTGGATGTGTGTATACATGCAGGTGGGATGAGGATAGAGGGGTGGGATTAAAATTTTTAATATGTTAAGCACTTTGTGCTACATTTTATATGTAAGAAAGGTGTTATAGAAATAAAGATTGACTGATTGATTGACCACATTGCTTAGCCTGCTGCCACCAGATAAACAGCAGTAAAGGATTGATGAACTGAAAGAAGAAAATGAAGAGTCTTATCCTAATGATGATATAAAGTAGAAAATCTTTGGCTCATAGTTAGGGGTTAGAGTAAGTGTTTACAATATTGTAAGGAAAAAAGGGAACATTCATCTTGTACTGAAGGGCAAGAAAACCAAGAAAACAGAGAAAGTAGAGCATTATATGTGTCACTTGGGTAGACCAATTTTTCCACCCGACAGCAATGCAGAAAATGCTGTCAGTCCTTTATGATATTATGTTGTTCATTATTTTGTTTGTGAGAAGTTTATTTGTTGAAATGCAGAACAGGCAGGCTCATTGCTGTGTGGAGAAAAAAGGGAAAGTGAACTTTAAACTCTCCTTGTCAGCTGACTGGAGATAAAACTACTGTAAGGGGCCCTGGCTCAGCAATGCTAGAAACATTACACCCATTACTTACATACACAGTTCTCCATTGCACATGCAAAATGCATGCTGTATTTTTGACATTTCATTGTCATAGATTTTATGGATGGATCTGAAAGTCTCTATACACAGAGGAAAGTGAACAGTGGCTTTTCAGGTTCCACAACACAGAGTTTTAGACCAAAGGGACAAGAGGCTGGTAAGGCCAGGTTGAGTCAAGGAATGTTAGCACGTAACAGGGTGGTGTAAAGAGAGGGACAGAGGGAGGGAGCCAAACAGAGGAGGGACAAAGAGCAGGAGGGAGAGAGTCATAAGTGCAGTAATTACAGCTTAGGCAAAAGTAAGCAAGCAACTTTACTGCTTCCACAGGTTACCTATAAGTAGTTAGTAACACTGCTGTTCTTGTGACAGAATGGAAAGAGGGCTCTGGAAATACTTCTTTGTTTTCTGAGTTGTTGTTTGTACTTGTTGTGCTTATTTTTGGGATTTATTTGTGGCAGGACATTTTATTTCATGGCATGGATTTACTCCTGGACTTCGGATAATTTTAGGAAACTTCTCGGTTTCAAAGTCAAACCATTTTTTTTTTCATTTTTTTAACTCAATTTTAAAAAAAACTAGGAAGGAAAGGGAATCATTTACCATGTCTGTAACTGCCCTATTTAGGGGCAAGAGGGGGCAGAAGTCACAGGAAAGCCAAGAGAAACATCCAGTACCTGTCTATCAACCCAACCATGAAGATGATGAGGAGGAGGAAGACTCCACAGTTGGTTTCAGCAGAGAGCCTATCCGCAGGAACTCACGCTTTTACCGGTCAATGAGAAAGAAGAGGCTGGTTGCATCTGAGCAGCGTGAAAGTAAGAGAATATTATGTCTCTGCCATGATTTGCAGTTTAACATAAATTTTATTGCATTTAAAATTTAGGGGAACCTGTGTTCATGCCTTCTCTGGTCATTCTGGCATAGTCTGGGATTTGGTTCTGTCTTTGCTTTGGTAATGGAGAATATAGCTTTAGTGTATCATGGCTCTATTGTCGTCACATTGACACTTCATGCAGTTGTTATTAAAAGAAGAGCAAAGGCTTGGTAACCCTCTCTGTCAGTCGAAATCTAAATGAATACAACCTGATAAACTAGTTCTGTCTAACAGCACAATAGTCTAAGTAATACTTGTAAATTCCGTGGATCACTCTCTGACCTCATGATTACTAAAAACAACTTGAGATTTACAGGTCAAATTACATAATATACCTCATCTCCTTTTCTTAGTGCCTTAAATGATTTGTAAAATTGTTCTGGCATTATTATTTACAAACTTACTTTAAACTTACGTTGTACAAAGTCACCCTTTTTTCAGGTAAAGTCACAAAATGAAATAATAGAAAAGGTTGTTGGGTGAAATGTTTTGAGTTTTAGCCAGCGCATGAGCACAGGATTATATATAGGAAAGCACCATTTACAGGCTCAAGCCAAAAACAAATTGTGTAAGATTAGACTTTGCTCAACCTTAAAGGGGGGGCTCAAGACTAATTATTTAATATATATCTAGACAGTAAACATAAATCTTACAAATTAAAAAATGTAAAATTAAGTAATTAAGTAAAATATTAACATCTGTTAAAAATTAAAAATCCAGTTGTATGATCATCAGTGTCCACAGAAAGGATATGAACCAAGTAATGTGTTTTCTGATGTCAGTCAAAATGTAATTGTTACCATTATGAACAAGCTTTTCTACACTTACAAAATATCAATATTTCCCACTTTATGAATAATAATAGATATTCAAGACAATCAGTGGCTGTAATTGCAAGACGCACTATAATAACAAAAAGTTTGGTTGCAAGATTAAAAGTGTATCAGTCTCACAAAAAGTTGACACCAAATGTGGTCTCAAACTATGAGTACAAATACAGACAAAAAGAGAAAAGAAAAAAGACTCACAATGGATAAGAAGATCAGTCAGCTTTATTTACTTAGGATGTTTAGTCAGTATCAGATCTAGCAAGACTTCAGAACACTGAACTAAACTGGCTTTTTTACAACTCCAGACTTATTTTGTTTCGTACTTTATTTAGCAGCCCCTGGCATTAGCGTATGAATTCCTTCATACAACAGATAGTTGTAAGTACTTTCAATGGAAACATCACTGGGACGTTTAATTTGTGTATCAGAGCGATTTATAAGTGTTCTAATGATCGTGAATTTCACTTGCGTTAACTGTCATCTCTCTCTAAACGTCACACTGTAACGTTCCGCACCGAAAAGATGCACATTTTTCAAGACACAACACTTGACAAAACTTGTTTGCGCGATCGTAATGAAAGGAGAAGCAGGGGAAGAAGCCAGGATGTTTCCTGCCAGTCTGAGCATGTGACATGAGCCCAACGGCGACACACAGGACAGGAGCAACGTGAAGCTAACACAGTAAGCCAAACAACGTGGACTTTGAACTTAGAATAATAGTACAATAAATGGAAATATAATGATAATTGCATACGATATCAAAGTAGCGGCCCGTAGCCAGCTGTAATATGTTAACTAAGCTTATGTGTTAACACCGTGGCCTTTGTTTGTGTTGCCTGGCAACAGTCAAATCCCGATCGAGTTGCGGAACTCTTTGTTTTGGCGGAGCCAAATCATTTTTTACACAAACAAACAAATTATAGTCTGTTGTCGCTTATAACTGTTCAAACTCATATAACAACTGCATGAAAACAAATAATTTATAAAAAATAATACATCCAGAGAATCTTAAGAAAGGTGCAGAATAAAAGTCTGTATTTACCACAAATTTACAAAATATAATACTGTTTGACAAATCATTTTGAAGGGTCCCAAATAATAATATTTAAATTTTAACGAGTTTACTGACAAGATCTGATATGGCCGAAAGATTTCTGAGCCAATAGCATAACGGCATTGATGTCATGGTGTGTCATCAACCTCTGAGGCTTAGGAGTTGCCTCAGTGTTTGCGCATAAATTTTTTAGCTTAGATGTCATCAAGTATAAAGTAGGATCCAGCATACCAACAGCCCAACAAGTGAGAGCTTTACAGTCTAAACTAAAGTGTTCTTACAAGTGAGACTGTTAAAATTAGAGAAATATCAGGTTCAATCCCTGAATGGCTACAATAGTATTACTGACAGTATGCTAGGTAAAAATGTTGTCCATATTACTAATAACTCATAAATTGCGTTTGCAGATCTGTAAAGACATTTTCACACTCAAGGTCCTAATTTGCTGAATATCAGCGAGGTTGTGGTACTCAGGCACTTTGCCTACAGCCTCATGCCTATGACTACACCACAGAGGAGCTGTTATTCAGTACAGCATTACTACCTTCCCTGTATATAAAATATAAATTCACAAGTGGACTGCTGTATAAATGCAGTGGGTCCTATCGTACACCCGGCGCAAACACGGTGCGCCAGTGGCACAGGTGTCATTGCTATCTTACACCCGGTGCAAAGGTCACTTTTGCCACAAGTGTAAGATAGTAAATCCACTTGCGCCAGGTCTGTGCGCCCAGGGGCGGAGGTCTGAGAATGAAGGCGGAATGGAGGTGTGTCCTGGTGCGTTTCCTATCGTACACCTGGCGCATTTAACCTCAATGCGCCAGGAGTTTAGACCAGCCACAACCTGGTCTAAACAGAGGTGCAAGCATAAAAACAGCCTGGACGGTAAGATAGGGCGCAGTTGGGCTAAGTGCTCACACACTTCTCCACAATCAAACACACCTTTCTTTTCTGTTTTTGTCTCTCAGCAGTGTAAAATATTTAAGTGTGCTTTGGACATATTTGGTGAAGTAAGTAAAATGTTCTTTGAAAATATTTTTGATAACAAAATATGAAGTTTGAAGTAAACAGCGTGTGTATGGGAGTGTGTGTATCTCTCGCGTTTGGCTAAGATGTTTATACCCCTTTCATTTATGTGAGCCCCCCCTCCCCCTGCCCCACAGACACACACGTTAAATTTAAAATTAGGAATGACTGTTTTCATAATGCCAAATTAATCTCTATGGACGGGACAGGATCTCAACTGTCCCATCGTCTTTAACAGATCGGTCACTGAGAGTGGGAGCAAACTTCCTTGTTCTTGTCAGCGTGTTTATTTGACCAGAAAAACAAGGATTAAATCATTATTATCTATAACATGAACCCTGAGCAAAGAGTTCCATCTCCTCACTGCTGAATTGCCTTTCTTAGTTTAAATTCAATATCAACAAGAAAATCAGTCCGTCAACCATTAATTACCACATGTATTCTATTCACAAAATGAATTTAATTTTTAGGTGTGCATGTGTGCCTACTTGCCTGCATATGTGCACTTTTGCCTGTGCAGGTGAAAATATATTGTAGAAATAGATGTGACAAAATATGGAAATGTTTGCTTTCTAAATGATTTGACTTAAGGGGGAATCAGCTGAGAGCTGTCTGACACAATACATTCATTGAGCGTTGTCCCTGTCCAGCCAAATAAACGAACAAACAAATGAATGAACAAATATATCTTTGTAGTTCAGCCGTGTTTGTGCTGGGTGTACGATACCAATACGTCTGCGCCACTGGCGCACGGCGGAACCAGTCTTTAAATGGAATGAAAGCAGATTCTCCCATTGGTTTATTCATTTTTGGCCAGAGAAACACCCATGAAACACCTTTGAATTGATGAGATGATTCTATCCAGCTGATTGGACTACTGGCTGTGCGCCAGTGGCGCATTGGGCGGAGCAGAGCAGAATTCCTCTGCTGCTCCTGGATCAAGGCGACAAAGGTTGACCTGGAAACTCCCTGAATTAATTTTTAACTTTCCACGCCCAATGCGCCTCTGGCGAGCGGCGCAAAGTGTACGATAGGGCCCAGTGTGTGTTTGTGTATGCTGAATAACAACACTGAAAGGCTCATAATGGGGCTTGTGCACAAAACACTAATCAGTAAAACCTACCCCTTGTAGTCTGGCTTTCAAATGAACTCTTTCCTTTTCACTTTTATCAATCAGTTCATTATGTATGTATAAAACTGTACTCTGCTTTTTCATTTTGCTAGTTGCTCTATCATTTTATGATTGACAGGAGGGGTATTGTTTATAGTGTTTTAAAACATCACTTTTTGAAACACAAAAACACCGCACAAATAACTGTTAAACGCAACATTGATTAAAAAAAAGAGACTGTGTGACACAGCCATCAACTTTGCTCTGCTTAAGTGCAAATAAGTATAGGAGCAAATGAAGAGGTGAAAAGGCCTAGAGGGTTAGAGAAATTCCTTCACAATCTTGAGTTAGATTTATGTTACTAGAAAAAGGGGTACCTCAAGGCCATTTTTCCATTTTTATCAGTGACCTTTCACAAATCTGCTGTGACTGTTATGTTGAAGTGTTGAGGAACCCCTTGAAAATTGGTGGTTTAACCCAAGGGATTTATCCTTTCTATACATTTCAGTTTTAAAATGTATTTCTATGTTGTTTTCTTCAACTGTGCCTGTTCAGAATATGATTGGGAAATATTTCAGTTATAACCTGCCCCGTAAGCGTTCAGTAAACGCTTACAGGGCAGGCTATAATGAAGTCCAATAAAACATCACCACCCACACGGCTCCCAAGGGTTGGTCTTCTTTTATGGAAGTTTTAGTGGATCAAAGAGCCAAGTTGAACCCAGCTTTCTAGTCACTATTGTGCAGCTGAATGCTTATTCTCTGATGCAATTTCATGCTGACAGATGGCATGTACCTGACTCACATCTGCTGTGGATACTGACAGTGGCTGGTCTTCTGGAGGCGGAGTAGACTTTACAGCTGACTCTCTGTTGAGAAGATTAAAGCGAGCATAAAATGTGTTTAGCTTGTCTGGTAACGTGGCCTACCAGACTGGCAGGGATGTTGTTCTTTATGTGCGGGAGAACCAGTTTCTCAAAGCTCTTCATCAAGGTGGGGGTAAATGGCCACAGGGCTGTAGTCATTTAGATCAGATAATGCAGACTTTTTAGGCACAGGGATAGTGGTGGCTGTCTTGAAGCAGGTGGGAACACTCTCCTGTGACAGTGATATGTTAAAAATGTCAGTAATGACATCTACTAGCTAGTTGGGACATGTTTTTAGTACATGACCAAGGATGTTATCAGGCCCAGCAGGTTTACTCATATTCACTTTCAGTAGGACTTTCCTCACATCCACTGTGGATACTGACAGTGGCCGGTCCTCTGGGGGCGGAGTAGACTTTACAGCTGACTTTCTGTTGTGGAGTTCAAGACAAGCATAAAATGTGTTTAGCTTGTCTGGTAATGTGGCCTCACACATGATGGGAGCGTTCCTGCTTTTGTAGCCTGTAACACTTTTGACCACCTGCCACAAGTCTTTGCTGTTGTTGGTGTTGAGGTCTCACTTTGCTCCCTTGATGCCAGCTTTCAGTTTTGCAAGCTTTTATAAGCTTCTTTGTCACCTGGCTCTTTTGGCTCTAGATAGAGCTCTCACCTCTGCATTTATCCAGGCTTTCTCAGTAGGGAATGATTTGACTGTCCTTATTTTTACCACATCATCAGCACATTTGCTGATGTATGATGTTACTGATGATGTGTATTCTTCAAGGTGGAGCTGGTTCTCCTGGGTAGCAGCATCTTTTAACATCTGCCAGTCTGTGCATTCAAAACAGTCCTGTAGAGCTGCTGTAGCTTCATCTGTCCCCACTTTAACTGTTTTTACAGTTGGTTTGACCCATTTTGTCAGATGGATATAAGTAGGCAGGAGAAGCACGGAGATGTGGTCTGACTGGCCAAAATGAAGAGCAAGAGAGGACTCTATAGCTGCCAGGAACATTGGTGTAGACATGGTCCAGTGAGTGAGAATCGCTCGTTTTTGTTTTGTAATGCTAAAGTTGAGGGGGCCATCAGCTGCTGCATGTATATGCACCGCTGTTGCCATGGTAACAAGATGCATGAAACACAAATACTTTTTAGCAGGATTTCATAGTTTGCTATAACCAGCACCAGCTCATCTTTGTCTCTGAAGAAGATGAGCTGTGCATCAGAGGGTTTGTGACATGAGGCCAGAACTGCTTTGTGGATCAACAATGTATCTATCTCTTCTTGCTGTATTTAACTGTCTCTTTTGCTGGATACTCTGTCGGATCGGCCTCTTTTGGTCATGAGAAAGTAAACTGTTCACTGGAGTATATATCTATGTGTATATTTGTGCCAGCTTTGTTCCTGCCCTGTGTCATTGATGTTCATGATCCGTGGGACATACTCTTGTGGGACATGGGCATGTGTGATCAGGTTGTACAACTTGTCACCCTCAGTAGTGACTGGGTGACCATGACTCAGTATGGCAGCCTTAATTTTGTCAATTGTCTTATTATTTCACCTAAGGTCATGAGATCCTAGTCCAGGATTTTCTGTGCTCTTTCCACCTTTTCCAATGTCAAACTGACTCCTAAACTCTCTTGACAGGCATGACAGTTTGCATGCAACGCAAAGTGAGATGGCACATTCCTTTGAGGACAGTAATGTGCATATTGTGGACAGGGAAGATAGACTGTTTCAAAGAGGAGTAAGGGAAGCCATCAGTGTGAAAGTGGAAAAACCATCCCTCAACCGAGGAGGGGGTCTGAGACATCACCTTTCTCCCATTTACAATGCTGTCCTTTCATCCTTACCCAGGAGGTTTAACAACTTAGTCTCTAAAAACAATAGTCACTCACAAATAGCTCTTGGGGACCCTGACGACCCTAACAACTGTCGTTTATGATTGGCCTCATGTGACTCCAACCACTCTAACAACTCTAACAACTCCAAACGACTGTCGTTACAACAGAATGGAGCACTATCTGAGCCACACATATGAGCACTAACAATCGTTAGACACCATGGTCTTTTGGAACACCTCCACAGAGGTTAAAAACCAGGGAGTCTAGTCTGATGAGCAAGAACACTAAGTCCCTGATGTAAGAGGCCAAACGTCTTCACAGACATTACCGAGTCCAGTTGCCTTTGATTTATTTGCTCAGAATAACCATGACCTGGATGAATGAGAACAGTCACAGATATGCAGTCATAGAGAATCTCTGTCTAGTGTTGGAGACTGTTGGAGATTCCAATCAGTCCCAAGCAAACTTTTATCTACTTGTCAAGACGTATGGTTTGCACCTGTTGACAAAAACAGAGTGTCATTTCAGGTAAGTGACAGATTACATGGTGTGAGTTTCTTCCAGGTTTCAAGTCTTCTGAGGCCACGATTGGTCCTGAGGCCATGCATATCAGCAATGTACCTGGGCCAGAGTCTTTGTTTTGATTTAGTAAAAAGCAAAGAAGAAACTTGCTGAGTACTTCTGCAGCTTGCAGAAGGAGAGCTGGATAAGCATTGCAAGATGCAACCACAAAAAAAAGACCTGTCTGCATTCTCAGCGGATAGTTCATGATAGACCTGAACATGCCATTTTGGGCTTTCTGTGTGTCCCTTCCCTTTAATGCTTTCTCTACATATGCAGTAGCCAAGGCTTCCGGGGGCTAACATTTGCTTGCTTGGTAGATTCAGCCTTTGCAGATTTTTCTTCCTCTACCAGCAAAATTCTTTCAGCTCTGGCTTCTCTGAGAAGAATTCCTTCAGTACCAGTTCATACAGGGCTACATATGGGTAGATGTGGAGTTGAAGAGAACACTTGTAGTGCACTAGAGGAACTGCCTCATAGTTGCTGCACTGTATGTGTCAGCTTAATCTATGCCTGAATTCTCAATCCAGGATCCTGGAGCACAACATGGAATCTTGCTGGAGTCCTCTCATTTCTTGATAAGGTATAAGCAATTACCCATTCTATGTATTTCAACTGATTCAACTGAGAAGTGTTACCAGTGATGCTATCCTTGTTGACAAAAAACAGTTTTGTCCTTTTGATTGGTTGTGGCTTGGGCCTGTCATAATGCATCATTGATACATGGTATGGTGTAACTGACAGACTTTTTGAATTACCAATGATCAGAGGTGGGGCGACTGGTTCTCCAGGAGCATCAGCTTTCTGGTTTACCACTACAGTCGTTCCATGAGTGGTGCCTAGCTGTCATCAGTGTCTTCCGCAAAATCTGTGTTGTCTGCAGCAAAGAAGACAGATGTTTTCTTCAGGAAGGGAGGCACATACTGGCCTATGAACCATTTAGTGTTTTCTACCGCAGCATTGGTAGGATCACTTTCCAAAAGGCTGGCAGCTTAGGCATGCAGTGTGGGAGGTCTGGGAGCATTGTGGTGCCAAAACATATTTGCTCTACAAAGGCGGAGTCTGATAACTCCTCCTGTTGCAATCTTTGTTGAAATTTATTAGGAATGCCAACAGACAGCAAAAGGCTTGAGAGTGGATAGGAAGAGAGAAAAGAGAGTGACTGGGAAGGACAAAAGGAGGTGAGAACAGAAAGAACAACAAAAACTATTACAAAAATATCAACAGACTTTACAACAGTGTTCACTTTGGCAGTAAGAAAAAAAAATCTTCCAAAATACAAGCATTTACATTATATATATAATAGTGGGAAAACTAAAAATATACTATCTCAAAATAACTGTGATAGTAATAACATTGTTATTTGTGACTGTTGTGTTTGTGTTTTTGTGAAGCTTTGTTGTTGGTTGTGGTTGGTAGTTGAAGTGTGGGGTCACAACGACACATCTTGGCCCAAGGGGCAAGCAGCCCGAGATCCAAGCCACTGGAGAACCCAACATCCCCCAGAGCCCGAAAGAACCCATGACCACATGCCTCAGAGACAATCATAACTACAACCCAAAAAAGAACCTGCAGGAGAATCCACAGTAAGCAGGCCCCAGTGGGGCAAGACCCTCAGGGGAACAATGGACAAGAACTCCATAGCCGACCAGAAGCCTCCAATCCAGCACAGCAGCTACAGGATCCCACTGACCACCGTCCTGCCCAGAGCCCCGAAAGGGAACCCACTGCACACTGGGGAGGCCAGAGCCCCACCAACAACCTCCCTCCCTGCAGATGAGGTAGGCCGAAGCCGCTGTGACAGCTTATTGGCCTCAGATCAAACTATATCCTCCATAGGGAAGATACAGAAGGCCACAGGACCCACCAAGGCACAAGGACCCAGGGGGACAGAGAGAAGCAGATCCCTAGCCCAGCAAGAGACCAAACCCCATTAGGTACAGTTGGAGCCTAGAGCATCCCAGAATTACCCAGATTACCAGCAGAGGGCCTGCCACACAACAGAAAGACCCTACACGTTACAATTACTATGGAAAAGCAAGCCATTCCCCCAGAACCCCCAGTGGTATCCTCATGGCAGAATTGACACTTCACCCATAGACTGCAGACCCCCTAGCCCCTGCGGGCTCAGCAAGTAGAGGCATCACGGGGGACCCTACCATGCACCTAACAGCCCCCATCCAACATGTGTAGATAGTGTGTGTATGTGAAGGTTTGTGTGTATAGATATTGTATGGATGTTGTAATAAGGTTTGTATGACTGTGGGGCAATTTGAAATTGGGGGGACAGCCAGGGCACAGGCACCCCACCAAAGGCAGATGGAGTCAGCTAGGGTGCCCCCCAAGCACTCAGTGTCTCCTGTGTAATTAAAGTTCAAGGATGGTGCAATGGCTGGAATACTAGGCTGTTATAATGCAGCCCTGCCCCCCAAGGCCTTAGTGTAATGCGAGATGGGACATAATGGGACTGGGTGATAAGGAGGGGTGAAGCACACACCATCCCTTAGGGAGGCCAGCTTCCCTACTGGCCCTGACATTAACCCCCATCACTGCTCCCAGCCAACAGGAAGCCAGGCCTAGCCAGCCAGGAGCTGCATGGAAATGCCCATGGGCACCACCAGGAAACCCACGCAATAAGTCAAGATAGTAAAAAATGAATATTCAATGGTCATCCTTTTTTCAAATCCAATCATTACTGGCTCCTGCACAAATGGAAACAGGCTTTATGATTGTCAGTTTTGAAGGTCTTCAAAAATGTAGTTTTCCTTATCTCTCAAAGAAATGCACAAACTTTTACATAGTGAGCAGGACTAGTTCTCACATTACTAGTGACCTGCAGGTATTTAAAGAGGTCCTCCCTGGGCCGCCGTTTAGCTCACTCGGTTGCGCGCATGTCGCGGCCTATATATATGCGAGGCTCCGTCCTCTGCGCAGCGGTCGTGAGTTCGAATCTCTGCTCTGACCATTTACTGCATGTCACCCCCTCTCTCTATCTCCCCATTTCAATTCTGTCCTATCAAATAAAGGCCAAAAATGCCCAAAAAATCATCGTTAAAAAAAAAAAAAAAAAAGAGGTCCCCCCTTGGGAGAGCATAGGAAAGGAAGCAGACACCCCTTCCAGATAAAGATCACCAACACTACGTATTCACTTTTCAACACAGTATGGTTGCCTGTAGCCACTGACAGACACTTTTAAAAGAAAATGCTAATATCTATGCAGTGGTTGAGAGGGCATAGCCTACAAAAACACTGAAAAGCATGACATTAGAATTGTACTGCATCTTGTCGACAATATACATTTATAACCATGTTGTCATGATTTCGTTGGTATGTTTGACATACACTGTATTGCCAAAGGTATTCACTCACCCACCCAAATAATTGAAATCAAGTGTTCCAATCACTGCCATTACCATAGGTGTATAAAATCAAGCACCTAGGCATGCAGACCGACAAACATTTCTTAAAGAATGGGTAGCTCTCAGAAGCTCAGTGAATTCCAGCGTGGTACTGTGACAGGATGCCACCTGTGCAACAAGTCCAGTTGTGAAATTTCCTCACTCCAAAATATTCCACAGTCAACTGTCAGTGGTATTATAACAAAAAAAATTTGGGAACGACAGCAACTCAGCCACGAAGTGGTAGGCCACGTAAAATGACTGAGCAAGGTCAACGGATGCTGAGGCGCATAGTGAGGAGAAGTATAGAAGTCGGCAACTTTTTGCAGAGTCAGTCACTACAGACCTCCAAAGTTCATGTGGCCTTCAGATTAGCTCAAGAACAGTGTGTAGAGAGCTTCATGGAATGGGCTTCCAATGGCCGAGCAGCTGCATCCAAGCCATACATCGCCAAGTGCAATGCAAAGCATCAGATGCAGTGGTGTAAAGCACACCACCACTGGACTCTAGAGCAGTGGAAGTGCGTTGTCTGGAGTGAAGAATCGCGCTTCTCCATCTGGCAATCTAATGGACAAATCTGGGTTTGGTGGTTGCCAGGAGAACGGTACTTGTCTGACTGCATTGTGCCAAGTGTAAAGTTTGGTGGAGGGGGGGATTATGGTGTGGGGTTGTCTTGCTGGGGCTAGGCTTAGCCCCTTAGTTCAAGTAAAAGGAACTGTGAATACTTCAGCATACCAACTCCCAACTTTGTGGAAACAGTTTGGGGATGGCCCCTTCCTGTTACGACATGACTATGCACCAGTGCACAAAGCAAGGTCCATAAAGACATGGATAAGAGAGTTTGGTGTGGATGGACTTGCTTGGCCTCCACAGAGTCCTGACCTCAAACCGACAGAACACCTTCGGATGAATTAGAGACTGAGAGCCAGGCCTTCTCATCCAACATCAGTGTGTGACCACACAGATGCTCTTCTGGAAGAATGGTAAAAAAATTCTTGTAAACACACTCCTAAACCTTGTGGAAAGCCTTCCCAGCAGAATTAAAGCTGTTATGGCTGCAAAGGGTGGACCAACGTCATATTAAATCTGTTGGCAAGATGGCAGTTTAATCTGTTGGCAAGATGGTGGCGCACACAGTTGCTGCGGCTCGGTGCTCTCTCAGTCGGTGCGATAGATTGTTTTTTAGTTTTGTGTTTGTTTGTCTTCTGAGTGTTTTCTGTCAGGCGAATAACATCTATAGCCGGCATGATCTCCTTAAGATAGGAGTCTGTTACGAACAGAGTATAACAGCCAAGTTTCTCCTCACACACAATATACCGGACGATATAGCACGGCACCCCGGCTCCCTGTGGATTACCATCCCCGCCCGGAAGAGGAGAAGGTAGTGCAGAGAGAGGCAAGAGCGGGGCTGCAGGGCTGGCCCCCTAGCATTGGCGAGAAACAGCCACTTAAACCTCCGCTTCCCAGCCTGTTTCTCGCCAATGCCCAGTCTCTCGCCAAGAAATGGATGACCTGAGGATACAGATTGCAACCAACAATGCCGTGAAGGATAGCTGCATTCTACTTTTCACTGAGACCTGGCTTCATCCACCTATCCCGGACTTGGCGGCGGAGCTAACAGGCTACACCGTGCAGCGACAGGATAGGACACAGAGCTCCGGTAAGATCAGAGGAGAGGGGCTGTGTGTGCATGTGAATAACAGCTGGTGTACTAACACAGTAACTGTAGACAGCCACTGCTCCCCAGACTTGGAGTATGTGTCTGTGAAATGCAGACCTATTTACCTCCCGAGAGAGTTTTCCGTTGTAATGATAACTGCTGTTTACATACCACTGGACGCTAATGCTAAAGTGGCTAGCAGCCATTTGCATAGTAGCATGGAAGCGGGGGTGGGGCACATGCAGGTGTGGGACAGACCCGGCCGGGGGGGTGACAAGGAGGGGGGGCGGGAC